>JANVCC010000077.1:10982884-11121763 GCA_025345505.1 Todiramphus chloris collaris
AGAAACGTTCTCCCAGCCAGCTATGGTTCCTCATACTGAAGAAACGTGTCTGGTTGTGTTACATACTCAGTTTCAGTGAACATGGCTCTGGAAAGAACAAATCAGTTACCAGGAAGGAAGCACATCTGTGAGTGGGGGAGTTAACTGAGCTAGGAAAAATGTTCCTTGGGAAGTCATCCGAGCAGGGCCATGCCCATGGGGCATTGACAGCAGGTTTCTTAGCACTCCTGTGATCAAACGCAGGAGGAGCTTGTGGAGAGGAGAGGTCTACCAGGCTGTGGTGTGTTTGGCCATGTTAGTGCAGCAGATGAGAAGGAATGGTTTGTCCCTGGGGTGGTTTGCTCAACTCTCCCCAGGGGTTAGGGAGGGGAGGAGCTTCTGCTAAAGCATCTTCCCAACACAGCTCTGCTCTGACGATTTTTATTTATTTTATTTCTGGATTTAGTAGATCTTCCTTTTGAACCCCAGAATATTGTGGGGTCAAAATGCTGGCCCCAAGATGGATATGTGTGTGAAAAAAACCCCTCTGTGTGTCAGGGTGTGGTGCTGTTAAAATGAGAGTGGTTTTGTAGTCAAACGGGCTTCACCAGTTGCTGGCAACTTCAGCTGGGATATTTTAGGAACTGTGCTAACCAATAAGGCTTTCAGAGCTGGCCTCCATGAGACTCTTCTGAGGATGAGCACAGGTAGGGGAAAAAAAAGGATACTTTGATTTGACCCCTCCTGTTAACATCAGAGAGAAGCAGTCCCTGAAAAAGCCATCTTCTGCCCGCTCCAAAATCAGGATCCCTTGTGGCAACTGAGGATAATGCTTTGCTCATCCACGATCAGCGGTCTAGTGATCTCATCTGCCCTTTACTTTGACATGGCTTATCCAAAGCCTTTTCTGCTTATCAAAACTTTGGCTCCAGACTGCGCTGCGAACTCAAGCTATTTGGGGCAAATCCTGGTGACCTCTCTTTCGGCTTGGTCTCATCAGGAGGATGAAGAGAGGATTACTAGCCCATGGATTGGGTGTCCTGAGGCAACAAATAAAACAGTCCTCCCCATCTTGGAGCCGATTTCCAAGTCCTGGTGTGCTTGAGGATCTTTGTGTGCCCAGTCTCAGAGACCAGTTCTCCAGGAGACAGATGGCTTGTGGGCTGCTTTGGTCTTGAGAAATACAGAGCCAGCCACAGCACTCAAAACACTTCTTAAAATAGTTCTCTGTCTTATTTTTTTTTCTTTCCTTTTTAATTTTTTTTTCCCCAAACAATTTTGCTCTGGATTTGCCCAGAAACTACAGAAGTGCTTTCATTTATTATTTCGTAACTGGGAAACTGTGGTCAAGGTGACCCCAAGCCCCACGTTGGGCAGAGGAGATGGAATTGGAGCCGATGGCTGGAATTAGGACGAGGTTTAGCGATGTCGCTGCTGTTGGAAGTTCGCCCTGGTTAAAGCGAGGTGTCTGCAGACAGACACTGACCCTCAGGTGCCTCAGCCTTGTCTCAGCTCCAGGTCCCCTCTCAGAGCTGACCGTCTGGATGTCAGCTTTGTCCTGCTTTCCTGCTGGGAATTTGGATGCATTTTAAATCGGATTAGACTCTGCTAGTTCTGCATGGAAAGTCTCAAGAAGCTGCCGTGCCGAAACCAGGGCTCATTTATGAAGTTTTTGTTGAGCATTGCTGTGCTCATTCTTTATTCTTTCTGGGGTAAAATCACCTTCACTGCTTGTGTCTCCAGGCAGTGCAGCAGGTCTGGCCTCTGTGCTGGGATGTACAGGAGGAGCTCCTCAGATGCACGTGCCACTGTGGCCTCCAAGAAAAGGGGGGTGTGCTGGGCAGGTAACACAAACACGTGGATTTGCTGTTTGTGTAAAAATAGAGGAATTACATAGATAGAAAAAATAGGGGAGGTACAAATATGTTTGGGTTTGGATAATGCTCTTGCAGAGGTGACAGACCAAAGGCAGAGGTGAGGGAAGGATTGGTGGGAGTTTTTAATGACCCAGTAAAAAGAAACAGGCCAATAAGTCCTTCTGAAGATCTAAAACCTCTTAGTATTTACATTTTCCTCCTCTTTTTTTTTTTCCTTTCTAAGGTTATATACCCAGAAACCCCATCCAAAGTACCTCTTTTTGCCTAACGCACAAGATCACAGAAGATGTTGGTCCAAGTCAGAAACAGTGACCTGAGATGAGATGTTCCTTGGAAATGGCATTTTATTTTCCCTGATGTGAGTAGCAGGACTTCCATGCATGTTTTTCCTTCTAAGTGTTCTTGAGGCGTTGGGCTTCCTGTGGGATCCTCATCAGATCTCCAAAGGCTTTCCTACACTATTTTATACACACGATGTACACAGATGTTCATGCAAGGGAAGGTAATGGCTTTAAAATGAAAGTAGATTTAGATCAGATATTAGGAGGAAATTCTTCACTATGAGGATGGTGAGACATTGGAACAGGTGGCCAGAGAAGCTTTGGATGTTCCTCCCCTGAAAGTGTTTAAGGCCAGGTTGGATGGGGCTTTGAGCAACCTGGTCTAGTGGGAGGTGTCCCTGGTCATGGCAGGGGGCTTGGTACTGGATGGTCTTTAAGGTCTCTTCCAACCCAAACCATTCTGTGATTCTATTAATTGCCTTATGTTTTGTCTAACAAAGCTCACTGTGGTCTGGAAAGGCGCATTCATGCCAAGTTTTGGTGGAGGCCTGGCTGTGATGGGTCATGATGTTTCTTATCCTGGAATACTGGCTGCAAATCTAGTCAAAAACCTGTGCTGCTCACCATACTGCATTATCTTCGAGTGAAAAGGGAGCAGGCATGCTTCTCACACATACAGAAGGACAGGGTAGATTAAAAAAACCTGTGCTGTGATAAGAAACCAGGAGTAACAGGTCTGGAAAGGAGCAGGTTGGTACAGAAGTTCCAGCTCTTACAGGTCATCAGCAGGGCTTCAGGACAGAAGGAACACTGCTTTCAGCCACGCTGGCTCTGGGGAGTTGTGGGAGTTCTAAGTTACAGCTATTTGCTTTGTAGTTTTTTTCACAGTAAAATATAGTTCAGATGCATTTAACTTGAACTAGAATTGCATATCTCAGAGGAATCAAAAATGTCACAGTTAGATGAAGGTAACCACCTCGATTAGTGGAGACTCCCTGGAGCGCGCTGTGCGATAGCATTCCACTTTTTAATTGCCTTTAAAACCAGCAATATGCACAAAGCAATGCGTTTTAACCCACGAGAAGTCCAGTGGTCCCACTGATGGCAAGGGAACAGCACGCACCCCAAAAGACGCCACATGTATGGCAGCAATAACCATTTTTCTCTTACCTATCACTGTGACGGGGCTGGCAGGCAGCAGGAGCCATGCTAGCCACTTATTTGTTGCTTAGCATCCGTGAAATGATTTTTGCTGGACCAGTTCCCCAGCAGTACTTCCAATTCTGCAGCCAAGCTGCTCTCTCAAGGTAGCTGAAGCATAGCATTTTATAGGCGTGATGACATCGCACAGCTCAGTTACGCCAGTAAAGCTAGCCCAGGAATGAAGGAGGTCTGCAAAACTACATCCCAGGCAGGAAAAGGAATCCCTGGCATAGTGTGTGTTCCTCTCAACATCTCACGCCCTGAATAGTACGGACACAAGGTCTTGTTTCTGAAAGCTAGAATGAAAAGAAAAAAGAAAAGAAAGAAAAAACAAAAAAAAAAAAACAAATCCCAAACAAACAAAAAGAAGTCCCAACACAAAACCAAACCAAGCAAACAAAACCCTAAAATAAACAGCAGCAGAAGGAAAACCTGCATATTGTCAAATTCTCAGATTATTCCGACTGAAATGCAGTCAGGAGGCTGCAAATTTGGTCACCATCAGGCACATGATTCTTTTTAGACATTGCTATTCCCTAAGGTGCACATGAGGCTGCTGCTGCTTGACTTGTGCTAGCTCTTCTGTACTGCTTTTTACTCGACCTTGATGACCAAATGGCATTTTGACCCATAGCCCAGACTTTACTTTCCTTTTCAGGGGGTTATTTTCTGTGTCTCTCAGCAGGAAAGCCTCACTCACAGCATCTCCAGAGTGAGAGAATGGAAAAATATTGTCTTTACTGACTTGCTGCAGCAGGTGAAAACAAATCTTGAGCAGAGGCATGAAAAAAAACCTTCTTGGTTTGGTATTGAAACTAGAATTAACACAAATATTTAAATTTTTTAGTATTTTTCTTGAATTGTTGGTGTACAAAAAGCCCTCGGCAAGCAACAACCAGATAAACTTATTTTACGGACAGAGATTAGTGTCTCTCTTTCATATATCTGTATTTGCCTTATTTGATTTAGTCAGCTGTCTAGTTGGGAAAGATCATTTTTTGATGATCTTTCATTAAATCAAATCCAACATTATGACAGCAATGACAAAGATTGACAGGAATTGTGAAAATTAATAATCAAAACCCCTACAACTTCATCTGGAGTCCCATTCTGTTAAATATTTAAGTGTCCTTAAATTGCACTTAATTTCCACATTCATTATTTGTTCCTTTGATGGAACAACATACCAAAGAGCAATAGAGGATTGATTGTTTGGGGTCATCAACAATCATTTCTTTCTGATTCGTTGAATTATTTCAGAGCTGCCTGATGTTCTCCAAATAGGAGGAGTATTAAAGGAGCTTCCATGCTTAAGTCAAATAAAAAGAAATCAGTCCTCCTGGAGGAACATATATAAATGCAGGGGATACATGTACAAATACAGATACCCACTGATACCACCCAGCAGGCTGAAGAACTGGAGTATGTGTGTTACTTTTTCATACTGATGTAAGTTAAATTGAGGAAAAAAAATCTGCTGATATCAAAATCAGCCAGATTTCTTACAAAGGGTCATATTAAAGATTGAAGATTATACAATAGTTAAAGCACCTTTCATCTGAGGACTTGGAAACCTTACAGATAAGGACTTCACTTCCAGCTCAGAGCCTCTCAAACACCTCCCCTTCCCTCTTTCTCTCTTTTCCCTAGAATCATGGAGGACATTAGCAGCTGTCTTTTTCTGGAGTGATGCACCTCACCCCTCTCCTCTGCTCCTCTCTTCTTACCCCTGGTCACTCTGGTCTCTTCAGAATCACTAAAACATTTTTACCCCCTTTTTCATCTTCCTCTGTGTACTAAAATAATGGAGCCATCACATATTCATGCTTCTGGCACCCCAGCTCATCTTCAAATTCCTTCTGAAAACTTCTTTTTCCTCAGGAATTCCTTCTTTATTCCAGTTGGCAGCAGTGCTTGGTCACTTCACAAGTGTTCCTCAGCTGCTGCCCGTGCTTGGCCTGGCATCTGGCTCCCACGCAGGGTATCTAGCTTCCCATGCTTTCCTTACAATCATAGGAAACTTAACACCCATTCTGGAGACTGTTAATATGAAAAGATCTTTTGAAGTTTCCTCAAAGAAAATGCCAGAGAATGTTTTATTGGCAAACAGCTGTTAGTGACCAGAGTTCTCACCCCGTTCCAATTTAACTATTAAAATTACCTTTTTAACTCGCATCTCTTGACTTCTGATTACAAAATAGAAACATTTCTTTTTATATATCCTTTCAAAATATTTGTTTCCTCTATACTGCAGGTGTCAGTGCACTGTGAAGTGTGGGGTTTGCTCAGCTATGTCCGTAGCTGCTGGCCAGGTGATATAGAAGACCCAGATGAGGTCTGGGAACACTTCTTGAAGTGGGAGGTCTCAAGGTGACAAAACTGGGGACAGGATTGGGAACCTTCAAACTGCTGTTAGACACCTTAGAGCTCTAGGGGAAATCCTTTTGTATATGACATCACCGTACACATCTTTGTACGATGCTGTTTGACAGGAACCGGGCTTGAAATCTAATCACGGCATCTACCCAGATTTGGGATGCAGAATAATTCGCCCATCAACTTATTCTATCTGGAGGGGAGGTCTTCTCAGCCCACGAATTTCTTTTCTGTGGAGTTTGACTTGTAGGAGCGTGAGGTGACCTTGCCGATGGAATGGCATTCACGGAGCCCAGGAGGGTCGGTCCGAGGTCCGGGCTGGCGGAGGCTGCGCATCCCGCGGCACTGCCCGCGCCCGCCGGCAGATGGTACCCGGGAGTCGCGAATCCTCCCCTCCTCCTCTCCCCGGCAAACACGGCACGCCTCGAAAGGCGCCTGGCTCTCAACCTCCTTCCTCAGCTCCCCTGCCAGAACCGACGAGAGAAACTGCCCCGGTTTTTTTTGTGCCTTGCGTGCTCCATCGCCCAGGTCGGACTGGTTTGTAGGTCCCCCTTCCTTAGAGTGGAATAACTGACTAGAATGGAACCACAGAATGGCTTGGGTTGGAAGGGACCTTTCAAGGTCATCTAGTCCAACCCTTCTGCAGGGAGCAGGGACATCTGCAACGAGAGCAGGTTGCTCAGAGCCCTGTCCAACCTGACCTTGAGTGTTTCCAGGGATGGGGCATCGCCCACATCTCTCTGGGCAACCTGTCCAGGGTCTCACTGCCTGCACTGTAAGCAATTTCTTCCTTGTATCTAGTGTAAATCTTCCCTCTTTTAATCATTACTCCTTGTCCTGTCACAACAGGCCCTGATAAAAAGATTGCCCCCATCTTTCTTTCAGAGCCCCATTAAGTACTGAAAGGCCAGAATTGTGTCATAAAGATGCGATATTATGTTACTGTCCTCAAAAGTAATGCTTCCTGCTAAACACATCATGCACTGGCCATTGTCTACTGCATCCTGCCAAAGTAATCACCTCTGGAACCCACATCTCACCCTTGCAATGGCTGTAGCCATCACGAGCCTGAGATGAGCCAGGCACAGCCTGGTGCCGACGTGCTGGGTGCTGTTACAAATGTAAGGGACAGGCCTGACTCTCCAATATGAACCTGGGCTGAACTCAGGACATAGTTCCCCATGAGTTGCATTTCTACGCAAGAGTGGTCCAATACCGTTGGAGGTGCCCATGCTTCTTTAAGAGGATGATAATGATGTGCTACATCGCAAATCAACCGGTCCCTTTCTGTCCTTGGGTCACCTTTCAGGCACTCTGGCAAAAGTTACATCAGAAGAAGACCTATTTCCCAGACCAAGTGCCTGCAGGTTTGTTTTTATTACCTGTACCTTTCTAGTTCTCCTTCTTTGCAAATACTGGACCTGCTAGACATTGGTTCCCACTTCAGCACCCTGCCCCTAGGACAGAAAGGATGAAGGCATTTCTCCGGGGATGCAGTCGGGGAGCGGTGGAGCAGTGCTGTGAACATACACCAGCCTTTCCCTGGTGGGTGACTACTGCCTTGTGAGCTTTCTCCTGCTTCTTTGCAGAATTTCTGCTTTCTGCAGAGAGCCCAGGCTGATGTCTGGACGAGTTATTCTCTAGTTTTTCACTTACACAGAATGACTTTGTCTTTATGCCAGTGCAATAACAGAATCGTGCAAATATACTGTTGAAAGGACAAAAAAAAAAGACCAATTGTGCTCAAAGTAAGAACTCTTACACTACACTGTAATATCTCACCTATAGAAATAATATTAAAAACCTCTTTCTGTTTAGCTGGTTTATCCAGACCTATTTCAAACTCCTGCAACTATTTTCTGAGCAACCTGCTCTCATTGCTCACTGCAGGGAGGTTGCACTAAATGACTTCTAAAGGTCTCTTCCAACCCAAAACATTCTGTGATTCCATGTGACATTGGCATCACTAAGAGTTTACTTGTTGTGTAGGCTCTGAAATTCATGGTCATGTCTTTTCCAGCTACAGGGGCAACCATAAAAAAAATATAGTTCCAGGTCTACCCTGTAAACACGACCAAGAGTGGCCCAGAGCAGAGGGAACAGTGATGGGACGAGACGCTGAACGGAACATCAGTCTTTTACACCCAGATACATAAATAGCTTATTTTTAAAAGATAACTAAATTTTTCCCCACAGATTTATAAACATTCTTCCATGTCTGGAAACACTGTGTTGTAACATAGCATACCACGGCCACCAGTGGAGTGGAGCATTTCAAAACAAACAAACAGCAAAGAAATGACGATGGGCATGAAAACATGAAAGCCAATTTGCTGGAAGATTTGTTGTTGCTGCCCTTCTAAGCTGAAACAGCCTGTAGATTTGTAAGGAAGGTTGAAAATATTGACAGTCTAAACTCCGCAGCTTTTGTTTCTAAGCTACTCCACCTTCAGCCACAGCGTGATGATTTTTTTTTTTTATTAAGTTTAGTTTCTCTCTAACAAAATCCCCTCTGGTTAATTCTGTTCTAATAAGAATGCGATTCAAAGTTAATGGAGGTTAGATTATTAGAGAGGGCCACAACCCACTCATCTCAAACACTGACTTTGGATAAATGTTAAGGTGTTAGTTACCAGTTATACTAATTGTCTTCTCCTTCCCAGCCCAAACTTTCTGATTGTAATGTCAAGTGTTAAGCAAACCCAGCAATACGTGGCTGTTCCTGTTAGGCTCCTCCATTACAAAGCCTGCTTTTCCAACTTCTGATGCAACTCATCCTGACGTCGCCTTTTCCACTGGAAAATCAGTCCTTTTTCCTTGCCACCAGCTGTCATCACAAACACCCGTGGCCACTGGATTCCTCCACACCCGCACTCACCTTTTGCACGGTCTCCTTGTCGCGTCCGTTTTCTCTGGCAAGGCTTGGTTTCCTGATGGCCAACCAGGGAATATTTTCTGTCTTTGGGCTTGGAACCATTCGCTCAGAAAATCTGCTTGCTTCGGCTCGGATGAGTTCTCTGGTTTCTGCCTCTCAAGGGAGTGCTGGCTATGGACTACAGGCCTCCTGGCGTTTCATCTCCTGCAGCCTGAGCTTGTTTCAGAACCTTTCTTCTGCAGTTCCCTGTATCCCTCTGATGCCAAACTGCATCACCCGCAGCTTGTATTCTTCTTCCCTGCCTGACCTGAAATCCTCACGCCCTATGGCAAGTCATGGAATAGGTCTTACAACTCCAAGTTGTTTTCCTTTTGCCTTCTAATCCGTAAATCATCTGCCACTTTTCTACTCCCTATCAATCAGGTGGCCACTTTATGAAATAGAAATTATTTCTTATGTTGAAAGACAGCACAATTTATTAAGTGGGGAAGGCCAGTGTGTCTCTAGTAGTTATAAAGGCACAGTAGAAATCTATTCTATTTATCATTTTGTTGAGAACATTTGATGAAAGAGTGTTGAGTCTTTTTAGCCTGGAGAAGACTGAGGGGGGATCTGATCAATGCTTATAAATACTTAAAGGGTGGGAGGCAGAAGATGGGATCAGTCATTTTTCAGTGGTGCCCAGTGGCAGGACAAGAGGTAACGGACACAAACTTGAACACAGGAAGTTCCATCTAAACATGAGGAGGAACTTCTTTACTTTGAGGATGTCAGATCCCTGGAACAGGCTGCCCAGAGAGGTAGTGGAGTCTCCATCTCTGGAGACATTCAAAACCCACCTGGACACGTTCCTGTGTGACTTTCTCTAGGTGAACCACCTTGGCAGGAAAGTTGGACTAGCTGATCTCCAGAGATCCTTTCCAGCCCCTGTCATTCCGTGGCTCTGTGAAATAGGCTTCTGGACTGAAGACTCGTGAATTTTACCCCTCTATAAGCTCTAAGGCAGGGGAATGGTCAATGAATTGCCCGTGCTGCCATGGGCACCAGGGGGGTGGTACAACCACCACTGCTGCAGGGCTTTCTGAAATGAAAGGCTCAGAACCCTTGCTCTTGCAGTGTCTTCTAGCATCCCTGAAGCTAACTAAAAACAAGACAACCCAAAAATGGAAGAGCATTTGACTCTCACCTGTGGTCTGTGAGAAGCTGCTTGGAGCTGGAGATCTTCATGACCAAGAGTAAGTGAATTTTAGCTGGTTTAGCCCTTACTCTCAAACCTTCATCAGCAGATGAGGTGGGAGGTCAGTCCTTTGATCTGTATGACATCTTCCAGGGCAAAAGTCACTCTGGATATAGTCTTACAATTTCCCAAATATTTTTAGAAGCCCAGTCTATGATTCGCCTCCTAATACTTCTGAATATATCACATTTGGAAATGGTGGCTTAGGGCTTATCCCTCCCTGGAATGGTAATACAGACTAAATAATTCATGCCGATATATAATTAACAAATCTTTTCTTCCTGCAGTTTATGTACACTCCGTGAATTTCACTTCCTGAGAACAACTCTCTGGTGCATCTTCCTAGGGAGAAATCCAACTGTCCAGACAATTCCATCTCGTGTAACAGTTCTACCATATTTGACCAGGTAAGGAAGTGAATTTGAGTGGAAAGTAATTATTTCCATTCCAATTCAAACTTTTTTTGAAATACAAATTTCGATTTGTTAATGCATTCTCCTGCATCATCAAGGGTTAATTCTTCAGTAAGTGTTCCAAAGCGCACAGTTTTATTTCATCTGTAAATTCTGAAAGTTTTCATGGAGAGCCAGAGAAATCTGTTTTATTTCTTGCCACAACCAGAATATGTAAAAATACAGTCCATTTGCTGTAGCATCCCTATGAAGGAAAGGTGCTGAACAGGAAATTACTCTCAGGTCACAAATTAGAGATAATTATATTACTGAGATAATACAAAGAATTTTCTTAGTTGTCACAGACTGAAATTAATTGGTCCTGAGCGCAGCTTTAAATAGGTGACATTAAAGAATCCCATACCCGACAGGAATAAGCTACCCTATACTTTAATGTTGCATCATTGTCTCATTTTATATCCCTGGCCACGTGACATTGACTCTGGAACAGGAGGCAAGATGTTTTAACTACTCATAAATTATTATGTAAATCCTTGTTGTAATTAATCATCCATTAGCACTTTGGACAAAAAAAAAAGAAAAGAAATGGAAACCAGATGAGATTGCTGCTGAAAGATGAGTTGAAATTGTTTCATTTCACAATCAGTGTTCATGGAATAGGCCTGATGAATATCGATTCACCCTGCTGAATAAATCTGCCTGAGGGAAGGGACATTTCCCAGAGAGGACAATTAATATTTGTAATAATGAAAGGGCCATCAAGAGATTGCAAAGCAACTTACGGAGGAGGATAAGCTGCTTTTATTCACATTTGTGACGAAGCAAAGAGTAAGGCAAAAGAGACGCTTAAGTAAAGTTGCTGAAAATGTAGTGGACGTACAAAGTCCTGAAGAACAGAGGGTATCTGCTGACTCCCACCATACCTCCTGGCACATAACTCATAGGATTTCACACCAGGGGCAACCCCTGAGCACACACTGAAAAGAAAACTTCTATTCCCAGTGTGCGTGAAATGAATTCACAGTTCTGATTTTGCCTTCTTTCGCTGGTTTATGGGCTTAGGCCGGCCCTCGAGCTGTCCCATGGTGCCACCTTCCCTCTCTGGGGTGCTGCTCCCCTGGCACCCACCCTGCCTTGGCAGCTGCCTGGGGAGCTCCAGGGGAAGAGCTGCAGCAGAGGAACTGGAGGACACTGCAAAGACCACGGGAGCAATGCAAAAAACGGCTGAGGGCTTCTTCTGACCTTTTGCCCTTTACTTGATTGCCTGTTGCTTTAAAGTGAATTTGCTTCTGTTGTTTTATTTTATTTAGTTTTTTTTTTCTCCTGCTACCCCCATGAGGCATTCTTTCCTATGAGTCATACACACCATAAAGAAATTACTGTTTGGCTCAAAGTTCTGCTCCCATGCCTGGAATCAACATTTTTTCAGTGAGAGATAGGAAATGAGCTGAATTTGTGGGTGATTCATTATTTACTATTTTGACCTGAGATGTGTTTTTACCACTAGCTTTAAAAGAAAAGAAAATCATACAGCAAAATCCCTAAAACACAAGGCCAAAGCTACATGTGACTCAAGACACTAAACATGCTCTTTAATGGTTTCTTTAAATCATTTACAGTAATAAGCCCGTATATCTTTTGTCATTGATTTTACATTTTTTTTCTTCCCCAGGATTATTAATGTGATTAATTTTATTCTAAAATGGTATCTTAGTTACTTCAAATACCCTTCAAGATTATATTTTCTCATATGGCTAAGAAACGTGGTATTGTTTAGGCATTTGTATTCTTTTACATGTGTGTGATACAACATAAGTATGGCACTTTTTAAACACCTATATAACCTGGATGTGAAAATCATACAGATACATATAAACAGAGCAGCGCTGGGCACTAAAGCCAATCTAAACTCAGAAACTCAAATCTGGAATAAAACAGAATTCCAGATGATGAACGAGCAAATTGGACCACAACCTGGCAACCAAAATCCAATGCAAGAGCCAGAGGCAGAGCCACAGAAACCATTTCCATCAGGGACAGTTGGAAGGGCCCCAGAAAAAAAGGTTAAAAAATGGAGGAACACACAGAGGCCTTCTCGTTAGGAGGACTTTTGAGGGTATTTTAGCATTAACTCCAGGTGCATTATAGGTGTTTCGAGTTGCTGGAGAATTCCAGCAGTGCTACCTGCCTGAGTGAGCTCCAAACCCTGAAGACAGCCCAGCTCACACCATAACAATTCTCCTGGAAGCCAAGAAGGCAAAACCTAACCACTGCTGCTTATAGTAGGGATATTTGCCATGTACCTGGAGAAGTGGGTCTTGGGCTGCAAGGCAATCACAGTTTGCCCAGAGATGGGGTTTCTTGAACCATGCAACTGCTGAAAGTTTGCTACACACCAAGGTTTGACCATTTTTCTTCAATGCTGTCAGGTGGGGTATTGAGACATTCTCTTTCCCCGCATGCTTGCCTTTCAGCATTTCAAACCATTTGTGGCTTTGAGGGGTCAACTCTCCTCCACCTGCATCACAAAGGGCGTTGATGTGCTTCTCTGAACACGTTGGGATCTTGTTCCATACACAACTGCTTATGGCTCGCAGCTCTGCTCAAGCTTAGGGCCCCACCATGGACCTGCAAATCGACAGCAACGGTGTAAATGCCATGAATCAGCTCTTCTCTTAAAGGAGTGGAAATAAAATCCGGACCAAGCTCTGCAAACCTTGCTTGAACCCCTTGCAAGTCACTGTCTAAAATTAGATTTAGACATTTAGGTCATTATAAAGCAGATGCCGCCACCAAATTTGTTTGGATGTTACTTACTGCGGCACTTCTGCCAGTAGAAACAAATTAGAAAATGCTGGCTAGCTCATCAAATCCTACTGATTTATTCATCTCAGACTAAAGCGGCTGCAGAAAGTACTTAAGTAGTACATCTCCATCCTTGGCAGAAATTTATGAAAAAGGCAATGATTTAAAGTTTTACTGCAGGAAATGGGACACATCTGGGATCCGTAAGTCTTTTTTTTTACGGTGGGCATCACTTCAGGTGAGACGGGAGGAGGAAGAGGAGATGAGGAAATTAGTTTCCCAGAAAAGGCCACAATATATTTTTAAAAATGTATATAAACTACAATATTATTCCGAATGTTTTCTCTTGGTTGAAGGGAACATCCGTTTTGTTTTCCCAGGATAGCTTCTGGATTTGAAGATGGGTTTTAGAGTGCAGCTGGTGTTTGTAATTTGACTAATATTCTTGCAACCATGTAAAATTGCGTGGCAATGAGGTTGCCTTTCTATGCCCCGTGCGAGCAGGTGGAGGAAAGTGGAAGCTATCGATGACATCTTCTCCCATAAAAGCCACCCGATATGTACACGTTGTTGCCAACTTGCAATGTTCACACAAGTCCCATGATATTTTTCTTGGGAGGAAGAATGGATTTAAAACCCCACACCCTAGAAGCGGCTAACTCAACGTGTACCGCCCTAAAAGTATCTCAGATGGCAGAAAGGCAGAGTTACACGAGCAGAGCCCCTGAACTATAATTAACAAACAACAACAACAGCAACATTTGAAGTCATCCCACCAGATTTGGAGTCTGGTGAACGGGTCTGAACGGCGGTGTGTGCAACCAGCACACAAACAGCATCTAACATTTTCCTATTTCTGCTTGGCTGACGCTACTTTCAACAATGACTTCAGGAGGGTTTGACGTCCAACTGGGCATATGCTGTGCTGCCTGTGGCGAGGAGACCAGGGGCCTGTTGACCATCATGGGACATGTCAGAGATGGTCTGTTAATTACCAGACACGTCGAGGCTGTTTGTTGAGGCTGTTCTAGCTGCGAAGACATCCTGAGGCTTCCCTCCCACTCTTCATCAGGTGTAGAGGTGAGGGAATCTTTGCTTCCCTTTCAAAGGGACTGTCCTCAGCTTGATCTGCTCAAGCTGTCAGGGCTCTTTCACTAATTAAAAACAGGCCCATTTTTAGCCTTTTTCATCTTGAATGAGTGAATGCGGGAGGATGTAGCAGATCTTGCAACCCATGAAACTACTCGAGCCCAGCATAGGACTGCAGTGGCTGGAGCTCTCACAAGCTCCTGCACAGGAAACGAGATCTCAATGGCATTTCTGTCTCATTTCTGTAGGAGCCCGGCCCCATTCCTCTTCCTTTTCAGAACAAGAACAATGTGTAGAACAGTATATACATTGCTACTGCAAGCTGGGGTTTTGTTCATTGTTAGCGCAGTGAAAAATACAGGTTTTTCACACAGTTTTCTTTGTAAAGGCAACGGTTGACTACGAGCAAACGTTCTGCAAGCACAGGAAGCACGTTACAGGGAAGGATACTGCTGGACTGGCAGAGTCGGGTCCACTGAAACAATGAAATGACATGATTAAAACTTCCTATGCAATCTTAATCCAGGGCCCCCTGGCATAAGCTTTATAATAAATAATTGAAGAACCATTTTTGTCATCACCTCCCTGTTTCGGAGAGGAAGAGCCTTCAAAAATGAGGTGTCTGCATGTTCTGGCTGCTTCTTGTTGCCTCCTGCATCTTGCAATATGCTGTTTAAACACTTTTTGGAAATCAAGGCCACTTAATGTCACTGTCAGGTTTACAATGGTTCTCATCTCAGTCCTGCCCCATGAACATTGCAGATGTTTGTTCATATTGTACTTCCATACCAATCTGACGTGTGAAGATTCCATTCCTCTGCATTACTCCCTCGGGGAACGAGGACAGAGGGAAATGAACAGCAGAAGTGTCTACCTTCTGTGCTCAGCTGCTGCCTCCAACTTGGGGTTCTTTCAGAGGATTTAGATGTTGTTTATTTGGCATGCAACATGAGCTGACCCTAGTTATGAGTTATTGACAGCTCTGGAGCTCTGAATCAGAGGTGTCCATAAATAAACCACATTAATAACTGGTGACTGTGTGGGGAATTGATTAAGGCACCAGATGTTAGAAACATGCCAGCCTCTTTTACTAAACAAGCCTGATTTGTGCCCAGAACAGGTCTATTCTCTGCAGGGAAACGGGCACGTTTCACATGGGGAAACAAAAAAAGTAGTGTGGAACTGCTGTTCATTGGGCTGAGTGAACAGCAAGGCTGACCCAGGGCACTTTTATATTCTTAACACATTTTCATTGTTTTAACGTGCCTTTGTGTATGATTTCCCTTATGTTTAGTTGTGATAACCACACGAGGAGAGGTGATGCTATCCAAGGGGACTGGGTCATCTTTATGAGTGCCATTTACCCACTGTCAGAGGTACAAGAGTGCACATTCTGCCTTGAAAGGAGTAAACGTGGGAGGGAATCACCCAAAGCACAGCTGTTATTTAGAATTTCATGCCGAGGAGACGGAATGGATTTGCATTTGGCCATGAGACCTGGAGTGAAATTCAGCGGTACGGTTTGGAGGGGCTGGTTCAGAACAAAACAGAAAGAGGATCTGGGGCTTTTCCAGTGACACTCTTGCTGTGGCAGTATTTTAAAAGGTCATAGTCAAAAATCCATTTGCTGGATACTTGTCTGGGTTTCCACCACGACTCACTGGATGAGCGAGCCCACGTTAATGTAATTAATTTTTGCCTTGGAATTCACGTCTGCTCGGGAGACTGAATTTCAGAGGCTTTCAGTGCCTTTCTTGCTTGTTTTTCTTAGGCTGAGATTTTCCAGCGTGGCTGCATCTTTCAGGCGTGGCACGTTATTTGTGTGAGACCTGAGGTGGGATTCAATAAAAATCAGCCAAGCCGGAGACACAGTGCACCTCAAAGAGAAAAGGTGTTGTGAGGCATCAATGCTTATTTACCCTGGAAAGAAGCAATCCAAACAACATGTTTTCTTCCAGGGTTGAGATGAACTTGCTGTTTAACTCCTTTGCTGTCAAAGGCTGCTGAATTCCCAGGCAATAGCATGGCTGAGACGAATCACCATTTCCTCTAAAGAAAATGGAAGTGGTGCACAATTGTTCTTTTTTTCTTGCTTTTCTTGTTTTTTGTTTGGGGTTTTTTTGTGTGTGTGTGTTGATTTTTATTTTTTTTTTTTAATGTGATGGGAAAAACAACTTCAGAATTCCTTTACCACTTTCTGAGCTGAGTTACAATGGGCCCCAGCCAAGTGTGACCTTTCACAACGTGGGGGAGGAGATGTGATGGAGTTATGGCTGGATTCTCGTTTGGAAGGATCCTTTTGCAAAACAGTACCTGTGTTTGCAGGACCCACAAATGCACAGCTACTCAGAGAAGCAAATGACTAATTTTTTTCTCTCATTTCCTTCAGAAACTGTGGCAGTAGCAGTGTTCAGCCAACCCATATATATATATACATACATACATACATTTTCTTTGCATATATATAAATATATTCTTTGCAATCAGACCGTTTACATCGCTTTAAAATGCATCAGCAAGAGGCAGCATATGGAAAATTGTGATTGAAAACATATGGGAAGTTGCATCAGAAACAGAAACTTTTTTCTTTTACCTTCTGCGGATGTTGATTTGCTCCACTCACGTCTATTTGGGGAAATAGCAGGGAAAATACATTTCCTTTTTTTGCTGAGTGCCATTTGAGCCCTGTGGGTTAATAACCTCAGCATTACTGTGATCTCTACTATGTTCTGACAGTTGAGAGAGCTCGTTATCTTGAATCGCGTGTTTCCTATTAATAATTACTCAACGAAAGTTTAGTTCTGTATTATTCATAGCTTTTTTTTTTTCTTCAGTCATTGACACCACCTGCACTTACCTCTGAAAACCAGTCCTGAATCAGCCTTCACGGATCTCTGCCAGCTTTGGGTGTCACCAGATGAAAAATGTGACTATTACAGTAAAGCAAATTTTGACTTTTTTTCCTTCCTAGAGTTAATTGTTTTAATTATTTACCTCTTTGTTTTCTACTAGCAACCAGCTGCTTCTTCTTGCCCTGCCTGTAATTGTGTTTATTTGTTAATGCCAAAGACAGAAAGAGAAGCTACTGCAAAGAGTAGAAACGATCTTAAATCATCTTCACTCCTGGCTTGCAACTGGCACAGGCTCATGCATCTAACAGAGGCTATAGGGGCTGGTAAGTCAGACAGGGCCCTACATTCTCACACCAATAAAAAAGTCAAAGTGAATTAACTATGGACTTAGGGAAGAGTGTTAATGATTACAGAAGGCTGGAGTACCGGCATAACGTATCGTACAGCTCTTTTCTCATTTACACCCCAGGCCGCTGCAGTTCATTAGCAGGCATAGAAAAATCTTAAATGTAACTCTCAGTTCACAGAATCATAGAATGGGTTGGGTTGGGAGGGACCTTATACATCACCTAGCTCCAAACCCCTTGCCATGGGCAGACACATCTTTGACTAGACCAGGTTGCTCAGAGCCCTTTCCAACCTTGAGCACTTCCAGGAGGGCACAATTTAATGGGACTTAGGGAGAGGTCCAATTTAACAAGGGCAGTTTATGCAATTTAATTTTAATTTATTTCTTTTTTTTCTGTCCACAAACAAGAAAAAACAAAAAACAACTGATCTGGCAAGAGAGGGATGCCCAGTATCATGGTGCGTGTGCCTGGGTCAAGCGCTGCTCCTTCCTGCAGCCTGTGCCACTGGATTTATAAGCACACAAAGCTTTTTATTTCATTTAATTTCAAGCACTTAAATTCTAGTTTGTAACAAAAGAGGGACCTGGAAAGCCAAGCAGCTGCAGAAGTTCTCCATGTAGCAGGATTGAGCCTGGGCAGGGGACTGTGGCAGAGGGATCTGGTGGGTCTTGGGGGAAGATGCAACGCAGGAACATAGCCTGAAATTACTTTTGATTTAATTACTGTTGCTGCATTTGTCATTCCTTTTCAATCACTTGCACGAGACCAAAGACAGTGTCACTCCTAAGATTAACTTAAAGCAGTGCTTTAATAACAGCCTTATTTTTCACTGGTACAAGTCACTGGGATTTTAATTTTTTTTAATTCACTTGCTTAAAACTTGTTTCTTTTCTTCCTTTCCCCTTCCCACAGTATCGCTGGACTGAGGTGAGAAGCTGACACTACTTAGTCATAGTTTCAGTGACAGTTTGTTAACCTGGTTATCTCCTTACCCTGGAAAGATCTGCACCATGAAGACGATGCAATTCTCAGGTAGGTATGAGAAGAAGTGCTTTGTTGTGGTCTCCAACTTCCCCAAATCTTTACATCCAGAAGAAGAACTTGCTCTCAATTTTAGAAGAGCTTCTAAATGTACTTGTTACTCTTCTATGGTCCTTCCAGATTTGTTACACTTTGAGCTGACAGCAGTACAAATAATTTCTGGCCTTGAAGTTAAAGGTTTTAGAAAGACGGAATGAATAAAGTTTTAAAAACTTTCCAAACCATTTGTCAGGTCATTTTTTTTCCTGTAGGAGGAGGCTGGCAGCAGTGACCTGTGCTGGGAAATGCTCAGCGCACCAACGTGGCCTTGGTGTTTGTAGGCTAATTTTTGTTTTGAGTGTAACTCTTGACTCATGGAAAAATAATCTAAGTGTTTTGGGCTGGTCTCTGACTTGATCTTCCTTGAATTAATGACTGTCTGTTTCAAACTAAGCGTGGCGAGGCTTACATGATAATGTTTGTACCCTCCCGCTCTCTCCCTCACCTGCTCTTGGAGAAGTCACTGGAAGTCAGTTCGGAGCAGCTGCTCCTTCTGTGGGTGGCTGGGCTTTTCCAGGGAGCAAAATGCACTGATCAGCTCTGCCAGGCTCCTGCTGCCACTCCAGCGCTGCCTCCTCCAAACCCAAAGTGACATTTCACGTGAAAATTTCATGCTAAGATGTGGAATTACATCAGCCAGTTTTCACTGGAGTGCTACGACGCTCGCTTCAGGCAAATGGCAAACATCCCTCTGCGAGGCAGTGCATCAGGAGGCACATCCACCAACCAAAAATCCAAGCAGCTAAATTTAGACCGGAGAGGAAATTCGCTTGAGGTTAAATAAAGTTTTTCTGCTACTTTGTTTTGTTTTTAGATTACCCAAGAGATGTTTCTTCCTGGAAAGGGAAATAGGACAGAGAGATACATAGCTGTTTTTCAATCCCTTCGTTTCCATGGACTCGTTTCAAGTAAGTTTTATTGTGTGTTTGTGATTTAAACCTTACTGGCCTCTGTTTTCAGATGGAAAGATTTGCAGTGCCGGTACCCAGGTCTGTGTACAGCCCAGCTCCCATCAGTACCTCTCTCCTGGGCAAGGGGGCACCTTCCTTCCAAACTCTTACCTGCTCTGAACACAGGTAAATGTTGATTTTTAAAAATTCCTTTGCACCTAGTAGTTAGAATCAGTATTTATTGCAAAATTACATTCCAGAACAGATGAAAAATGACCAGCTCTGCTATGTAATGTCTCAGCCAGAGGAGACAGAGCTCCTCAATCCAGAAACTCCAGCCAAAGCTCAGTGTAATCTAACCCACAGACTTTCTGGATTCCTTTTTTTATCATCTGCCCTAACATTTTTGCTTGGACATCATTTTGCTTAGGGAGATGCACCTAAACCTAAATCCTGGAGCTAAGCAGCCACAACTGCCTCTGTGTGTGTGTCTGTGTGTATACTTCAAACTAGATCAATAATTTCTTATTATTTTCATTAAAGACACCGCTTTTTGTTGTATACATGTCTTTTTTTCCTACTTGTTTTATTTTTGCAAGAATCAGGGCAGAAGTTACTGTAGGAAAACACAGAGTTACAGGTTTATTTACTGATCCAGAATCTAAATCTAGTTGCTTAAGCAAACATGAGCTGTTTAAACAATTGTTTAAGCAAACATGAAGGATGAGGGACACTGGAAAGGATTATAAAAATGCTCTGAAAGTTGGGGGCTTGTTGGGGCTTTTTGTTTAACAAGGCTATGCCATCACTTCTTATAAGTGCTGGAGGGTGGTTGGGGGGGTGATAGGAGAGGAGGAGGATCCTCAGCACTTACATAATGAGTGTTTTCTTTCCTGGTACATGACTACCTGTGCTACTGGGGAGCCCTTATAGGGAACTTGCACTCCTAAAGCCTCCTGCAGCCCAGTCCCTTCACCCAGGGGTGGCAAAACAGTAGGCACAGGGGACAACCAGCCCTGGCTGGGGTTCTCCCCCATCTCCCTTTGCTAGGGGAAAAAAAAAAGTGAGAAACTGCTTTTGTGTCTCTGAGAGCTTGGGGACTTCCAGAGCTCCAGTGAGCCAGGTTAAACGGCGCTGCCGTGGAATCTCCCTTTGAAGGCTGCTGTTTACTTATGCCAAAGTTGTTCTTTCAGAGGAAGCGATAGGAATGTGCAGTTTGAGAGCAGGAAATACCACTGTCTTAATAACTCTGCATAGGAACGCAGGGTGTCGGAGTGGCATCGAGCTGGACGGGCGGCTGCTGAAGCACTCTTGCAGCTGGAGGGCTTGCAGGAATAGCAGAATCGTTTCGATCGGAAGAGATCTTTAAAATCATCAAGTCCAACCATTAACCCAGTCCACCACTAAACCATGTCCCACAGCCTCACAGGAGATTGACTTCTTCCCAGTGCCTCGGCTGGTGGGGTCTGAGCCAAACTTCGCTGTGCACTGAGAGGGAAGAATGGCTTGCAGAACAGAAATAGAAAATGTTGGAGGTTATTCCTTGAAACTCAGATGACTGCTTTTTGTGTCTCATCCTTCCAAATTGCCTTGAAGTCCTGGTCAGATTTGGGCCAGAAGAAGGGTGTCAGAAATGACCTCTGAAGTGAAAAGTTTTTACTTCCTTGTTGCATGTATAAAATAGCTGTGGTGGTACACCTTGGTACTCCATAAATGATGCTAAAAGTAGAGGACAGAAAGAGAGGTATTTTTAGCTTAGGGGACAGACTACTGCTATCCTTACATGCCCTTCATAAATAATGTTTTGACTTTCTGGAGGTGCATTATTCAATAGCATCATCCAGCTAGTCCTTTTGAGACTGAGTGTGTTCACTGGCATCTTATGAAACATTCACTGCATTTAACTATTAAGATTTCTTCAAGTATCCAGGACTTTTTTCTACTCTGTACAACATGTGCAAGTTCACCTCTCAAAACAACCAGAAGGAAGATGGAGCCAAGAGTCATCTTGCACATTACAGCTTTCTCTTGAGGTTCTTGCTGACCTCCCTCAGGACCCTTTTCATTCCAGCCTGGTTTTATCACAGCATTTCACCTCCTGGCTCCTGAGGAGGCAAGCTGAGGATGCTGCTGTTAAAAAAAAAAAGGAAAGAAAAATAAGCAAGCAGAAAGTGATTATTGAAAGTAAACACTGGATCAAAATTGCATGATGAATTTCTTCTGCATGTTCTGGCTTAGCAAAATGATCTGTCCCACAGCTCCTGAGACTCCATCTCCTTCGATTTTCCACCATCCTCTGTGCCACTGGAAAATCCCATTACAAAATGGCATCATTTCGAATCATTTTTTTCACAAGGTGCCACCACCTTCCTTTCAGCTGGAGAATTGTGATGGCTCAAGAGACCACAAAGATGTTTTCCTTGTGAGCTGTGAGAAGTGCTGTAGTGTTTGAACAGGTACGTAAAACAGAGAAACAGAAACAATATGGTACATGTTTCAAGACTTAGTGTGTTTTCCAGAAAGAGCCAGTATGCCACGTCTGTAATGCACATCTTTCTGGAAAATTATGAATCACGTACTTTTTTTCCTGTAAAAGTGACAGCTGTTTTCTAGGATGTTGAATCTGTAACTCCTTCCAAATAGCAAAACAGATTAAGTAAGACTAACTAAAGTGGTGGGGAGAATATTTTGAAGCATAAGAAGTAGAGCAGATTGCATCCCATCTTGCAGTGCATCTGTGATGGGGAAGATGGGCCAGCTCCATGCCAGGGCCATGCAGATAACACAGTCCATGCACGAGACTGATGCGTGATAATAAAAATGATTTCTCTTGTCAGAGAGACAGTTCATTCTGGTGGTGACTGAAAGGAAATTTTACTGAGTGCATAGACTTCTTGATGCAGTGGATGCCATCCAGAGTGACCTTGACAAGCTTGAGAGGTAGGCCTGTGCAAACCTCATGAAGTTCAGCAAGGCCAAGTGTAAGGTCCTGCACCTGGGTCAGGGCAATCCCATGTGTGAATACATGCTGGACAATGAGTGGGTTGAGAGCAGCTCCGTGGAGAAGGACTTGGGGTTGTTGGTTGACAAGAAGCTCACCATGAGCTGACAATGTGCACTCACAGCCCAGAAAGCCACCTTTATCCTCGGCTGCATCAAAAGAATTGTGTCCAGTAGGTTGAGTGTGGTAATTCTGCCCCTCTAAACCACTCTGGTGAGACCCCACTTGTACTACTGCAAGCAAGGACATGGACCTCTTGGAGTGAGTCCAGAGAAGGACCACAAAGATAACCAGGGGGTTGGAGCACCTCTGCTATGAAGACAGGCTGAGAAAGTCGGGGTTGCTCAGGCTGGAGAAGAGAAGGCTTCAGGGAGACCTTATTGCAGCCTTTCAGTACTTAATGAGGCCGATAGGAAATCTGGAGAGGGACAGTTTGCAAGGGCATGGAGTGATAGCTCAAGGGGTAATGGCTTTCAGCTGAAAGAGGGTAGATTTAGATGAGGTATCAGGAAGAAGGTTTTCACTGTGAGTCTGGTGAAACACTGAAACAGGTTGCTCAGAGAAGCTGTGAATGCCCCCATCCCTCAAGTGTTCAAGACCAGGCTGGATGACACTTTGAGCAACCTGATATACTGGAAGGTGTCCCTGCCCATGGCAGAGGGGTTGGAACTAGATGGTCTTTCAGGTCCTTTCCAACCCAAATAATTCTATGATTCTATGATCACTTAATACACAATACAATTAATACATACTCCTGTTAACTTTCCTCCTGCATGCACTGGGGTAAGACTGCACTAGACTGTCTACAGCAAACCAGCTGAGACACCAGCTCCAAACTGACAAGAATCTCCCAGCAAACAGTGTCCATCCTCCTCAATGTGAAGGAGCCAAACAACAACAGTTCCAAAGAGCACACATTGTACAGACACGAACAAACTCGTATATACTTGTAAAAACCTTCATGTGCTTTGCAGTGCTACAAAAACATGTTGCCTTTGTGATATTTGCCCTTATTATTGAGATTATCTGATACCAGTAATTTTCTTCTTTAATCATCTTTTAGGAGCCGAAACACCACAAAGGAATAATTCCCACTTGTGAACTCTTCTTTCAGGTAGAAGCAGTTAAACATGAAGCTTCATCATACAGCTTTTATGCTGGAGTAAGAATTCCCATAGAGAAAACAGCATTTCTGCCTCTTTCTGAAATTACCTTCATTTAAAGTAGTAATTTGATGTTGAGAAGAAAGGCAAACAGAGCAATCGCTCTCTGTGCTACAAGTACATTCGTGCTTCCTCTGCCTTCTGACTGCAAGGACAATATTTACATAAGCATACAAATCATATCAGGTATTGAACTGGTGCTAGAGCTGCAAATATTAGAGCTGCAATGATATTTTGTTGATATTTTAAACATTCGATGATCAGGAAGTGCCAAGGCATTGATAAAACAGCTGTTTGTCAGGTTTTTTGCCAGATCCATCATCAGGAAGTCTCTTTCTGAACATCTGCAGATGTGAAGTGTCAGGAAACCTATTTCATTAGCCCCATTACCACCCAACAGGGCATGACAGAAGAGACCTGTTCTGGTACTAAATGTATTTTCAGATTCTTTTCTTCCTGAGGAACAGAGAATACTCTGGGAATGTAAAGCACAGCACAAAAAGTCCCTCTGCCTTTGGTAGCAAGTTGCATGTTGAGATGCCGATGGAGGTTATCATAGTACACATGTTGTTGCCATTTAATTATTCCCTTTCCTGTAAAGAGCCTGGCTTTAATTAAATGGCAAAACAAAGTGAGAACTTTTCTCCAAGCCATTCTAAAGTGCTCACTTCCTCCTCTGTGTTCTGTGGTTTATTAGATTTGAATGAGTAATGGGGCGGTTTCATTTGTTTAGTAAAATTAAAGTGGTCAGTAACAATTTCCTGTCTGAGCAAACCGTGCACCGATTAATAATATAGGTGATGGTGGTGGATAGGGTGTTTTTTTTGCAGCACAGAAGTTGTGCTGCCAGCCTGCTGCTGCTCGGGGATTTCCAGAGCTGCTGGTACTTACCAGGCTCAGTCTCAACCCTCACCAAGACAAACATGCTTACAGGGCTGGGCTGGCACAGGAGTAGTTCAGAAGGTGCCTTCAGAACCAAACACCAAAGCAGCAGAGAGGAAATACGTTTTGAACCAAAATTGCTCTTCCTTCTTACCCAAATATTTAATAATTTGTGTTTGCAGGACCAGGTCTGTGTGTGGTACGAGCACTGGAAGCACCGGCGAGGTGTCTGGGTTTGGATTGTGCATGTCCCTTTCGGGTCAACAAAGGAAGTACTTGCCTGGTCCTCTCCAACAGACTTCCCAGCATTGCTGTCGGGGATGAACATCCCTACCAGAGAATCTCTTTTCACAGAAACACATTCTTCTTTAACCTGTCTGTAGCAATTTTGCAGAACCCATGATCCTGGGTGATAACCGCAGCATCCCATGAATATGAACTAATAGCAAAACTGGCAGGGAGATGATGCAAAAGGCATTTGGAAAATGATGAGCTCTACCAGAGTTCTTCCTATGCCTAAACACTGACACGGTATCAGTGGCAAGAAAATTCACGTATAAGAGCTTGGATTCTGATAAGACATATACATTTCTTTAAAAAATAGGCATAGTCCACGACTTCTAAAATGTGGTGGCGGCCGCGTTGCACCAAAGAAACATCAGGCTTGTTGCAACACCTCTTGAGTCCATGACAAAAATGCTGTCTCCAATTATTGCTGTTGGGTTGATGACAAATATAATGCCTTTGCCATTAGTAGGTAAATACAAGGGCCTGTCAGCATGTAAGACTTCAAAACCCTACATTGACATCCAGCAGTTTGTTTAAAGAGCTGATTCAACAGATTACTGACATAGTTTTTCACTAGACTTACTTTTGCAGCCTTTGCCCATTGAGCCTCACATCTGTATATGACCATTAACTAGCTTGGCCCTTTCTAGGTGCTGCAGAGCATTTCCAGGGTCACAGTGAGCTTGAGGGTCCATAAGCACAGACTCTGTAAATAAAATACTTTGTACACCAATGCCAGTGCTTTCTAAAGGGAATGCCTGAGCATCTGCAGGCTCCACAAGAACTCTGTTTGATTCCCTTAATTTTCACTGGCATTGGTGTCAAAAGGAGATGCTTAGCACTTCAAAGGAGATGGTGACAGCCCACGGAGTCAAGCCCTCATGGAAAATGCTAATAAGTTATCTCAGGTATCTAATGCACTGAAGCAAGGTTTTCATCATAGAAAAAAGTAACGTGACTTCTGTTGAAAGGAAAAGCACGTGCTAAGTAGGTATAGCTAAAAAAGCTTTTAAAAGAAGCATACTTCTTTCCTTAGTCATACTTCCTAACGCAGATAACACCAAGCCTTTGCACAGAAAGGAAGTTAGAGAAATGATGCTGTTCCACATGAACAAGTAGGTTGCGTGGGTGTAACTGAAATCAGAAATTACACTAATAAATAATGTCTCACCTCTGACAAGCCGAAGCGCTCTGCAAGCATTGTTTCAGTTGAGCAATAGAAATGGGCAAATATTTTATAGTTTTAGAGCTGAAGGTTCAGAGAAATGTAACGATGTATGTGCCTTGCTTGAGGTGAGACACGGGGCTAACCAAGAGCAGAAACAGTATGCCTGTGTTATGACTTGTAGACCTGTGGTCTAACCACCAGACAAGAAAGGGCTTATTAAAATTTACAGTATTAGAAAAGATTATGCTCCCCAGCAAAATACCAAGTTCCTGTGAAGACCTGTGAATCACTTGCATAGCTTTTGCAAAAACCTACTTAAGAGACATCGTCTGTGGTTCCTCTGTGTGCATCTGTGTCAGGACTTTTGAGTAGTTACTCAGAAGTCAAACGTGTTTCTGTTCACCTTGTCTGCAAAACTCAGATTTCAGGTATAGATTACACCCTGTCTGCTTCGTGGCAGGAAAGCAAAGTGCCTAGAGCTACCCCCTCCTCATTTAAAAGAAAACTGCCTGTTTGCTAAAAGTTCAAAGCAGTGAGATTGCAGCTATTTTGCCAAACCAAATACTTGGCCAGAAGTCATCTGAGAATTTTAAATTACTACTAAATTAGATCAATTCCTCCAATGTACAGCCTGGTTTGGGTGTAGGTGCTGAAGCATGGCTACCATCCGTTCCAAGCCAGGCGACACGTACTCTTCTTCTTCCACCTCCTTGAGTCAGTCCAAGTGTTTCCTCACTTGAAGAACTGATTTTAGCACCCGATGGGGTTGGTGAAGAGGCAGCGCTCAGTTTAGCCCACTAATTGTGTTTGTCACAGAGTGAAAATAAGCAACTGCAGCCTCTCCTCGTGTCATGCTCATTTGAAGGGTGAATTCGATCAACAGCCCGTTTCCATTACCCATAGTTTCTTACTGAAAATTGGCAATTTCCTCTGTATCAAGGCATGGGCTCGCATGAAAAAAAAACTGGCTCTAGATTACAGGAAGAAAAAGTTTGGGGGTGTTTGTGTCTCCGCTTTCCCGCAGTTCCACATGTTTCCTAATTTCAGTTTGAGTGAATAATATTTTCCAAGAAGGCTCTAACTTTACAAAACCCAGGAAGGAGCCTAATCTAGATCACTAGTGTGACTGTTTTGGTAAAACCTGATGAGCTTTCACACTTCTCTGTGCCCTTTCTGCCCTACCAGTCTATAGCAGTTCTTCCTACCCCACTTCTACACTTGGAATTTTGGTGCACGACTCCTGGCAGACTCTGATCCCTGCAGGTCTAACTTCTTCTGCAGCCACCCATGCAACCCTCTTGCCTTCAGAGAGGACATAATACAGCCCGTTCCAGAGCAAGGGATCTTGTTTAATGCCATGAGATCCACATCTTGAATATAAATTGTTCTTTCCAGGATGACTCTATTCCAAAATATCTGCGTTACAGCTGAAATATTGTGCAACACAGTGATATATGGAGAGGCAGGCTCAGGCCAGAGCTGATGCAGCAGTGCCATCCTCTTCGTGGGTTATGATTAATTCTGCCTTTCAGTGCATGAAACATCAGCTATCAATCTCTTTCCCCTCTTCTTCTACTTTAATAACAGTAGAGAAGCTAGCTGAGATATATTACGGTGCCATAAAGGATGCAGATTATTTATTTAGAATAAATGAAATGTGGTTTAATGGAGAGTGTGTTGGGCTCCAAGCCAGTAAACATGTTCTGGTGTTCTGGGCTTCAGTGCAGACACCCTGTTCTCAAAGGAAATTCAGTGTTAACTCGTGAGGGCTTTAAAAGCTCATCTTGGCTCTACCCCAGCTCCACTGTTGGTTGAATTGCAGCCCTTTTCCTGACTCTCCCATCACTTGAGATGGGAGAAAAATGGGCTCCAACTCTAGACAAGCTCTTTACTCCTGCTGGACTCCAGGCGCAGGGTTGTCACAATTGCATTTCCAGACAGGCAAAGCCTTGCTCATGGGAGTTGCCTTCTGAGCAAGTGTTTCCCACACGCAGGGAGCAGGCACCATGGGGCCACTGATGGATACATCAGAATAATGCTTGACCTTGCCTAAGATCTGAGCGGTGCAGCAATCGCCCCTGTGCTGGCCCTCGCACAGGTTCCTGGGGCAGGTTTTGCTTGGCACTGGGCAGCCCTCCTGTGAACATGGCTTGGGATGTCTTCAGGGATTTAAGCCTAAACTTCAGTTTCCTGTGTCTTGCCAAGTTCTCACTGTGCTGTCCAGCAGTCCCACCGCCGAGGGGATGGTGCAATGGTCAGAGATGAAAAGCAGCATGTATCAAAACGAAGCCACACCACGGGGGAGTAAAGTCACATAGCTATGGGAAAAACATGTGTCTGTGAAGACTTCCCTTGACTTTAATACACACATTCTGCTCATTATAAACTGTCTTTTTATATAACTTGAACTAACAACATCTGCAAAATTCTCCCCTTTCTGAAACAGCTATGAATAGGTCACTGTTTATTTCTGATTAAGCCCAACTCATTTATCATTCTGGTCAGGCTTTCGTTCCTGTAAATACATTCACTCTCAAGATTCTCAGTATTTAAAATACATCTTTCATAGTGATTCTGAGGTCAGGAAAACAGTCTGCCAAAGGCAACGTGCACATTTCTACAGCATAAAGTTTGGGGTTTTTTTTTTTTCTTCAAAAAATGGCAGTGTGCTTGCACTAAATCACAATTTTGAAAGGAAATTTAGGGCAAATCATTTCTGTAAAAGCTTTAACAGTTAACAGTTGGCTGAATATTTAAGCATAAGCTGTTCCCAGAGACATCTCAATAAAACCCCTGTTCAATTAGTTGTACAATTATGACACTGACATATTGTAAGAAGTGTAAAACATTTAGGGATAGCCGTTAGTAGCTAAAATTTATAGGTAGTAAGCTCTTGAGCTCACACGCATAATTTTTTTGTGTTTTCTTACACAGAAGCCAATTTTAAAGCAGAATTCAGGCTAAAATATCTTTTGTTAGAATTCAGAGCCCACTGGCTAATTAAAATCAAATTTGCAAGAGCCTAATAAATCCTGAAGATAATGAAATACCTGCCAGTATGATAAAAATTGGTGGAGGGTAGGGAGGAGAGACACGTGTTGGGATGCTGGCGGAGAGAACCGTGGTCCTTGGCTGCAGTCCTCCCTGCTGGGCAGCTGCCCACAGCCCTGGCCTGCCCCAGGGGATGGCTGGGAGGACATGGGAAGTAGCTGGGAGCCTCGCGATGTGGGGATAAGGGTCAGACACAAAGCCATAAGGTTATTACTTTGCTGCGCAGAGAACAGCTTGTTTCTTTGCAAACTTTCCACTGGAGGCTTTGACCTTGTGGTTTCCATGTATTTCCCAAATTGCTTGTTTCCTGCAGTGGCACCAGGTAACCCCCAAGGGATGCCCCAGGAGGTGAGCTGCAGGTTGAACATGCTGCGGGACGTACATGGGGATGAGCCAGGAGCTGCTCAAGGGACTCCTTAGTCCCCAGACCCAGCTTGTGGCCATTCCACAGGTTTCTGCTCTAGCTGCTGTAAAGCCAAGCGACCACATCACTTCTCCAACTGGTGTTGGACTCATTTTGGCCTGACGATGGAGGTGAAAAATGAGTTGCCTCGTCTCTGCACAACTGCTCTCTGATCTCATTATGATTTCATCTGTATTTCTAGAAATCTAGACGTTTCCAGAAATATCTGACTGTGGCATGGCTCTTCACCATCCCCACCGATTCCTACCACTCAACCTGTTTGTTAAAATTAGGAAAACATTACATAAAGGCTAAGGCAGTTTTCATCCTTTGCAATGCTGTCATTTTGGCGTTGTGTTAAATGAGTTCAGCTAAAGGGTGTTTGACTGAGCACCAGCTAAACTAACCTTCCAAGAAAGGTGTGTGGGCAAGGGCGAGAAGTTGCAGGAACCATGAGGTAGCTGCTAGAAGAATGCAGACAGATGTTGGAGACATTTCTCTATTTGTAAACAAACAAAGAGCCCGACACCCAAATCTGGCCAGTCTGGTGGAAAATATCAAAGTCATGACCTCCATCAAATGAAAGAAAACAAATGACACAGCAGTGGTACTCGCTGTTTTCCGTATCTTTGGGGATGTCGTGCTGGTTTTACAAGGCTCTCCAGGGGCGATGAACTGAAGTGACTGCTTTAGGTTTCAGTGAGTTTTTTTTTTTTCATTTCACCATCACCATCTGAAAGGGGACAACCTTCATCTGGTTTTATGTCTGCTCCATAATGTCCTTTCTTTTCTTTTTTTTTAATACTTTTCCCTGTTCTCTTCTGTTCCTCTCCTATTTTACCATTTCCATTTGCTTTTTCTCTGTTTAGCTCTCTAACTCCCTTAGAGCTCTATGTTTTCATTCCTTAAAACTAAGTCCTTAATCCACCACTGTTATTTGCACACACATTTGTTCAAGCAGTTGAGCTTAATATGCCACTTCTCACTCACTGGATCATATTCCCCAGCTGCAAACAGGCCCATAGCCTGTTGCAAACATTAAGAAAAAATAGATATTTTAAGCTAGCCTTTCATGTGTCTAAATTAACTTATCAGACATGATAACTTAACCAGCTGCAGTTGCCTGATCTTACCTTTAGTTCTGAGGAACAGTCCTCTTATGCTGCAGCCCCATTTAGATCATCCAAGCATAGAGTATAAGTGCCACATGGGCTGGGTCACAGCATTGAAGAGATAAAAACTTATGATAACATACTTCTAATTTTGATTTCAGATGCCTCGTTCCTTTCCCAGTGATGGTGTTCAGAGGTGAGCTTCAGGAGTGGAAAGTTTTCAGATTTTGCAAACAGAAATCCTTTTTGCATGTCTGACCTTTTGTGTACCTGCATTTATGATGGTGACTTGACAAAGTATTTGGGAACAAGTGTGCGGGCAGGGCATCTCTGTCTACCTACCCTACGTGCCTAAAAGTGTTGACTTGGATCATATCACCTCTCTTTCACAGTCTCACCATGACCCCAGACCTTCCTGAGTACCTGACTGCTGCATGGCAGCTTAGAGCAGTGGGGACATGCCAGTGGGAAAATCTTCATTGTCAGCAACTGGGACCTTTCAGACCCCTTTCTCCAGCTGCTCCCAGACATCTGCCTCCAGGATACCACCACCTCAGAGCCTTCCCTGCTGGTATTCCACCCCCAACCCTCCTTGCAGTGACTCACTGCTGTCCACGGGAAAAGACTGAATCACAACCTCGGCGACTTCTGCTGACCCCGTTTACAGCCTGCAACACGAACCCAGGCGGCAGACCAAAGCGGAGGTGGGAAGCCGAGCTTTTCGTTAAGCAAGCACATTGTGGGACCCTGGAAAGGAAGATTTGTTTGCGTGCTGCTCGCTCCAGCATGCCTGTGCGTGCTCGCCCTGCATTCCCGAGGGAAGCTGGGTTTCTGCGGGGACAGGAGCTGGAGCTGGAGCGGGAGCCGCGTGGGAAGCTGGCTGCTCCAGTCCTTTCTTTGATACAGCGGTGGTTGAGTCTACCTCTGATGAGAGAACAACTTTTGCGGTCTTTGTTTTGGCAAGGCTGCTCTGGAAAAGTAAATTCAGTTCCTTGCTTTGTAACCTGGGATGATTTAAAATCTCTCCGCTTTTTGAAGCTCATCGGAATAATTAGAGTTGGGCTGGCAAACAGGGGAGGCAATATGTAGAGAAAGCCAAATTTCAGGCTACAGGCAATCTGCATGTGCTTGGGATCTGCCTGATGAGTAAATGAAGCCAAAGGAGGACAAACCAGTGGGGTTACAACAGGTAAGGAAAGGTAAACCCAAATTATTCCTTTGTAGGGGAAAAAAAAAAAAAAGGGGGGTACCATTTGGCCTCTTTGGGCTAGAATCCGTGCAGATAAGGACAGAGCCTCTGACACCATGCTGCATATATAGGGATGGTATGGGAACTATACATACAGTGTGCTTGGCATCACAAGGTAAGGCCAGCTCGGCCAGACACATCCCACTTACAGACCCCCCCCGTTACAGACGCACTGTTACAGACATCCTCCACTACAGACACCCCGTTCCAGACACCCCATTAGAGACACCCCGTTACCGACACCCTGTTACAGACACCCCATTACAGACACCCTGTTACAGACACCCCATTACAAACACCCTGTTACAGACACCCCATTACAGACAGCATCTCCAGGGGAGCTCGGCGGAGGATGCGTCTGTGCTCAGCCCTTAAGTTCAGTCCTTGCTACAAAGACAAAGCCTCGGGGGAATTCAGAGAGTATTTTCTGTGTTTACTTAGCTTGTGGGAGTTTAATGTTTAATTGTTGCAGAGGAGTGAGTGGGTTAGTCATATAATTGTTAGCCATGATTTCTGCCTTTTTTCCTTTTGTCCTTTGTTCTTCCTTATGGCAGCTCTTGCATTTTGTGGACTAAATTGGCCTCCTATCACAGCCTGATTGATTTCTCAGTAAACTGCAGGTTTATAGCATTCACAGGAGTCTCTTCATTTAAACAAATTAAGGGCATAGGAGCCAGGGCCAGTTAGCGCTTAGACAGCTCCCTAACCTCAAAGGAGGAGGATGCTTCCTCAAGTCCAGGCTGGTGCCCATCGGTGTGGGTACCACCACTTCCGTAGATCAAAGAGCTAGCTCCGGACCATGCTCCCAGCCTCCTCCCAGGAGGAGCAATGCTGAAATTCCCCAGTCTCCAATGGCCCTGTTGTTCTGATTTCACAAATATCAGAGGCACATAAGCAATAATTGACACTCTAACTCCAGACGAGGAAACCATTTGATGTTAAGTGAGTGGGACACATTTTTATGCACTGGTCTCAAACTGTAGAGCAATTTCCAGGCTCAGAGGCTGGTGGATAAATTACATAAGGCAACCCTGTGGGGATGTTCCCTAGGGGGCAGGTTTGTGCCCCAGCACAGCTTGGGGTGGCTCCCCAGCACAGGTTCACCTCTTCTCTCTCCCAGCATGTGTCACAAAAAGCAGCAGCTCCAATTTGCCCACCTTTTCTTTCCTTTCGAGATGTCAGATCTGGCCATGGTCTGCCACTGCGAACCATGCTGCTATGCTTTTAATGGAGAAAGCCAAATTTATTTTGTGATTTTGATTGCTCTTGCTAGTTAATAATTAATTCAAGACAGGACCATAAGATGCTTCTCTTGGGTTCTTTATTGCTTTTAACGAAAAGATACTTCTATCAATTAATCTCTGTAAAAAGAAAGGTACTCATGTTAATTGCCATCAAATTGTAATTTTTTTTTTCCCCTCTGCATTAGCTCTACCCTACTCCTTTCTAATCTTAATTCATCCTTGCATTAGAAGTTCATATGATGTTCTTTAACATCTACAGAGGTATTTTCATAGTAGTGAAATCATTCCCAGTCAGACACATGGTCCATGCCATTGCAATTGCTTTTAATGTCTCTAAGGTGTGACGGATCTACCAACTGATTCAAAGGATAAGTCATTTCTGTTTTCTTTTCCTCAAAACAAAACAGGATTGACAGAACCAGCCATCTTTTCATCACTAATATCAAAATTATATTCAGTCATAAAAATAATAAAAAAAAGCCTGACGCATTTCATAGCCCAGCTGTGTACAGAATAATAATAATAATACTCCTAAAATATCACAGAGCGGCCCAATACACCTTCTGGAAATGTTGTCATTCCAGATATCAGGAGAAACAAAACTTGCCATGGAAATAGGGTCACTACCTTTGAAATATGAAGCCACCTGGCTTAGATAAATCATGGCTGGATGAGCACAGTAGCTCAACAGCAAAGGTAGCGCTGGGCATGAGGACAGCTGTCAACATCTGTCTACTTTAGGATGACAGATTGCAGGGAGCAGAGACGCCAGGGAGCAGAAGCGCAGATGACCTGGCAATGCTGCTGTTTACACAACCCCTTGAAGCTATTGCCACAACCTGTGGAGCTGGTTTTAGCAAGAGTGGAAAATCTGTGGAGAGAAAGGAAATGCTGAAAAGCCAGACAAGCTAGAGCAGTATCTGGAGCGGTGCTGGGCACATTGTCAGTGAAATCATTTTCAGCAGAGGTTCAATATCATCCATGTTCAGCCTTGGGTGCACTGGATGACAACAGGGCTTAGAAATTTAGGAATTTTGCTCCCAAAGGAGAATGGCTCCTGCAATGCCTTGACCTGCCCTGGTGCAAGAAGCCAGATAAGCTTTTCTCTTGACGCTTGCTGCTTCCTTGAGCAGAGTTAACATTTATTTAGGTGTGGACAGAGATGACCCAGGTGCCCAGTCCAGCCCCAGGGATCTCAAGAGCAGGACCAAGCCCCAGTGGAGAGGTGCTCCTCAGGCTGAGCTCCACAGCCCCCACCAGCACATCCTGGGTCAGAATCAGGCTGTGTGGGCACACAATCGCCCTGCAGCCGAATGAGCCCTGGCATGGGCTCTGGAGCTTGTGCCAGCTTTTGGCTTCAGTGCCTCCTCCACAACAGCTGCAGAGTGCCAAGTGATACCCAATGTGGCACTGCACCTGCCAGGGCAAAAGGAAGCCAGAAAAAATGTTGACCCCCTCCCATGTGAAATGATCAAATTGGCTTGTGCTGGTGATGTGCTGTGAGTCACAGGACTGAGGCATTTTTGACTTTGTACGAGGAGCCCCTGTAGCTGCTCTTCTAAATGTTAAATGGCACATTTTTAGATGCTGCTGCTTGGATCTCCACCTGCAGAGCTCTTCTTCCTATTAAAAAGCTCAGTCTAAGGCTCTGCCATTTATGTGGGCATTCCAGTGGGGGCTGCTCCATGCTGGAGGAGCACATCCATAAGTGAGTACTGATGAGAGGGCTCAAGGGCTGGGGGCACCAGCAGTGGGATTCTCACTGCCCGGCATGGCTGAAAGGAGAAACCCAGAGTACCATCACCAAGGGATTCCCCAGCACGATAAATATTAGCCACAGCTAAGTCAAACGGGTGTGTCAAGGGCAGGGCATTGCAACCTACTTTGGGGTCTTGCTATAACTGAATGAAAACTTTCTTATTTCAGCCCATCCTTAGACTGTCGCACTGAGACTGAGCTGTTATGACAAAGTATAATGTTCTGGCTCCAGGTAAAAGGACAAAGAAGAGCAGCTTCAACTCTCTGTTTTGCTCCTCACTATCCGATCTAATATAAGTGATCTCTGTAATACAGTGCATAGTGAAAAAATAAATAATTAAAACACTGTATCTCATTGCCCCTGCCCTCACATTCCTTGTGCTCCAACAGAGCATCACTTTTTCTAGTCATAAATCATGTTTACACTGTTGTGTTCACATGTAGACTTCAAACCCTTCACAAGAGAAAGTGCATATTGCTGACCAGCGTCTGGTGAAGGATGTCTGCTGAAGGCACAGCATCGCATCCGTGACACGGACAGAAAGCCAATTTACTCATCCCGACCTTCTACTGTCATCCCAAGACCATGAAAACATTTCATGCTGGCTTTCTCTAGGCTGAGCCCAACAACAGGCAGAAGCAAAGCACCATCCTGAGCTGAGTAAGTGACTGCAACAACCGTGTAAGCTGAAAGCCCTCCGGGCAGTTTGCATATATTGCAGTGCAGAATACGCCCTTTTCTGAAGAAGATTAAGCTCTCATCTTTTAAGCTTTGGAATGAAAGAGATAGTCCCCAGATGAAGAAAACATTTCAGACATTTTACTGCAGAGACGCTGTATTTTAAAGAGAATTCACTTTTTTTTTTTACACGGAATGGCTTTGGGCTAAAATAGAATAAGGGGAAAGGGGCTTTTTGCCTTTCAGCAATAAACTTTATAGCTGAAAATGATGGAAGGAAAATAAAAATGCACTGTTTGATAGAAAATGAAGAATCACCATATATAGCATCACGCCGTGCACGTAGGAATGAGGAAAACAACTGCAACATAAGAATATTAAACTCCTAGAGCTAACGCACCCAAAGTGTTTAAATATAACTTTCAGAGAAATAAGGTACTTAAAAGGCTGAGAAATTACTTCATCACTGCGTGTCAGTCCTTATACGCAGCAGTTACATCAGGGTGCTTTTCTACCTCCATATCAAATTAATTACAAGATCCAGTGAGTGGCAGCTGAAGCTGAATGAATTCACCCTCCATGTGAGATTAAATTTCCAAGCTCTGTCAACATAATTCCATCGGAAGAGATGAAGTTTGAGCTCTCGCTTAGAGGCTTTAAAATGCATATTGTAAATACGCTTTAAAGCAGCTTTTGAATTTAACTCTCTTCTTATACGTGCAGGGATTTTAATGCTTCTGCTCCTTTCCTCCCCCTGAGAGGCGTGGAGGGAAGTGGTCTGAGTTGCCCTCGAGGTGCCCATCACACACGGTTTTGCTGTAGGGAAACCTCCTTCTTCAGAACTGCAGCTAATTACCTGTAGGGATGGAGAGAGTCATTAGCTAGGGATAGCTTGGGGATCAGTGTTATCTCCTCAAGCTTCAGATAGTGTCCATATCTAGAGGTGAATAAGGGTGTGACCCCAAGGTGGAGAAGACAATCTCGTTTCTTAGAGGCTATCTCACTGGTTTGTTTGAAGTCACAGTGACTGGCAACCCTGAGGTATGAAGTGTGGTTCTTCCCCAGGTCATCCTGACAGAAGCCTTGGAGACTTTTTGTCTCCCTCTACATTATGGCAAATAATTTAATTAGGTAATAAATATTACCTAATAAAAAAGTCTCAGACATTCATCTTCCGGGATAAAGTTTACTGACTGAAAAGGTTTCCTTGGTTGCTAACACTGAAGGTGTCAGCAGAGTAACAACCTTCCCTGATCACAGCCTGTAAGAAAAGTAGTCCTGTTGAGTTTGGTAACACCCCTCTTAAAATAGTGCACAGGAGGCATGCTGCATGTGGGTGGAATTTGCAATACTGAAGCCATAAAAAAAATTATATAGTGAGAGCATTTTGCTCTACACTTAGTAATTCACTGACCAGGCTTTTTCCTGTTTTCCACTGTAATATAACTGTTAGTTTTAACAAACCCGTTTTGTCTAAGGCAGAATTAATTTCTTTGGAGCAATGAAGTGAGGTTGTGTTCATAGTTCTTTGTTCCTGTGTTACATATAAAGTTGCTGAACTTCCTCTGCTAGATAAAATTACCCGTCATGAAAATACAATTAGGAATGTTAAGAACTGGGATATTTTGGAATAGTTGAATATTTCTGCTTCATTGCCAGGACATGCAAGATGTCTGTTTATATGTACAGGGTATATGTGTGATATGCATATTTATATCTGTATATTTACATAGAAAGATGGATGGATAGATAGATAATAGATAGATAGATAGATAGATAGATAGATAGATAGATAGATAGATAATTAGTCCTTTGGGTATTACTGTTATACACGTATGTTTTACTGGGAGTTTCTATAGCTTGTGAAATAAACTCTTGTTCTTAAAGGTGCATATTGCTGCAGGTCACGCACAGAATGTTATTATAGTCTGTATTTTGAGTGACTGGAATCCCATCAGGAGCTGCTGTCCAAACTCTCTTACCCATTTCAGTGTTGAGAATCACGAGCAGCTCCTGAGTGAAGTGTTGGTACGGAAGGGGCCTGCCAATATTTTTTCACAGGCTTGAAGACTGTTGTGAGAGTACCTGCCAGCTTTTGAAAACTATGAATAGAGACAACTGGAGAGGAAATAAGTGCTTGTCTCATAATTCTGCTGGAATATACTGGGCTCCGAGCCAATTTCTAAATTGAAGTCAGTGGCACTGCATGGGGCAGAAGCCAGTGCAGACTTTATTCTTGTAAATTTTTAGACATTGCAGGGTAGGTAGAAAACAGATTCTGCCCTTTGTAATCTTTTCACAACCTGCTTTGTATTGTGGAAGAATGAGAAAGTATCCCCGTGACCTAATCACTTCAGATCTGAAGTTTATCTCTTTGTCACCACAATTTCTTTCAGTTGTTACATTTGCAGACCCGACAGAAAGAAGTACTGAAAATACTGAATTGCCTTGAAGTCAGTGAGCTCAGCTGAGCTGTAAGTATCCTGTGTACCTGTAGTGTACCAGTACGACACCATAACATTACAGCAAAGAGCAGCCTCCTACTGAAAGGAAGTTTTGGTTTAGGTCAAGGCATTAGAGATGATTCTGTTTATGTTTCTATACACATGAAGTGGTTTTGGACATCAAAGATTGACACGTAAATGGTTTAGTGTGAAGACATACCTTGTTGTTCTCACCTGCAGTGTGTGTGTGGGAATCTTTGCCTTCATCCTTCTTCTCATCCTTTAAAATTATTATGTGAAAATAGAGGAGAAGGTTAAAGGAGGTGTTAAATACTGCAAGCCTTGTGTAAGATCAGTCTGGTTTATCTGCACAATCCTGTCAGAGGCTATGAAGGACACGTCCTCATTCCCATGCCACACAGGGTAGGAAGGAATAAGGTGGTCCTCATTCAATGGGGAGAGGAAAAACTAAACTCAGAGATTACTTCAACAGGAGCAACGCTCATGTGAATTAAATCTGTGTTGTTATTTTAAAATTTCATCTTAGTTTTGCAGGAGAGAGTATAGAGACTGCCAGTAGGTACTTTGCAGTTGTAGCCACTGAATTAAATGTTCGCTTACAAGAACATTCCAAGCAGGACAGAAGCCTTCTTTAAGTGAGCCTGGTGATACCAGCTTCAAGGATCTGACCCGCAGTGCCTGACTTCAAGGCTTTTTATTATTGACCAGATGTTACCAAGTTTATGGCAAGCATAGAGCTGAATGTACTTGTGTTCTAGGAACAGCTGTAAATGGATGTATTTCAGTATACCAATTAGCCACAGAATATTTCTTCTTCAGCATCACAGGGATAACAGCTAGGAGGTTTATTAATTTTTAAAGCATTCAGAAGTCTGCATGTTGGGGTAGAGGAGATGGGCAGAGCCAGGCACTGGATACAGTCACTGGAGGCAGCTGAATTCTCCATCTCATTGGTCAATGGCTGAGCTCTTCATCTTTTGGTTCCCCACATGTATATTTTGTCACAATATTTTTGTGAACAGTGCAAGTTACAGAATTTGGTCATTCAAAAAAAGTTTATATCTTAGCTAAGTTCTTTATTTACATAATTTTATCCTTATTAAATTGCAAACATCAGAAGAATTAGGCCATTTTTGTCTGGCAAACAAATCAGAAAATCTAACCTGCTCTTGTTAAATATATCCCTGCTTGCTGCAGGGGGATTGGACTAGATGACCTTTAAAGCTGCCTTCCAACCCAAACCATTCTATGATTCTATGGTTCTGTGATCTCAAAAGGAAGGTTGAAGTAGTCTCCATGATGGAAATGATGGTAAACTACACTATGAGGTTTGCTACTTGATTCCTGTATAATACATTTCCCCTTTTAAATGTAGTCATTTTTTTCCTTTCCTGTGTCTTATTATTACAGCACATGGTTATTCAAACCTTCTTTGGGAGTCTGGAGAAGGTACTTGCAGTCTGTAGACTGCCAAGGCTTTCAATCTGTCACCTTCTGCACATACATTTCAAAACAGCTTCTGATTTGAATGGCTTTTTGATGACAAAAAGGGCATCATATCATTTTTGCAGAGGGCTCTTCCATGCACCACGCAATTGCAGGCCACATCCCACCATCATTTAAAGAGCTGCCACAGTCAGGACAGTTTTGTCAGCACCAAAAATGTCAACTCGGGACATAAGAGGGGGAAGGAACGCAGTGGTGGCTACTGTTAATTGTCTTACATTAACTCCAGTAAGTCACTGTTAAGGGAAAATCATCCAAAAAATGTATGAATAATTGTGAATGGAGCCCAGATTGAAAAGCTCTGGCTCATGCAGCTGCAGAGTGTGTGACCCAGCAAACCCTGGTTTGATAGGAAAAAGTTGCCATGGGAATGGTCCGGCATTGTTTGCGGCTGACTTCAGCTTTTATTGTTATGCTCTGATTACAGCTTTTGTTTCACTGCGAAGTATTGTTGTTAAATGCCAGCTTGAAACAGAGACGTATTTACAGACAACGGCAGAGTTCAAATGTTTTCTATTTTTAGGGTTATCACAGCTCTAAGCTAGGAAAAAAAAAAAATCTCTATTACTATTTCAGAAAACACTAAGCAAGAGAGAGTCCAGCAGAGACTACAAAGATGCTGGGGCATCTCTCTGATGAGAAAAGACTGAGAGACCTGATGCTGTTTAGTCCGGAGAAGACTGAGAGGGGATCTGATCAATGCTGATCAGTATCTAAAGGGTGGGGGTCAAGAGGATGGGGCCAGACTCATTGCCCAATGACAGGACAAGGGGCAATGAGCAGAGACTCAAATCCAGGAGGTTCCATCTGAACAGGAGGAAAAACTGCTTTTCTGTGAGGGTGTTGGGGCCTGGCCCAAGCTGCCCAGAGAGGTTGTGGAGTCTCCTTGGAGATTCCAAACCTGCCTGGACAATGAGATTCTGGGCCTGCTGCTCTGGGTGACCCTGCTGGAGCAGGGGGTTGGACTGGATGATCTCCAGAGGTCCCTTCCAACCCCTGCCGTGCTGGGGTTGTGTGATTTTAGCATATGCTCAGAAGAGAATTCCTATTAATAAAGTGTCATTACTGGAAATTGTTATTCACCACTAGAACTACCAGTGGAACCACAGAACCACTGTTCACCACTAGAACCACAGTCACTGATGGTTTCAAAAAGCTTGGTGACAGCCCTTGAAACCAGCAAGCCTTCTGTGAGGAGTGCTAAGGGAAAGCGTCTCCACACATCCGAACTGTTAATTCCGTGTCTGCTGGTCCCTCTCCATTAAATGTTAGTGTTAAAACGAAAGCATTGTCACGTTCAGAAGCAAAGCTGCCGAGAATGACTCCAAGCGGAAGCACCCGTGCCCGTGCCAGCGCTGGCAGCTGAGGGCGGCCCACCCCCGCCCGCCCAGCCACGGCCCGGGCAGCGCCTGCTCCCCGCCCGCACTACAATTCCCGTCAGCCCTTGCGCCGCAGGGCACCGCCCGGCCCGGGCCCCTGCCAACCGCTGGAGCTTCAACCGGGTCCGGGCAGCCCCCGGTCTCAGCCTGGCTGGAGGAGAAGGGACTGGGAGCAGCTCTGCGGAGAAGGACTTGGGGGTGCTGGGGGGGGAGAAGCCGGAGCTCTTCTCTTCTTCTTCAGCAGCCCCTGGCACCCTGGGCTGCAGCCCCAGCAGCGTGGGCAGCAGGGGAGGGGGGGATCCTGCCCCTCTGCTCCCAGGGCTCTGGGCAGAGAGAGAGAGAGAGACCCCCCTGCAGTGCTGGGGCAGCTCGGGAGTGCTCAGCACAGCAGAGACAGGGACCTGGTGGAGCGGGGCCAGAGGAGCCCCAGCGATGCTGGGAGGGCTGGAACCCCTCTGATGGGAGCCAGGCTGGGAGAGCTGGGGGGGTGCAGCCTGGAGAGGAGAAGGCTCCGGGGACACCTTCTGGGGGCCTTTCAGTGCTTTTAAACACTTTAAAGGGGGCCTCTCAGAAAGATGGGGATGGACTTCTGAGCAGGGCCTGTTGCAACAGAACGAGGGCTGATGGGTTTAAACTGAAAGAGGGAGATTGAGACTGGACAGAAGGAAGAAATGGTTTACACTGAGGATGGTGAGCCCCAGGCCCAGGCTGCCCAGAGAGTTGGTCACTGCCCCATCCCTGGAACCATCCCAGGTTGGCCAGGGCTCTGAGCACCCTGCTCTATTTGCAGATGGCCCTGCTCCCTGCAGGGGGCTCGGATGAGGTGGCCTTGAAAGGTCCCTTCCCACCCAACCCATTCGACGGGTCTATGCCTACAACTCCCGCCAGCGCGTGCTACGCAGGGCCCCGCCCCGGCGGGGACTCCTCCCCGCCCCCCGCACTACAAATCCCAGCAGGCTCTGCGCCGCCCGCTCGCTGCCCGGGAGGCGGGGCCGAGGCGCATGCGCACGGTGGGGCGGGGTCCTCGGCGGTGTCGCCTCGGTCGGTGAAGTTTCTTCGGAGGGAGAAAGGGGCGGGAAGAGAACGGGCCGCCCGCCGGGCCGGGCCGGGAGGGGAGCGCGGCAGGAGGCGGCGAGTCCCCGCGCGGCCCGGCTCTCCTCACGGGGGCTCCCGGACTGCCTGGACTCCAGTAAGTGCCTCGGCACGGGGCGGGGGCGCTGAGGCGGGGCCGGGGAAGGGTGAGGGTGACGGGGGGGGTGCGCTGAGGCGTCGGGGCTGCCCGGCCCGACCCTGCCCTCTTGGGAAGGCGCCTGGTTGATGCTCTTCCTTCCGTGCTTGCCTGACGTTTGACCGCGCAGGGCACTGTCCTGTTCCCTCGGCGCCTCTGCCTTTGTGCGGCTCCCCGCTCGTAACCGCTCCGTGCCTTTCCCTTCCCTTCCCGCTCCCCTCTCCTTTTTCCTTCGTTTTTCCCTCTGGAAGCCGCCGCCTCGGCGTGGGGGTTCCCCCCGTGTCGCACCTCGGGGGCGGTGTAGAGGAGGCCGGGGCATAATCGCCTTGGTAGAGCAGTCCCGGCTCTGTCACATTCCCAGAGGTAAGAGGATGATCTCACTCCTCGTAGTCTTTTATTTATTTATTTTCTTTCTTTCTTCTCCTCTCTTCTTCTCAACTTCGGTCTTTGAGCATGATGGGAAGGAGCGATCTTATCTGGGCAGAGCCCTGCAGTGATGGTGCCTGGGAGGGTGTGGGCTCCCGGAGCACCCCGCCTGCCAAGCCGGGCCTCGCTGGGTCCTGCTCGCGTTTGGTATGGAAATCTCAAGCTGCAGTTTCGAGGAGAGATTGAGTGGGGCTGGGACAGCTACTGACATGGACTGCCTGGTTCTGGAGAGGGCTACTTTGGAAAGGCTGTTGCCTGTGCTAGCGGTTGCAACTGTGCCTCCCGCGTTGTGTCCTAGCTTAGTGGTAACCTGGGATGGTTATTTATTGAAGCAAAGCGTCTTTAAATGGGTAACTTGGCTATAAATGAATGTTAAACTGTAACTAGGGCTGTCATATTTGCAGTTTTTAGCACATGTAAAATTCCAGATAGGCATTTGACACACTTCTGACTTAGCACAGGCTTTAGTGCTGCGTGTACTGTGTGGTTCCATTAGGTGTAACGAATGCATAACCTTCATAAAAGGCACAGTATTACTGCGTAAAATGTTTGCAAAGTAACATCAAGAGGACAATAGTTTCACTTTGGGGAGCAGGCCCCCTTTTTTTTTTTATAAGAAGTCTATTTTTCACTAATCGATGTACTATGTTACTTTATAAACAAGCAAAAAAGACCACTCTGCCTTCAAGTGGGGAAACATTCATCTATTTGTTAGGCTGAGCATTATGAATTAGCCACGAGCAAAACCGTGTTGCTTCTTGGAGTAAAGCTGAGAGACAGAATTACTTTTCTTTTTTAGATTCTTAAGAGCTAGATCTCTCCATGCTTCAGTTTCTCACAAAAGCATACTATTTTTAAAGAGACTACTGGACATCCCTGCATATAGTAAGCTGAATGGCATTAGCTGCTTTGTTGCTTTACCAAGCTGAATGGCATTGACTTTTTTTGTTGCCTTCTGCCAAATTGCTTTCTTTACAAAAAGAGGCTGTACTGTCTGTGGAGATACATTTTCTGTTCTCTTCCTATTATCCAATCCCATACATGACACTGGAAGACAGAGCCATATTTGATCATACAGTTTGGGCCTATGAGGTACCAGGATTAGCTTCTCTGTCGAATCCAGCAGGGTTTGGTTTTCTGGGTGGCTTGTCTTGTTTTCGGGATGGGTTTTTTTAAATTTATCCACTTCCTTTTTATATTTGGGCTGTGTTCATTATGATGCAGCACAAAATTTTTACTGAGGTGGAGCTGTGCATGACCACTTCAGCTAGTTGCTCTATGATGAGGTTACTTTGTTTTAATGAATTTGCTCTACTGCACTTTTAAGCATGGGGTATTGGAACACTTTTGATTTGGAAGTAGTTATGAAGTCTGACAAGTCTTTGCATCGGTTTGCAACTCTGTTGCAGGTGCAACTTTAAAGCAAATTCCGTAGTCCTTGAGAAGGTCTATACATCAGAATATGTACAGGAAGACTTCTTTAGGTTTTATCACTTGTTTTCATGAGGCTGCTCCATGTTGGATAAAGTCACGGGATGCTTGCATTCTGCTAAGTCTTAACAGCAGCTTGGAGCAGTGGACTTGCCTTCTGGGTCCCTGAAGTTTTGTCTCCTAATTCTGGTTGTTACTTTTGCCAGAGAGAGTCACACAAGTAACAGTACAGAAAGCTGTCAAGTGTGTAAAGCAGAGAAGTGTAGAAGTGCTGTTTTCCTGTTTGTCATGTGAGTCAGTGTTAAAAGTGGGATGAAAATCTCTCATGGTAGAGAGATATTCTTAGCCTGGTTGATATTTGGAGGAGAGCCTTTTAATTCAGGGATAAATAAGCACGGAGGCAGCAGAAAGTGACAATTTAAGAGCTAATACATGGCGGGGGGTATGTGTATCCCAGATATCCCAGAATGCCAGACTGCTGGAGGTGGCTTTGCATATAAAAAGTAGAACTTTGTGTGAGTCACGTGCTTTTTGCAGTGATTAAACATTGTGATTTTTATTTTGTTAGTGTGGACAGCTTAATTTCAAGTTAGTAAATTGTAAAGATTGTAAAGATGAAATCTATTTTTCTTAAGTTGGCTTTGCTTTATAATTGTGGTTGGCCTTAGGTTTCACAGTACAGCTGTGTATTTCCAGGGTGGAAGTGAAGAGAAAGATGCACAGTGGGTCACTGACAGGTATGTTGGGGTGTTTAAATGTTTCAGAGGATGCTTTCACATAAATTAGAGAATAGACAAAGAAGAACTGGTGTTTGAATCTTGCTTTTCCTCCTCCTCTACCCCGGTATTTATTCTTCCCCCTGAGTAGCGACTGAGTGACAGAAGACAGGCGCACATGTGGGGAGTAAGGAGGGTCCATATATGAGGAAAAGACCTGAATACAGGAAAAGGCCTTGGTTTTTTCCAGGTAGCTATGGCTTATTTCAGAAGGCAAGGGGGCTATATCAGCAGAAATAATAGAGGCTGACTGTATGTCAGAGTTAGAGCAGAAGAGAGGAAGTGCAAAAGTCAGTTTTTATTGACTGTAACAAATTAGAAAGAACTTGAGGACATTACTGAAATGTGAACAGATCCCTAGTTGAAATACAGTCTCCGGTGTAGCGTTGGACATAGCCCAAGCTGCCAGGCCTGCAAAATTCTTAATCTATTTTAGTAGATTTAGAATTCCATCAATGTCTTTATTACTAAATGTTCCAGGCTATTTAAGTGGACAGTTATCATAGTAAATGGGGTTCCCTCAAAATGCAGCAAATCAACAGCACTGGGAAGTGACTGTGGCTCCTAAGTGAGAAGTTTCCTTGCATGCTGTGGTGTATCCAGCTGTAAGTCAGTGTTTGTGACACAAGAGCATCTATCTTTCTTGCAAGATGGATGTTGGGCTTCCCCCTCCCCCCCCCCCCAATAGTTATGAACAATAGAAACATTTTAGAAAATACTTACTGGGATTTGGAGCCAAATAAACCTTTATGCGGTTGTGTAATTGCATGAAAATACAGGTTAGTAACTTAATTCAGTGCCAAATTATGGGGGTTTTGGTAACTGACTTTAGCATAAAACATTTTTACAAAGCAGAGCAAGTGCCGTAGATGTCACCAGGAAAGGAACAGCACAAGAAATACAACAGTCAGTGCATACACTCCTCTGACTTTGAGCTTGACTGCAGCAAAACATGGCTAGAAGCGTTGCTCTTAACGCTTTATAAAATCCTATAAGAAACAAATATCAAAATTCTAATGAACTCATCTGCCGTGTAGAAATAATGTAGCTGCTTTAAAAAAAATTGCCAGCTGAAGAGGTCAGAGTATCAAGTACAGTTCACGTTCAGGCTTTGAAGTTACACTTTCATGCACAGAATGACCGAAATGAATTGGAATGGGAGATATGGCTGAGCTGTGTCACAATTTTTTTTTTCTCCTCTTACAGTGCTCTCTCAAATTAGGACTTGGAAAATTTTTAAGTCTAAGGTCATCTTGCTACACGCTGTATCCTGACTTTGGAAAATGTTTAGGTACTTATTTGTATATGGCTCAATTTTATAAATAACACTTTCCTGTTAGTGCTAGGTAATGCAGCAGGGTTTTGTTGCTGTTGAGGAAGGAAGCTTGGTTCATTGTCTCAGTACTAAGAAGCATTTTCTCCCTCCAGGGACTTGCAGAAGCATCTAGAATGTGTAGGTGTTTCTTTAATCTTGGAGAAGGAACTTATTAAGCTTTCTGGTGCAGAACTGTATGAGCCACTTTTAACAGATGTTATCTACACGAGTAGGGAGTTGCAGGTCTGGTAGACATCTGTGGCATTCAAAGTTTAAACAGTTTTCAGGTTTGAACATATGCCTTTGCCTTGAAAATCTGAATAGTTTCAGGTATTTTATGTAGAAGAAAGGTGGCTCAACAGTGAGGTTGCTGCTCTGGGACTTGGGAAACAGGTTCAGCTCACTGTGTTGCCAAGAGCTTTCTGTGTGGCCTGGGACAAGCTGCTGCTCTGTCCCTCTGTTCTCATACTGAAGCTGCAGAGGGGTGGCAGCTCTCTGCATTGCAGAAGGGTTCCAGGGCTATGTCAGTCAGGGTTTGATGTGTTCAGGCATGGCAGTAACATGGAGTGGATAGTTCCACTCAGGAGGAAGAGGTTGGGGAGGCTGCCTGAGTTAAAAGCTAGGGGTGAGCTTCAGGCAGGAGGAGTGAAATCAGTAAAGTAAGGGAGGAGGGGGATGTTTTGATTGGAAATCTCTTGGATCAGTTGGAAACAGAGAAAGCAAGTCCTTAAGACTTTAAGAAGCTCTGCATCACTGTTTGTTCAACAAAGAACAAAGACAATACTTAAAATACCTGAATGAACCAGGCAATTTTTTTTCCATTATGATTCTGCCACACAGGGAACAATAGTGAAGCTGTCTCTGTTCCTCTGACTCTTCTCTTCTTTGGAAAATGCTTTTACTTCTAGCCAACCATTCCATCTGAATGTCTTACCTAAGCTAACCATGACATCCTCATTCATTTGTTCTGCTGGCATGTTGGAAACTCTTAAAATTCAGTCTGATTTACTGACTTCTGATGTGAAGGTGATTGAGAAAAGATAGCTTCTCTATCTCCCTGCTCCCTCATGAGGGAAAAGAATTTGCAGCCACCTCTGAAGACCAGCATCTTTAGTAGTTTTATAGAGTTAAAAGTATTTTGGATTTAATACCCCTCTGGTGGAAATATAAGGTAATATAAACTGAATGTGTAGACTAGGCAGCAGTTATCAAGCTTTGCAAACGTGCTTTCGTTGTGGAGTGAGCACTCCCAGTCTCTCTACACTCACAGGTGATAAATTTGTTAGTTTAATATGTAATTGTTTTGATGTATATGCTCTGCATGGGTCCTTTGGTACCCACCACATTTACATCCCATGTCCCAGAAAATGTGTTTGAACTTGTTCAGACTAGTGACTTAATGAAGTGTTCTTCTGTTAAGTGCTAAAACAGTTGCATGTCAGGTTTGTTGTTAGAGTGAACAGACCTCTTAAAACTGCACTTGAAAAGATGTTGTTAAATATATTGGTTAACTCTTTAGGGAAGCTTATAATAACAAATGAAAGCTTAGGCTGTATTAATAATTCATCTGGCAAGTTTTTTCTGTAGTGAATAGACTCAGTGCCTGTGTGTGCACTAGTGCTGTGAGGTTATGTAGCAGTGCTTAAAGGATGTTCTTACTTCAGAAGTGTTCCTGCTTATTCAGGACCTCACTCTTTGATTTTTTTTTGTTTGTTTGGGGTTTTTTATTAACATTTTTTTCCCCACTTACAGTGAACTTATGATTTAAGTTATTTATACTGTTGCTGATTTCTGCTGGTGCCCTGATTTTTGGCTGGAGGATGGGGAGGTCTGCTCACTTTGTGGGGGAAGGCTGCAGTACAGTCTTTTGAAAACCTCTCTGTTTTATACTTGTGGTAAGTTCAGGATTTCCAGGCATGTTGTTGCACATCCACAGGACTTGCCATTCTCCTGGAGTGTTTCCGTCTTGCTGCGTATAGGTCAGGCAGCAATCCTCCCAAGTGCCAGGAGCCTGATGACTTCCTGGTAGTATTGGGATTACTCTGTAGGTGGAACATTGTTACTCTCTGTGTGCATCGTAATTTATGCTTTGAGAAACGCTGGTGTCAGTGCAGAACAACAGCTGTGCAGTGAATTGGTATTTGTGTCACTGCACAGATAAAAAGAAAGGTAAGGAAGAAGGTCAGCAACTGGGCATGGGCTCTACCTGATGTGAGGACGGTTCCTTGGGCTCACAGCTTGTTTCCAGGGAGGAAGGCTGCTGGAAATGAGTTGTGCGAGAAGGTTTAGTGAAGCACGTGCTGCGAGTGAACTGTTAGTGTGCTGGCACTATGCCACAAATCCTATCACTGCAGATAAGCTCGTGTTTTATGGGGTTTCTCTCTTGTGTTAGGTGAGACTTTTATTAAATACACTGGAGTAGGATTTAATTTTCTTAAATTAAGATGTATAAAAAAGCAGAGGGGAGTGGGAGGAAGGTAGTGACCTGAAACCCTTGCCATTTCATGGGAACTTGCTTTTTCTCCTCATAGCACGGTAAGCAGGAGCTGGCATGTGTTCTGTAAATGAATATTGGCTCACTTAAACGAGGCAGACAAAGCCTTACTCTTCCTAAAGAACTTTCACTACACTTGTGCTCACTGAAGAGCTCAGAGATTAGTCCTAATCGCTGTGAATCCTTTGGGCAGTACTAACATGATTGAGAAGTAAGCTTCATTCTGGAGCAGATATCTATTTTTTGCAGCAGTGGAAATTTTGGCCCACATGGTCGCTTATGCAATGAACTGAATGTGATCTGTACCATGAAGTCCCACAGTATTAAAATAAGTGAGGTGATTATTTTTCTTTCCCAATTTATTGATGTAGATGAACCATTGCATTGGTTTTTTTAATTCTGCATTGAATTTGCTAAATTAGATCTAGGAAATCAAATGTGATAATTAGTTTCTTGCATTGTGTGCTTTGGTTTCATTAAATACTTTTACCTTTTTTTAGAAAGGTCAAACCAGATATCTATCTGATAGTGTTCTTTTTATTATTTGATACTTTAAATGAACTGACAAATCAGTTACAGTCCTTGTTAGACCCCACAGTTTGGTTAAAAAACACACTTGCTTTGTTCTGAGCTCACAAAATTAAGTATTGCCTGAAACCTTTGTTCAGCTGGCCTGGGATATGCTGTGCTCCTGGTAGACACATGTGATGTAAAATCAGTGTGCAGGCATTCAGATGTTTGGAGCTGCCTTTAGAATGTCTTAAATACGTACAGTTTAGTGCAATTAGTTTGCATATGATATTCTTGCATTTAAATTTGCAGCTTGCCTGTGGATCTGTGTGTAGAAGGTAATCTTTTTTCTACTCCAACGCTCTCTTAAGTTCCCTTCAGTTTGGCTTCTACCCAATGTTTTCAGCATAATGTTTTGGTGCTACCGAGGCAGATAATTTTAAGTAGTACTTTCAAAATGAATTTAACAGACACTTTTGTACATGCTGCCATTTCTTTAACAACGTAAGAGTGCTCTGAAAACTGAAGAAGATCTTTCCAACTTGTTCATTTCCTAACCAGCTGGCCTTTTGAGTTTTTATTGCATACTTCACAGGAAGAAGGTCTATGTTGGTTTGTGCTGGGGAGTTTTTCACTCTGAATCCTGGGTACAATCAGCCATGCTGGCTCAAATATCAAGCTTTTTTAACCAGCCTCACCTTCTCTTTGTATTGAACTCCCTCAAGCCAAATAAGCTTCATCAGGATTTGTAGTTTGATGGAGGTGGTCTTTGTGCTTCAAAGTCATTGAGATGCTTTTGAGACTCTTGTCCTTTCCTGTTTGAAGACCATTTTTGAGTTGAATTTGAAATACCTGTCAATGTGTGGAATCCGAGTTGTTGGCCTAGATGAAACAGCTACTAGTAATTGAAATTCAACAGGGTTTTTTTACTAATGAATAAGTAATCTTAATAAGTAATGTGCTTATTCCCCACTTAATTTTTAATTTGATTTAGTTGCCATGGATGGAGCAGTTCCTATAGACTAATGCATTTCAAGAACAAGGGCCTAATTTGGCATAGCTGGAGTTTTATATACACTACTTATTATGGGCTTTTTCAAAGTATTTAAATAACATTAAAAAAATGTAAGTAATCAAGTCTGAAGCTGCATCATTAACGATTTTAACTGGACTGTAACTGAAATTATTAGCTTTTAAAAAATTGTTTTGAGGATTGTTTGAGAAGTCAAAGTGAATTAGTGTAACTATTTTGCTTTCCTGTTGTACTAATCTCTGGTTGTATCTCGTTTTGAGTAACCTTTTATTACCTAGACTTCATATTAAGTGATGAAAAGTGTATTTCTGACTGTTGTAAAACCTCTGCATTATCGAATGTATTCTTTCAGTGTCTTAACTTTATTTTACCTTATAGCTTTCTAGGCTAGTTGTCACTCAGAGGTTATTAATAGATAAATTTCAAGAGTCTTTTCCAATGGCCTCATTGCACAGGATGCTTCCTGTTATTTGCACTAGCTCGGTACATTTAGAGGGACAATTAAAATACTTGTGTTACCCAAGTAAAAACATTAATAGGTGAGGTGTTTTTTTTGTTTTGGTTGTCTTAAGAGATCAGTGATAGAAAGGAATTTTGTATCCTGTACAGTGCACTTCCTTATTTCATCATATCCCAAAGCCTTTGGCTGCTATTGCAAACACCTTGAAATGGAGGAAAGGAGTTAAATTAAGAGCATGAAACATCACTTACAGAAATTCCTGCAGAAGTTTTTGAGGAAGTACCAGGCTGTTCTATTGCAGAATTTATAGGTCAGTATTTAACATAGGCCAGTGGATAATGGTTTCTGGTAATGTCAGAATATCTTCCTTAGACCTCAGATCTCCCCCTAAACCATACTGGAATTTTTACCTAGACAACAGTGATGTTCCTGCTGCTCAACCCAAAGATGGTGAGCTCTGTAGGTTGGTGTCATTGGCCATGATGAATGGCTGTGGTTTTCTGGTGTCTGGGGTTGGGATGATAGGAAAAACCTTAACTGCTAGTGGAGCAGAGAGGGAGGACGTGGGCTGAGCTCATTAATTGCATGTATCTTTTGTGGTTACCTTCATCTTGGTTGTTTCTTGCTTTGGTCTGAGCCAATTGTTTCTCATTGGTGTATTATACTAAGGGTCTTATTCAGGTGTTACTGGATTAAATCTGTATTGAAAAGGGGTAATTCATACTGGTGCTTATTTTAAAAAGCGTTGGTTGTATGTGGATGTTGAAAGAGCCCGAGATGAATGCTGTGGCATTTTGGTAGACAGCATGGATTAAAATTACAGTCATTTGACTTGCTGAGGTACACTGGAAAAGAAAGGAATAGTTGGCTTACCCTGATTTAACAAGTCTTCGTGGAAAACAGCAGATGAGATGTGTTTTGAAGAGAGAGCGAGGAGTGAGTAAGACTTCTGTTAGATGATTCATCAGTGCAAATGAAGATTCTTCTGTTGTGGCCTGGTTGAATGTACTGGGGGAGGGATGTATTGTTTGATGTACCTCATGGTTTGATCAGGGACAGCGGAGGTCAATGCTACTGGTACTTCTTTCAGGCTTTTTAATTTTAAGATGAACTCCTTATGCTTAGGAAGTCTCTTCCAGGTGAATACTGCCCTTTTGCAGCTGGTTTTTCCTTCTAGACCACTTTAGAGAAGGAGTCTAAATTTACAAGTCAGCATATCCCAAAGAAACCCAGTTGTCATTTGTAGATGTAGCTAAAATGTTGCTAGTAGTTCCATAGCTTCTAGCAAATCAGTCGTGTTTTCTCTGTTTAACAGCAGCATACAATGTCTCTTGTGTTCTCCGGAACAAAAACGGATCAGTGAAGGATCTTGGGGGAATAGAAAAGCTCAGTGTGTCATTTTAAAACAGTCAATCCTAAATTATCTTTGCTTTTCATCAGAACTGTACCCAAGTCATCTCTCCAGCTCCTGGATTTGTGTTTTTCTGTCACGTGTTAGGCACTTAGCAAATTGTGGCTTTAAGGAGTCTGTGAACAGCAAGCAGAGAATTGCCTCTCAGTTGAAATTATTTATCCAGTGTTCCGCTGGAAGGTTTTCAAGGAAGTTTGGACAACTGTACTGGAAGGTTTATGTAACTTGTTTTCAGAGGCTGTTCTGAGCTGGTTGTCTCAGGTTGGGGTTCCCCTTCTCCCCGCCTCCTCTTTGTTGTCCTGGTTCTATGCAAGAAGGAAAACTTTCATTGCTCTCTTCTTAAGGTATAACTGGGATGGCCTGAACTCATCCCTTACCCTTGGGAGTCAGTAAATGGCCAGTAAAAGAGATGACCAACTGGAGAGTAGCCGATTTACATCGGGAAGCTCGTAGTAATTGCCTAGGCAGAAGCAGAGAGCACTCAATAATTAAACTGTCCCTGGAACTGCAGGAGCGACTGGGCATCGCTGGGAATGCTGCTGCTTGCCTTGCCTTTGTGGTGATGGAGCCAGTGCAAATAGAAGAGCTTGAAAAGGGGGTGGGGAGGAGGATGGGCATGACTCATGGTATGGTTTTGTATTTATCAAGCATTGTTTTATGAACGTTGCTCATCATTTCATAGAGGTAAGTAGGTATTGTATGTTTCTTAATCTTCTTAGCTATAGAAAAAGAACTCCGAAGTAGTCATCTGTGGTAAGTTAAATCCAAAGTTCAAAATGTCCACATGCTAATGGAGCAGGAAATGGAAGTGCTGCTCTAAATTAAAGCAATATAATAATACACAGAGCTTGAGGAAAGCACATGTAAAATACAGCTGAAAGGAATCACAGATCTGTGTTTCTTAAGCTTCCATGTGAATAGTGCAAAGCCTATTGCATAGGCTTTTTATTCATACAAAGTTCTACTTTCTCTAGTAAGTCAGTGATTTGTGGCTACTTGTGGAAATAAAGCGTTGGCTGCCAAAGGAGAAATTGGGCCACAGAAAATGTTACTTTGTGTGACACTTTAACAGTCTCTCATGCACTTTGTACTTGAAGATACAGAGGCTGCAGCCAGACTGTAAAGGAGGTGAACTCCAGAACAGGTGCTGGTGTGAAACTAAAAATAGAAATTACTGTAGGAGAGTTTAAGCAGCCTGTTATAAATGGTGACAAGGAGATGCTTGTGTGCCTCTGCAGGTTCTAGTTGTGCAGTCATGCGGTTACGGTTATAGACTGGGAGAAGGTGATCTCTGGTTTTTATTTATAGTGGTGCCCAGGAGGCCAGGCAGCCTTCAGTTTGTGATCTAAATGTTGAGGAGTGCTGGTGTATGGTATAGCTCAGAGGAAGAGAGTGACAAGAAGGGGAAATCTGAGGGCCGATGAGGTCTGGACCTACTTAAATTAGTACATCACCACTGGAAAGAGGGATGTAAGACTTCAAAAATAAGTGAGACCTTCTGTTTGGACTATTAAAAAAAAACCCTCCAAGAAGGCATTTTAAGGAGCTGCAAGTTTTCTGAGCTCTTACCTATGAGTGTCAATACACACCACAAAATGGGTTTTGAAAAATATTTTAGCTTCTAGTGGATTGTGTGGCAAGAACCAAGAGGAAATGGGTCACAGGGAGACTCTTTTCTGAAGTAGCACAGTGTCATTGACCCACATCTCTTCTGTCCCCTTCCCCCCCCCCTCCTCCAACTGTGAGGAGGGAAGGCAAATTAAAATGAAGCTGTGTGTATTCTGTGATGAGTTTGATGCCTTCAGCTTTTCTCTTTAAGAACTCATAACCTTTTTGTAATATTTGGTTCTAGAAATGGGCAGAAGAGTTATTACACTCTTCTGTACTGTAGATTCTGCTGTTGAAAGATAACCGTGTATGTGATAGCTCTGGAAGATACACTGACTTGGAGATTCTTGTTTTGTAATCACTTGAAATAATAATTTCATGAGAAGTAAGTCATATCCAGGTAAGACAGGATCCATATTCTGAAGACACTTTTAAGCTGAAGTTGTTGTGAGTTAGGCTGGTGGTTTTTCAGCCAGATTTCCTGCACTGAGGAGTTAATGTTGGAGTTCTGCAATTCATGTTATGAATCTTTAGGAGTAATGTAGTAATTCCATCATTGGTTTTTTCATCTGTCTGGAGTTGTCAGGAAGGGTGTCACAGTGGTGGTTTTACCCTGTGTGTTCAGTTGCTTTAGTAACTCTTAAGAAAGGCACAAATTGATTTATTTTTTTTAATGTGCATTACCAATTGTGGTTGGTTAATGAATGCTGAATAGAATTTGTATTAATTCAGTGGCATCTTGCCAAGGTGCAGTATGGTGGAAGCAGACTTTTCAAACTGGAAGACAATTACATGATTTCATGTGTAATTTCAGTTTTATAATAAAGGGGATTTTTGTACCTCTTTTTCTTGAAGAGTGTCAGTTTGGTGGATGTGATCGTGCGAGGAATTTTGAACAAATGTGATGAAAAGAGCAGTGACACAACTTTAATGATAGTTTATCTTGTATTTTCATCAGAGGACGAAGGCACTGCTAATAATATAATTTTGTAGGCTAGAAATTAGCTAGTAGTACTTTGAAATAGGAACTCTGTATGAATTGAGGGGTTTTCCCTGTGAATATTGGTTTATTGACAAATCAGAGAAAGGTTCTGAATTCTCTTTTCAGGGGTGGTGGTGTATAAAAAGTTAAACTATTGGAGTATTTTAACTTTATTAATTTCATGCTCATAGTGGTGCATTATGAGTGTCCTTTCATTTTTCTTCAAAGGATTTTTGAAACATAACTTCTTCTATAGGGGAAAGCGCTTCGAAAATTCATTGGGTTCAAAGACTCTTAATTTGTATCTCATTTCGAAAACAAGTTTTCCTTGTTTCGTTTTCTTCTGCAGAGAAGGCATCTCACACAGGTAACCAGCCACCACTGTTTGCCTTTTTTTAGGCACAAGGCTTTTGGCTTCATAAACTGTTGATACTAAACTGCAGTAGTGTCCTGGAAGTGCTGTCTATTTTGTTGAGGGACCACCTGTCAGAGGTTAGGACAATACTGGCAGATGACAATTTCTGTATTCACTTAAATGAAGACAACACGTGATGCCAAGGTCTGCCAAGCATAGAGGTATAACGTAGAGAAGAGATACCCTAAAGCTTGCCCCTAGCTACAGATGTGACTATAGTGAGATGCTGCTTCAGTGTAAAGGGATCCCAAGAGCCAACGGGTGAATTACTGACGAACGTTCGTTACGATTCTGATGTTGTCTTAAGAGTGCTCAACTGGTTGATTTTTGCTGTAACTTCACTTGGAAGCAGAACTAGTCTTAGATCTGTGATATTTAAATCATGAGGAGCGTACCAATAAAATTTAGAGTACCTTGATACTTAATTGAAGAAAAAAGCTATGCCTTTGAAGATTTAAACCATTGTTGCATACCTTAAATATGGAGAGATTCTTACCTTTTGGGGGTGGAAAGAAAAACAAATCAATCGAGCACTAGCTGGAAGGTTTATACACATTTGATGTCCTCTTAGCTACAAAGAACATGTCTTACATTTCAAACAAAAGCATTAACCTTTATTATACCCAAAGAATGCATCTACCTTCAGAATTCAATCATTTACATGAAAAGAAAAAAAAGCAAACTGAACTGCTAACATTTTTCATAGTGTCATCACTGATATTGCAGTTCTCATCAACTTTTTGCTATACTACTGAGTTGAGATGGCATCAGGGACCAGATCTAGCAAACCTTAATGTGTCAGACTTTCATTTGCACCAGACAGTCGGGCTTTGGGCACAAAAAAGGTTATTTTACAGCTTGAGTTAAATGACTTAAAACTGTTTACTGTAAATTCTTCCGGTATGATGGCACAATCATGATCATAGATTTAAAAAATTGCTTCTCAAAGTGATTGCTGTAAAATTTGACCAGTATTGTCATTAGTCATGTAAAATGATAGCTGTCAATACAAGCCTAGACCTACATGTTTGTATATCTGATCCCCCTGAATAAACGTATGCTTATCTGTATATCTGATACCCCAAAATAAACATTTCAAAAATGTGTTTTACCATATTTAGTGTTCTGCTATGGTTTATCAACAGCTAGCTACAGATAGTTATCGGGCAGCTGCCTCATTGTGTGTAACTACTTCAATCTAATAACTGTAATGAAATAGTAAAAGTAAACACTTTCAACAAATATTAAAGAAACCCCTTCCATATTGCACAAGGAAAGCTGGAAGATGCTATGAAAAGTGTCAAGTGCTTAAACGTTTTATGTCTCCTATTAATAATTTTGGATATGAACTATTTCTGAGTTCTGTAACAAAATGTAAAGAAGACTGAATTATTTCTTTCCTTATCATCGACCCAATTTTTATCACATTTCAGTGTTGGATTATTGCCATTTTTAGATGAGTATGCAAATTTATCTTTGGTCTTACAAAGGTGGCTCTCAAGGTAAAATAACTGTCCTGCAAAATAAAAGGAAGGAAAAAAAGGCAATAGCCTGCCGTAAGATAGAGCCAGAAAAGGTGGAGCAGGCAAAATAGGAATAAGCAGTCAGCAGTTCAGATTTTTCTTAATTTCTTTTTAAAATTAAAACACAGCAAGGCAAAAGCTGCAACAAAGCCCAAAAGGCAAACTAAAAAAAAAATCCTGTGACCCTTGAACTCCTCAGATGGATATTGGGGATTTCAGTTCTGGACTGGCAAGTGTGTTCACATCTCTGCTGCACACACAACTTCGTTTTGACTGTTTCATGTCTAAGGATGAAAAGATACCTGTTTACTTAGACATGAAGTTATTTTTGTAGGAGAAAAGAAAAATGTGAACGCTTTTAAAAGCCTTTTTATTGAATTTGCCTAAGCAAAATGTGAGAGTCACATTGAACAGTAGAGCTGCTGGCAAAGATCCTTTCTTGACCATGAAAGGCAATGTCAAAGAAGGAAGTGTAAATGTCGCGTTATCTCAGCTTTGTGCAAGTTGTGAAGGAGAAGCTTTGATTGTTCTTCAGGGACCGTGCAAAAGCTGGTGTGCTGTTCACCACTTGTGTCTTTGTACTGAAGGTGTGGGGTATCCCAAGTATACACTTCAAAGAGGAGTATACTAAAAATTCAGTGGTGATAGTGCGGGGGAAGCAGCTACACTTCACTTATTCTTCTGCAGAAACTTCTGTAAGCCGCTGGTTGAAACCGTTCAAAACGTCACGGGTAGGCACAGAACAGTCTGAAAATTAGTAATGAGGAACTTTGCTTAACTTCTGTGCTTTCTGTTCTGCAGTGTAATGTTCAGGGTCAGAAATGCCTTATGTGGATCGTCAGAATCGCATTTGTGGTTTCCTAGACATTGAAGAAAATGAGAATAGTGGGAAATTCCTGCGGCGGTACTTCATTCTGGACACACGAGAGGACAGTCTGGTGTGGTACATGGATAACCCACAGGTGAGATTGCTTGGAAATAGTTTCCTGGCTTCTATTGATTTCCACTTTTTCAGGGTTTTTTTTAATTTTTCTAAACAAATTTACTTAAAAATGGGGTTTAGTGTTAGCGACGAGGGTGGAAAATTAATTCCATAAGTGAAATAATTATAAATTGGTGGTGTTCTTTGCTAATATGAGCAGTCTTTAAAGAAAAAAATACAGTTCATATTTCTATTTAGAACATTGCCAGAGAGAAACATTTAAAACAGTTTGAAGATCAGTGTGTTGCCAACATATGGAATCTAAGTATTGACAGGAGATTTAGGAGTGAGATGGGAATCTGAATTTGATCCCACGTATAAATCAGTCATGAGTTTTGACTCATGATGTGCTGTATTTATAGCCTATAAAGTGTTTTGAGTGTGCATTGCAGGTTCTGGCAGGCACTGTGTAGGGCTGCATCATAAAACCAGATGAACTGAATCATGGACTAGATCCACTACACAGAATTGAGACCTCATGTGGGATTATGCAGCTTTCCTTGCATTGCAGGGGTCTGTTAGCACTTTCATATTGCTTTACCTCAACAGAATCAGCCACTGAAAAGCAATTTCTAATGATGGTCACTATTTCAATACAGCAGGAATGGTAGAGGAATGAGGACAGCTTGTATCCATCACAATGGAGCGGCCTTTATACAAAAGCTGCTTTTACAATGTCTGTGCATCAGTGTGGTTTTTAACGTATGGGAGAACAGATAATTGCTTAAGGTTGGGAAAGAAGACAGTGAAAGCGCAGCATCTGGGTCAGCTGACAGAATATTCGTGTACCACTCTGCCAGGAAGAGCAGACTTAAAATGCAGTAGAAGCCTACAGTTCAAAGGAACCAACGACAAAAAATGTAAACTATGTGCAGCTCGCTGAATGTGGCTTGTGACTGAAGTACTAAAGCACTTAACAGCTCTTACTGGGGGGGGGGGGGGGGGGGATTTTTCTGGAAATGACAGACTTTGAAGGCTTGATATCAATGAATGATACAAAGCAATTCCTTTTTTTGTTTCTCCTCTGATATAACCAAGGCATGTGAGCAAAAACTTGAAATGCTGTAGGAATTGTAATTGTAAAACTTCTTCAGAAGTTTTCAGACCAATAATATTTGCAGTGCACACCTCTTAAAATTTTTACTATAGACTTTCTTTCCTTTTTAAATGTTCATGCACAAATGAAAGGGTGCCTTGCAAGGGACAAGCTCCATCTTGTTTTTCTTATGCTGCTGCTTGAATTTGAAGAACTATGGAGCTTTTGTGGAGTCACTGTGTGGAGACTATTCTTCATCCTTGAAGTGATGAAACTCTCCAGATCAGATGAGTCTGTGTGTGCAGAACTTCAGTGGGCTCTTCTTTGCTGATCGAAGTGCTCGATATGTATCTGTGAAAATCAGTTCAGAGAAGTAATAGTTTTATATCCAATGTTAATGTCACATTATCCTAACATAGAGATTATAAAACTGGTGTATGCTGGGATCAAAATCATTCTGTTAAAGGAAAAATGGAAATTTCTTTATTTGGGCAGAATGGGAACACTTTCCTTTTTTCCCCTCAATGTTACCAGTCTATAGGTAACCTAACCTACTTCTTACCTTGGATATGTGAATGGAGTATAAACCAACTATTGTGTCTTTCTGACTCTGTGGGTAGTGTTAGGCTCTCTTTGTGGTGTAGAAGTTCATAAGGCACTACAGAATACTGAAGAGCACCTGAGCTGGGGAAAAGATCAACAAGCAGTACTACTCTTACGGTCACCTGGGACACTTCAAGTGGCAAGACTGATACTGCAATATTAAGGACCATTTTTAAAGTAAAAAAGACCCTTTTTGGATTGTAAATATACTTGGGCTTTCCTGCAACTTTAGCAAGTGTTACTATCTTTCCCTGCAATAAAACTGATATTATATAATAAGGCTATAATTTTTTTTTCCCAATCCATTTTGGGGGGGGGGGAAACCAAACCATGAGATGACCTTTTGAAGTCTCTGACATAATAGATGAATGTCACTATTTGTCCCTTCCTCCTGCTCTGGTCAAAATACATAAGACTCCAACATCTGTTAAGGAAAAAGTATTCTTTCCGGATTTCCTGGATGCAGACCTGCAAGAATCCTTTTTCCTCTAGTAAAATACATAAACCTCTGAAACAATTACTATTTGTATTGTTTCTAGCAGTCTTTCTGGTTTTAGTTGATTAACAGATGTGTGTATTCTAAACAAGTAGTTTAGATCCTGTTTCAAGTGTACATTGTGTATTGTCTATAAAAACAAGTAGGATTTTCTTTGGAATCATTTACTTTTTCGTTTGCAAACACTGACTGCAATATGAGAAAAAAATAGTTTCACTTTGTAATGTATGGTTTCTTTCAGAACCTTCCCTCTGGTTCTCCACCTGTTGGACTCATTAAACTTACCTATATTTCAAAGGTAAGATAATATGGAAGACACTTGCTGGTTTAATTTTTTTTAGTGATAGCTACCAAGGGCTGCTTCTGAAAGGCTTCGAATTTAGATGATTTTCAATGCCTCTTATGTAGTGCATGGGTGGCTTTTTGCTTGTGTGCTACTCCTGAATTTTAGAGAAATGTTACAAACACTTCAATAGTATCAGGATAAAATAAGAACAGACTAATTACCATGTTGTCTACATTTGTTTTGTGATTTCAAATGGCAGCTCTTTGTGCTGCATAGAATGAGTATTTCTGAACTGCTTGTTTCAGTTCTTTGAGTGTTTGGATTCCAATTAGTCATGGAAAAAAGACAGGCTGTTTATGAAGTGGAAGAGATACCTTTGAGTGTGATAGTTGTCAAGCAATAATGATGTTGAATAGAATTGATTATGGTTATATCATGAGTACAGAAATGTCTGTGGAGACCTGCTTATGGTCTTCCTGGTTTCTTCCTCCTATTCTCACTTTGCCCTAAACCTCACAGTTGTCATCTTAAGAAATCTGAAATCTTGTATCTCTCTTTAATAGGAGCAGGATGCATCATGTGCCTTCTGTGCAGATAATCTGCCTGACTTTCCATAGCTCTTCTAGTTACATAATACATGGTGTTTGTTTGTGGACAAAAAAAAAGAGGTTTTGATGCAAGAGACTTCTTTGCTTTCTCCCCCTGCCTTGATAGAAGTGCTCTGTAATGTAAGAATGTCAATATCCCTCGCCAAACAGGACCCTCGCTTCTCCTCCACCAACTCTGCAGCATTTTAGAGACTCCTGATGAAAAGTGGCAATTAGTCATTTTATGTTAATGAACCAAAAGGCAACTAATGTCCTCGACTCTTAGTTCAGTTGAGACGTAGAATTTCAAAATGCAAGTAGAAGTAGCTTGTCTGGTAGCTTGTTATGCTGCTAATCTTCACATGTTGCCACTTGAAAGAGGGGAAAAAATGTTATATTGTATGTTTTGTATGCACACTGATATTTATAATCTTAATTTCCCTCCTAGGTTAGCGATGCAACTAAGCTAAGGCCAAAGGCAGAGTTCTGTTTTGGTGAGTTCTTGTGTGTGCATCAAGTACATTCTTCAGAAATTTGAAGCATAGATAACGTTCTCCAAATCTGTTACTGGATACAACTTTTTATTTAGTTTTATTTAAAACTAGCTTGTATTTGCTGTTTCTTCTTCAGTATGAGGGAAATGTTGGCTGTTTGATCAGGCATCAATAAACTTGTTTAAACTTGGGTAGAGCTTTAGATAACTATAAAAACCTCTTATAGTCTTCTTTTAGATTATTCTTATGTAACTTGTCCAGAATTTACCATAATCCCAGGGTTTTTTTCACAAGCAATTGGTATTCACTAAAGTGTGTGTAGAGACTGGAATCAGACCTCTACTCTGTTTATGAATAACCATTTTTTATGGTTGCACTTACATCAGAGTTTTAGCTCAGATGGTGTTGAAAAATGCCTGAAGGCTTTATGACAAGGAGTTGAGGTGTCCTTTGCCACGTGCAGTGTCGCACGGGCCCAGAGAAGGCAGCTCCCCAGGACTTGGCGCAGTCTGTGTGTCAGAGCTCATGAAACACTTAGTAAATCAGCCCTGTTTGTAAAGGCTCCAGGGAGCCTCAACTAGTACCTGGCATGTCAATTCAGTGCCATCTACAGATGCCACTGCACATGCACGTGTGGAGGGGTTTGTCTCCATCAGTTGTGAAGTTGCTTTTGTCAGCGGGCCAGATCTAAAAAGATGCTGGCTGAGAACTTTTAGTATTTCAGATTTATTAAAGCGGTTTTAATACTACTTAGAGGAAAAAATTACATTTCTTTTCTTTGTATTTAAATACTGGGAGTTGTTGTTTCACTCGACTCATGATGCAGTTCTCTATTTTGAATTTATATTTGTGTCTAATAATGTTTGCTTCATCCATCCACTCTGGGGAGAATGATAAAGAGTAAAAAGTACCTGTTTCTGGCATGTGTTTGCTTTTAGTGATGACCTGAGCTGTTTTGTTAAAGGTAGAGCAGTGAAATCTCTTCAGACTTCAGCTGCAATGCTTCAAATTTCTAGGAAGGTCACTGTTCAATATAAGCTCTTAATGTGAGAAAAATCAGCTGTTATTCTTTCACTGTTACACAGAAATGTGTCTTTTTTGGTTAAAGGTATGCTAGGTGTTGCCAGGTAGGTATATATAAATTTTAAAATATTAATTCTCTGCCAACTCACTAAAATAAAGGTTTATGTTCTGGCTATTTTAAAGTTGTTTGGTTTTGAGCATTATATGCTTAATAATGAATACTAATTTTTCCACAAATTAAACAACAAAAAAATTAAAAGGAATGGTCATAGTGACATTAATGTGTTTGTTGCAAAGGATAATAGATACTAGGCAGAGGATTAAAAGGAGAAATTGTAGAAGTCCCCAAGTATAAAACTGTTTTGCTAGGGAAATCGAGAAAAGGGAAATGAAGCCATAGAAAATTCTGTTAAAATTCAAGGCTCTATTTCTAAGTAATAAACATAATTTAACAACTTCAGTATGATGCTGTTTAAAGCTTAAAGTTTAGGGGTTTTTTAGTAATAAAGCAAGCCTGTGAAGTGGGTGGATGTATGTTTCTTAAGATGACTTTCTGAAGATAAATGCAGCAGAAAGCTTAAATACTTGAGCTGGACTTTCCATCTGAAATCACATCTTATGACGGTGTTAAGTTTGCTCTTAAATTTCAGTGTTCTTAACTTTTCATAATGGTTTTTAACAGTTATGAATGCAGGGATGAGAAAATACTTTCTACAAGCCAATGATCAGCAGGACCTAGTTGAATGGGTAAACGTTCTGAACAAAGCTACCAAAATCACAGTAAGTAGTTTAGTTGACATTTAGCAACATTTTTAAATAGTGACTGTCTAAAGGTGTTTAAATATAACCTTTGTCTCCAGTTTTCATGCTAGAGCAGTCTTTTTATCTCTACAAACAAGTCTGGGCTTGGCTTTCTAAGACTTGAAGAAACCATACACAACTTCCCCTAAACACAAGTTTATTTTACTTTTTGCTTTGAAAATTGGACAAAAATGTGATTATCTTTTTCATTGCAGCATATGATGGTTTCTAATAATTTAAAATTCACCAAACACACTTAAGATTAGTTGAAATATCCAGAAGACACTTGGAAGCAATGAAAAGATACACATACGTTTGTCTGGTGTCAAAAGTTTGTATTTCTTAGAATACCTCTAAAATAAACACACCATGCCATGCTCAAATGGATATTACCTGAAACCAGGAGAGAGCCTTTGGAAGAAATATTAATGTGTTCTGAGAAGTGTTAAATTACTTTTCTGGTTTGTACCAGGACAGGTTGTTATCGCTTGATTAAAAAAATCCCACGTGTTACCTCAGTCATTTCAGGAGGCAGAAGTTACGGTTTTTTCTCTCCAATTTTGGGGAAGTGAGGACATGAACTATTTTGAGAACACACCCTTACAAAGTAGGGGTTCTGAGCATGGGTGCACACATTTGTATATGCTGTCAGTAGCTTTCTTTTAGGTTATCTAAGAATGTTTCTGTGAGTTGGTTGCATTGCTTTAATGAAGCCCTGTCTTTGGAATTATAAAAATATTGCTACTAATTATATTTTTTAAAAAAAAAGAAACTCAAAACCTTCTCACTTGGGTTTCTCATGACAAACCCACCACAACCAGGCTTGAATTTTTTTCAGTTCAAGAAATAAAGGGTTAATTGCATCATATTAAAATTCAGTCTGAAAGCTGTTTGATTATATTATGTTTAACTTAATACGAATTATTTCAACAGAACTTGTTTTGTCTTTGAGGGAACAAGCCTTTGAACCTCACTTTGGAGGTTTAGTATGGCCAATTGTTTAATCAAATTAAGATAATTGAATTATTGATTTTCATATGAGCATTACTTGCTGTAGATTGTAACCCTTGGAGAGTCGTTGCAGTTTTTTAGCACTGAGAATCTCAAACCAGCTATGAACCTTTGCAGTTGGGCACATTTTGTACCTATTGATGAGTAGTGCTTGAAAAATGCATTCAGAGAAGGTGATTGTGGGTTTGGTCCATAACGTTTTACGTAGGAGTTTGTGATGGCTGAAGCACTTACTTGCCCATGAAGCTGCAGCTACAAGCCCCTTCCCTTGAAAGGGTGAGGCCCATGGCCTGTGTAAACCAGGGGAATGTCCTACCCTTCAGTGCCAGGCTTGTCTGTGAGCAGAGTCACTTTATACCTGTGCTGGCAAAGCTGAGCATTGTGCAAGGTTGAGGGCACACTGGAAGTGAGAGAATGAGCCTGAGGCCACCAGAGCAAGCTGCTGAGAGCCACCTTCCTTTTGGCCAGGAGGAAGCTGTTCTAGGATGATATTTGTGCTCTCAGAACTGTGTGTACTACTTTGCAGGCTGTTGGGTTTAGGTTGGGGGTTTTTTGGTTTTTTTTTGTTTTTTTTTTTAAATAAGCAGTCCTGGGCTTAGGAAACACAATCACAGCAAACTATGAAGTAGTTTTGTTTGTCTAGATAAGTTAAATTTCAAGCTTTAATGTGCCCCAGTCTTGTGTGGCAATTCACTGTATGAAGACCATTTCAGTGTCTTTTCTTTCTGAAATGTCCTCTGTAAACATCCAGTAGGTTGCTGGCTTTGATATTTTTGGTGTGAGACTCTTGATCTCTGCTTGTTGAAATCACTTCAGCTTTACTACAGTAACATTAGAGGTGGAAGCAGATTATAAATGAAAATGTTTTGGGTAGCCAGTGCATTTCTTAGGTTACAGATCTTCTTGCACAAACTCAGAAATTTGAGCAAACATTTTAGATCAAAACACTTACTGGGGAAACTGAATTCCTGTGGTGTTTTGATGGCTCCAGTTCCACATTTGAAAGAATTATCTAGTAGTTCTGGTTAGAAATAGGTAGTTAGGGTCGTTTTGGACAGAACTTGGCAACATGTAAGTGCAAATGTCATACTGGTCAGGCATCCCGTTTGACAGAAGTCTCAGTGCAGTTGCTCTGTGTTTATGGCCTTACTGTGCTAGCTCTTCAGGCCCTGGGGAGTCTCCAGTCTAAAGCACTTATTACTAAAACTGAAAGCAAGTAAAAAATAAAGAAGCAGTTCTCCTACAGATTAGCAGTGCTTCTTGAAGATCAAGCATAGCAATTATGGCAAAGCTGGGAATTGGTTTCTTTTTTAGATTTCAAGACACCTGGTGGAATATCTTTATTGGCACCAGTTTTCTTCTGAGAACTAAAACATAGCCACTACAACATGTGGTTATGTAAACTATTGCTAGCCTTTTACAGTCAGAGAGCTTTTGTAAAATCATGCTGAGGACAAACAAAAAAAAATTCTGAGTAATGATTAAGGCTTTCTTTTAAATCTTCATAAATTTAGGTTAATCATCATATTCCACTTCCAGGTACCAAAGCAGCCTGATCCTCTTTGTCAAATGGATAATGCAAATCGTCAAGCTGAAAGCCCGGGTGGAAAGAAGCAAGTCTCTTACAGGACAGAAATTGTTGGTGGTGTTCCTATCATTACACCTACCCAGGTAACACCCATATAACAAGTGGGCTGCTATTTGATAGAGAAAGCTTTGTTATTTGACAAGGGGGAATAGGTTATGTATCACAGTATAGCTGTCAGCTTTCTCACCTTGATCAGGGGACTTACACTTTGATGTTCACCTTTTACTGATACTGACTGTTGGTTTTTTGAGGTTTTTATTCCCTTTATACAAGATTATAGAGGATTATACAACACTCTTTATAGTTTTACATTTATAGTCTTACAATTATTTGAGTATAGATTGCTCACAGGTATCAGTTACTGTACTGAAAATGTCTTTTTGTGTATGTGAAATGAATTGTTGGTGTTAATGCCAAAGTTCTGTCTTAACTGCCAGGAAAAGTGTGTGTGTGTGGGGAGAGATGAAGTCAGATGATTATATATGTGCTATATTATTAGAGGTAGTAAGGCAGACAGCAGATGAAACTATTGCAGAAGGGCCTTTTGAAATGGCATGTGGACAAATGAGAAGTCAAAATCCATAAGAATAAATGTGATGTAAGGGGTTCTGGGAAAAACAATCCTAGTTTTTGTAGAGAATACTAGATAAGAGTTACAATCAGGCTATGAAAAAAATCATTTTAGTGTTCAGCAACAGAGGAGGAAAAAACCCACAAATATTAGGAGTTAACTTGAAAGAGTAGATGGTGTAAACTGTCTTTTCCAGTACAAGAGCCTTGGGCCTTTAAACAAAGCTAATGATGTAAGCAAATGAAACAAAGGGAAGGAGCTCTTCTTTCAGTGAGTAATAAAACAAAGTAGTCCTTGCCAAAAGATGTCACAGATTCAAAAAGCTTTCCAGAGTTTGAGAGATTGGACAAACTCATGGTAGAAGACTCTGTGCAATGTTAGCTACAGACCTGTATCTATTTCTGAAAGTTCCCTGAATAGAAAATAGTTAAAATTGGGATTAATATAATCTAAATGAGATCTGTACACATGAAATGTACTTAAATTGGTTAATTCTAATGTGTGCAATGATCCTAGAAATAGCTTTTTCTTTCCTGTAGCCACCTCTACTGTTCTGCCCTTAAAGTCATGTTAGGAGTATGCACTACATACGTGCATAGATGTTGGGTTTAGGTCTGTAACATTCTTCACTGAGTGTCTTGTCAATATTGTCTGACAATACTCAGCACGTTCCCAGTTTAGTTTCTGAAGGGAGCTTGCAAATACTCAGCTTGGAGCCCTTGAAGACACTCATTAGTTGTCTTCAGAAAAAACCATTTGAAATATTCCTTCAAATAAATTGGAAATGGTATTTGTGAGCATGGGATGTGACAATTGTTCCCTATTGTAACTAGTATAGTTATTCTTTGGCCTTTAGGAAAAAAAGAGTATTCTCAACGTTCCCTTTTTTTTTTTCTTCTAGAAAGAAGAAATCAGTGAGTGCAGTGAAGGGGGTGACAGGAATTATTTGAAACGGTCTCAAAGTCACCTTCCTTATTTTACTGCTAAGCATCCCCCAGATAATGCTATTATCAAAGCTGGCTACTGTGTAAAACAAGGAGCGGTGGTAAGTATTTGAGAACAGTGTTTCATTAGTCAAGAGCAAAGGTTCTAAGGTGCTAGTTGTACTTAACAAGTGATAATAAAAAAAAAGACAATTACTAGTAATTTTAGAGCTACAGACGATATTAAGGATGGCTAATGATAAAATTTATCTTCCAGGAGCATGTAATTCACACTTGTATTACTACTTTTCATTACTTACTTCAGTGTTATATTGTTGAAGATGTTTTGGAGAGGAAAATTTGCATGCAGACTTCCACATTATGATTAGTGTATGCAATCAGGAATTATTCTGTTCTGCAGTTATGGAGAGAATCTTAGTTTGCTTACTAGAAATATGTAAATTAAGGCAGAAGTTCAGTGTCCTTTTTATGTCACTAAAATATCTAGAAAAAGCTAATTTTTCAGTTCAGAGGAATAATTGTACAGCTTGTCAGACTGATTAACACAAATGGAGCTACTCACATCATGCTTTGCTAAATGTAGTAACAGCGTTCAGATTAAGCAAGATGTGCATGCTTCCTGAGTCCTCATTTTTCTTGAATTATGAAGCTTCTCTTTATGTTCTTATTTTTTAGTTAAAGATAAGCTAGAAACCTTTAATGTACCATCTCTCAACATTTCTTACAGGATACTTGTGCTGCTGAGTTGCTAGTTTCAGTGGAGATTGTTGAAAAATTCTTGTAATAGAAAATATTAATTTCCAGAATTTCTAGTTTTAGCAGGTTTTTAAAAGAAATGCAAAAAACCAAAAATAATTCATTGGGCAGAGTCTTGCAGAATTATTTTGGGGGTGCTATAGATACATATATTTATATGCATATTGTGTATGTGTACATATAATATACAAAAAATCATGAATGTTGTAGATGGATAATATATAGTTGCTATACGATATAATTTATTGGAAATATGACCCAGAATTATACTAAAATATATAAATACATGAAAAATACACATCATGTGAATATATTTGTATATTACATACAAAAATATATAAATGTCTTTATTTTCCTTTAACAGATGAAGAACTGGAAGAGAAGGTACTTTCAGTTAGATGAAAACACAATAGGATATTTCAAGTCTGAACTGGTAAGTTTACAAACGTATGTTATTTTCCAGTGATAGTTGCAAGAAAACCTAAAACACTTGTATTTGAAAAATGTGCCATGCTGCCCCTGCAGCTCTTGTCTCTGCACTGTAACAACTTTTTGTGATCCAGAACAACAACAAATAGGGTGGCTGTGAGTTCAGACTCAAGTCTTCTGTTTGCAAACCTGTCTGCAGGGCACTGAAGAGCAGCAATAGGATATATTCTATAATCACCCTGGGGTTTTTATTGCCTTATGTCACTTTGTATGCACATGTAATGAATTGTGTTCCTGAAACAGATGATCACTGTGTGAAGAGACAAAACTGTAATCTTGCAATTCTTAATTTCAAGTTCGGATTGTGGGGTGTTTGTCATACAAATCCCATGCATTTCTTTGACCAGGGCAGCCAAGACAGGCAAAGAACTATCCTGCTCAGAAGCAGTGCTTAGAATTTTGTTTCAGTTTCATGATCTTTCTTTCCCACTCATTGCTCTTGAACCTTTTGACCAATTTGGACCAAATGTCAAGTGCCTTCAGGCTTGATTTAAAAATGAAGTGGCTGGTACTGGACACAGTCTCTTTTTTCCCCCAAAAAAGGAATTCCACACTTAACTAAATATTAGGAAGAACTGTTTCAAAGGAGTGAAGTTTGAGTTGCAAAGTATTATAAAACAGGAACAGCCTGAAATCTGGCTTCTTGACATTTTACATGTTACAGTTGGCCTGCAGTTTTCCTTGAAGAGAACTTTTGCTTTACTTTTACTGAGGGAGCGTACAGCAGTAGCAGCAGGAGTTGACCTTGCATCATTATCTTTGTTTAACTGTCAGCATAACACTATTGACTCAATGCCTATAAAAAGCTTTATTTTTAATTACAGAAAAATTACATCTGAGTGCAAATTACTCACAAGCATATTCTAACTCAGTGAAGAATTGTACTGTGCAAGAGTGCACTAGGAAGCTGCTAGAAGTGTGTAAACTTGTAGTTTCTCATCAGGCTCCTTTCCAGTTTTTTTTTGAACAATGTAAAATCATAGTGTCCTTTATTCTTCAATCTAACATCCACTTGCTGCAGTTTGAGGAAGGTACTGGACTGACCAGTTGTCAGATAACAGGGAAGTAGATCTTGGTTCCCAATTTTTACTGAAATTAGGGTGGATTTTTTTTCTTTTCAAGTGTCATCCTTCTTCTGGGAAGTAAGTACTAAAGATAGAAAATGTAGTGTCCTTTTATTGGACTGTAATGATTAATCCAAGAAGTCCATGGTTAGGAAATCTAATCATGATGATCATCACGTTTCATATAGATTTTTGTAAATGGTGAGGATGTGCCTTGTCCAAAACATACATGTTGGAGACATTTAATCTGTACTGGAAAGAGCAAAGCTTTCACAGAGCGCAGCCTACAGAGGAAATATCTGCAACAACTTAACCATATGTCCCTCAGACTTTTGAGTTTGTAAGAGATAAATAAAAATGGTCAAGTTCTCTCTTTTGAGGATTTGAAGTGGTGAATGATTCCTTTCAGCAATGTGTGGGATCTCCGTTTCCTTAATATTCTCCTATTCTTAGTGAGAATAATACAAAGATAGGAGCAAAGGTCAGTAGTGACTGTCATGCCTTTGTGGTGAAGGCACCTGTATCTTGGAGATTACATAATGTAACATCCTAGTTCTGGAGAACTTCTTTCTACTAGAATTCAGTTCCCAATAGCTGCAGTCTTCAGTCAAATGTGGCTCTTACTTAAGTTAGTCTTGACAGCCAGCCTGCTGACTGATAGCTTGAGTCTTACTGGATACCTTGAGATGCTGCATCTGTAAAATCTGGGTTCCAGGAATGATCTTGCAGTTCACATTTGATATTATTACTTTGAAACCACTGTTGTAGTGGATGAGCAAAGCTAGGAGGAGTGGGGGGGGGAGAGGGGCAAAAGATCTGAAAACATGAGTTTTAAACTCTGTACCTTAGATCACTTGTCTCTACAGCAGATCGAATGAAAACTGACACTTAAGGATGGTTATATTTGGATGACACTGTTTGCTAGACTAACATAAATCTCTGAAGTATATGTAATAGAAATTGTAGAGAAAATAATTCCAGAGCTGACAGCTTTTGTCTGTAAGCTGAAGACAAGTGAAGTAATGTTTTGTGGCATTGCTTAAAAAAAACACATTCAGAGGTGAAAACAAGTTGTTTGATTGTGTTGTACTGCAACAACCAAAAGATATTAGTATGTATGACATCACGTTGTCTTGGCAAAAGCAAGAGTATTTCAGTTCAAATGTTCTCACATTTTTTCCTGTTATGTGAAACTTTGACAGAATTGTAACACTTTTGTCACGATAACATAAATTCATATGCTGTAAGGAGACATACTCTTTTACAGGTTTTGATACCATTGATTTCTCTGTATTTTTGTCTTGATACAATTTCATTCAAAGCCATGTCACATGGTACAATTAACAAAGCATCTTGTATGTAGCCTTTCATAGCAGTATGAAATATGAATGTAATCCCAGGTTTACTGAAATAAGCTGCTTGAGGCCAGATGAATTTTCTTATCTAGCTAGGGGTAGGAGACAGGGGTGATTACCTGATCATCTCTGTTATAAGGTGAATTAATGCTTTTGGGTTTTTTACTTCTTGGTCTCACCTTCTCTTCATTGCAAGTGCCATGGTTGGTATAATACTTAAGTATAATTTTGGTTGACATCACCTTTTGCATAAGTGACTGCCTTTAAAGTCTAATTTACATAAGTCTGCTGCTGTCAGCTGTCCAGATGTCTGCTTTTGTACTGTATTTTTAGTTGTAGATATACTCTACTGAAACTTTTGTGCCCCCCCCTTCTTTTTCCTTTTTTTCAGGAAAAGGAACCTCTCAGGGTTATACCACTTAAGGAGGTCCATAAAGTTCAGGAATGCAAACAAAGGTGAGGAAAGAAGCACTGATGTGGTTACAGAAGATGCAGATGCTGCTTTGTCATGGCTAAACTGCTCATCGGAAACTTCTTAATACCTTTGGTTGATACACATGTGTGTGTGATAGTCTTTACAGTAACTACTTTACAGGTAGTTTTGGGCATAAAACTGGTTTTGAGGGTTCTGCATTAGTGTGTGCTTCAAACTTGTAACCTTCCACTGAATGTAAATGCATCAGAGAAGGGTGGAACAAAGGAGTACCGTGCAATTGTGAGCTGAGACGCATGGGTGCTGTCTGAGGCACCAATTTGCTACCTCTATAGTCTCTAAACCTTTAGAGGGCATTACTTTACATTTCCTTCCTGACAAATTGCAAAATAATAAGGAATTAATTACATTTGTATTAGGGTATTTTGGGGGCTTTTAGCAGGCTACTGCTTAGGACTAATACTTTGCAAAGGCATAACTAAATATAGATGTGAAATTTTACAGAAATTTGACTAGATCAGAGAATATTTTTGAACTTAACATGAAATGATTTGGAGTATGCCAATTAAAAATATAGTAGCATGCATGCTACTAGAGAGTTGTAGGACTAAAATGAGTAAGAGATGCTGGGTTTTGTGTTCTACTTGGTATTGACCAAAAAGTGAACAGTAGAGTGATAAAGAAATGCAGAGGTCTTCAGACAAATAATGCTCTCTACACATCCTGGAGTCTTTTTTACAATAGAAAGTTGTACTTGCTGGTTGAAGTATTTTTGTGTGTTTCATTTACAGTGATATAATGATGAGAGACAATCTCTTTGAAATTGTTACAACTTCTCGAACCTTTTATGTACAGGTAATTTCTCTTTTTTTTTTTTTAAGCTTTGGGCAAAGGATATTGCCAAAGTCAAAATGCAGAGGCACTGCTGTTTTGCTTTTTAAGTTGTGTTTATGCTCTGATATTCAGAGGGAATGTGATTTTCCACTGTGTTTCAGAAAGATGCATATTAGAAATATTCCACACGACAGCAGCTGTTATGTTGGTAGAGTATGAAAGCAATAAACAATAAATCCTAATATGATTTTGTTGGCATTCGGCTCTTCTAATCTTCTGAATTTTTCTGTTTAGTAACTGAGTTCTCGGTTTCAAATTAGTTGCCACATTAAAATACCTACTAAAGCAGAGCAATTTTCCACTTCCAGTGGCTATTTGGTATCCATATGCACTTTATTCACTGCATCCTTGCCCTGTTTCCATCCTTCTAAATGTTTGGATATAATGCAAATAGCAAAAAACTTGCTTTTCCTACTTCTGTGGGATTCTGTCAGATTGTTCTAAGTAAATGTACAGCTGATCCCCAACAGAGGCTTGAGTTTTAGTTAACTGTAACTCTTTAGTAAATACATCACAGAAGTGCAACAGCAACTGAAAAGTACAGAAGTTATGTGACTGGCCAAAGCCTGCTAAGAGGGGTTGGCAGATCTCCTGCAAGAATTTCTATGGATGCTTTAATTTCTGCTTTAAAGTAAAAAAAAAATTGGGTAGAATAGGCAAATAGTTAAAAAATACTTATTTCTTGCTTATTTTATATGCTATATGCATATCATAGTAAATTCAGGGTAGTAATTTAAGGAATGCCTGAGTTAATAAATGGGAGTTCCTTATGGCTTTAACAGTAGTTACTAGAGTAGGGTAGGGCTATGGTCAGGACACTGGGGAAGTTGTGAGTTGATGTTGAATATAACCCATATTGTTTGACCCAGGCCGACAGCCCAGAAGACATGCACAGTTGGATAAAAGCAATTTCTGGGGCCATTGTAGCACAGCGGGGACCTGGAAGATCAGCAGCTTCCGTATGTTGTTCTGAACCTCAGAGAAAATGTGATTAGTTGGTGTTCATTTGTGCCCATGAAGTTCTAGTTGCCTTTTCCTTTCACCTGTCCTCTATCCTGTCCTGTAGTAACGTGGCATCTTTGCATGAACTTTCATACAGACTAGCATAAAATCTTCTGCAGTTTTGAGCACTTCTTAGTGATTTTTTTTTAATGTGCGTTGTATTATCTTGAACACGTAGATAATGCAAATGCTAACCTAGAATAATACTTCCGAGTTTACTATGGTCTTTGTCATGGCTTCTAGTTTGGAAGTAAAGTTGAAACTTTCCAATTCCTGCGAGGTGTTTCTTCTACTTGCAGAGTTTTGCAAGCAAATTGCAATATCCTGATTTGTTTCTAATGACTCTCGCCACTAAATTGTTGGTCTCTGTTCTTGACCATTTGTGTACATGAAGATCCAAATTTACAGGAACTTCTTGGAGATCTCTGCTCGCATGAATTAGTTCTTTGCTGTTGGAAACGGAGTGAACACCATCTAGCATTACTGAACTGTGACAGGTCTTGGTATTTGTGAAGCCGCGTGGATGCCGGCGTTTCGTGCATCCTTGCATTCAAACCGTGTTACATCCTCAGTGCAAACTACACGTGAAAAGTAGTGAAGGTTACTGTAGTGTCACGGTGTCCCCAAGTATGTCTGGATTTAACAAATGGTATACTTCACAGTTCAGATGTTGCAAGCTATGGTTTTCACTTCCTGGCTGTGGGATCTTTTGTAGTAAGCTGAATATATATATCACTACCCCAGTAATCTGAAAGCTAGTAACTTAAATCCACCTTTTGTCTACACGTTTGCATTTATACCATGTTTCTGTTAATTCAGTCTTACTTTTGGCAGCTGGGAGCTGCTTCATGCTTTGAAATCAAACTTCCTATCCTAAATTCTGTTTCTTGGGGAGGGGGGAGGGGGAATGAAAATAGGCAGATAACTTCTTTGTGTACTCTCTTTTTCTGTGGGGCTAACTGAGCTATCTAGCTATTACTGTCTGCATCACTGTTTTTCTTTTTTCCCCTCTTCTCTTCTTTCCCCAAGTATAGGTTACTCTAATCTTAGCTTTGCACTGTGTTCCAGATGCGGCAGGCCAGAAGGCTGTCGAATCCTTGTATACAGAGGTATACATCAAGAACTGGTGAATGCAGCACGTATGTGGGCTCTCATGTAAACTTGCCTTCTTAACAGAGGGCTAGAACTAAGACACTAATTTGCACTATAAAAAAAACCCAAACCTGAAAATAATGCTGTCATTACCATTACTGAAAACTAACTCCTAAATTATCTCATTCACTTACAGGTTTGCACTGGTTTTTTTTCTTGCTTCTAAAATAATTGGAAATGAAAAATGGCAAATGTGTATACTTCAAAGCATACTATATATTTCAACATTGTGAGATGTCATTTTAATAGGAAGCTACTAAAACTAATTTGCATGAGAGTTCATATTTCCATTGTACTTTACATTTTTGAAACTGCGCAAAAGCAAAATTAAATTTAAGCTACCCACAGACTAATACAGATGCGTGCACACACACACAAAATGCACGTTGTAACTCTAGTAATTGGAAGGATGATATCATAGCCTGATTTGCATGGCTTAAGTCTCTGCATGAAATTTAGTTCAAATGTAGAAGCATTACAATATGTAATCGGTATGCTGTTCAAAGCAGTACGCCTTAGGAGTAATGCAGCAGCATAGTCTCTTAATTGTGAAATTACAGTCAGTGTGGGTAGTAAAATCTGAGTATCCTTCAGTTCAATTTAGCAAAAACTTCATTGTAGAGATCTTGTCCTAATATCCCTTACTTTTGTCCTGTATGTTGAACTAAAATAATTTATAATAGTAGGTAAATCACTGAATCGCGTCTTCTCTTAAAGCAGTTGTTCTTCTTGGAAAGTCAAGTCAGATATGAAATAATGCAATGTAAATTAGGTGAAATACTTCACTGAAATTGAACACAAAACTGAAGTCTGAAAAAAAATTACACAGCTCCTTCGCCTAATATTACTTTATAAAAAGAAATACAGTAGTACTTGGCAGAATGCATTATGATTAAACTTCTGAATTCACGTGATAGCATTCTAAAAGAAACTTGGAAAACTGCTGTGAAAAAGTATTTCATTTAGGATGTACATTTGCATCTTGGACACACCTGTGATGGGATTTTTTTTTTGATAATAAACGTGCTTGAGAAGTGACTTGATTTGTGTACACACGTGGGTTGGCAGATTCCCTTAGTTCATGTACTAACGCTGGCGATGGCAGAAGTGGCAGCAGCTGCAGCTCCTCATGCATGCAGGGGGAAGTATTCACGGCATCATCATGCATCACTTTGATCATACCATCTCATGCCATCATCCCAGCTAGCCCTGGGTATCCAAGACATCCTGATAGAACTGCTGCAGAACCTGAGGGATGTTTGTTTGTTTAGTCTGGAGGTAGAGCTGTAGGTCAGGCAGGACAACCTAGGATGTCTAAAATGGCACTCTGCTTTAGACATCGAAATCATTCCTGGGTAGCCTGGGAATCTTGTTTTTATCAGTAGGTGGAAGACTTATTTTCTCAGTATCAATCTAACAGAGATATGTAAAGGTCAATTGAATGGCAGTTAACAATAATAAACACAAGAAAGTAACTTGACAGTTAGAAGCAGTAGCTTAAAGATCAGTTTCTAAGTCTGTTAACTTAGGAAATTGTTATACAGTCTTCAATAGCTTAAAATAGTTACTGGTTTTGTTTCGTCCCTGAAACAAATTGGGAAGATTGGTACCCCAAGAAGAGGGTACCCTAAGAACCATAGAATATGCTTTATGTCAGGATTTAGGAGATGAGTTTTTGATGTATATGACTGTTTGAATGTAATTTTCTATTGGAAAGATGTCCCTTTCAGTAGCCTTGAAAGTGTGCATCTTGAAAAGATTACTTAACAGCTTGGTTAAATGAGAGGCCTCAATTTGCTGGCCTATGTTATAAAGTCTAAATAGCTGCTGAGCTCGATTTGAGAGGTTTCCTCCAATGAAGAAACTGATGTTGCTGTCACATGCTGCTGTAAGCTCACATTTAATAATACAGAGCCTTGAGAAAGCACCTCCCTCCTGCTGCTGTGGCTGATGCTTCGCTTTGTGTATTTTCTGCCTCGATTTTTTTGGTTGGTTTTCTTTTTTCTGAGAGTGAAAACTGAAACTGCATCTTTCCAACGCGACGTCAGTGACTTCTTCTGATGCTTGCCCTTCTTTTCCAGGAGCATACCGAGTCTTCTTCCGAACCCAACCATGCTCTCCGTTCTGCCGTCCCAGCCCCAGCCACCTCACATTCCACAGCCTCTCACGGCAGCCCTCTGGTCCCAAACCCTCACGCCAAATACCCTGCCTTGGAGAAGCGAGGATTTCACGAATCTTTTACCAAGGCCAAGCCAGGGAGCTACAAGATCCAGGTTATCGCTCCAAGAGAATCAGCTTCCAAAGTGACTGAACGGGGCCTCTTGGAACCCCAAAGTAAAAATGGCACTCAGGAACAGGATCCTGGCCTGGTGGATCTGGATGATGCAAGCCTTCCAGTTAGTGATGTGTAGGGATGGAAGTGTTTGGAGAATGATCCATTTGTTCGGTCCTCTAATTTCCTTGTTTGGACTTTTAACCAAAGAAAATTATAGGAAATGAGAACAAAAAACCGGAACACTGATGTTTGTTTATATATATGTGTGTGTGTATGTGTGTTTCTGGGTGCAGATGTGTATATATAATGTGTTTGTAGATTGCCTTTCAGCTGAGGGTCAGAAATGGACCTCGTGTATTTTCTCAAAGCCTGATTGTAAATCACTTACTAGGGAGGGGCCAAACTGCAAAATATAGAAGAAAAAGCAAACAAATAACAAAGCAAAAGAGAAACCTGGAGGAAGTACGTCTGCAAATTAGCAAGGTACCAGCAACTTCTCATTTCTAGTCTGGTAAATTGACTAAATTTACACCTAGTGCTATATTGTGGAGAACTTACTGCAAACAAATGTGATTTAATTTCATTTTGAACTACAGTAAGTTTAGGCAAAGATGAGAATTGTTTCTCTCCGTGACTTTCAGATACCAGGAACTGCACAAAATGTTTCTTCTGTTCTTTAGCATCACCAGTGTCAACTGATTTGTTATCAGAACAAGAACTTTGAACTCCCTGGGAATTGTAATTACGGTGCTGTAAAATTGCCACTAAAATAATATTTTGAATAGTCAGCCTATTTTTGATGCACTCCTAAAGGTGGGTTCACTTTTTTTTTGCACATTCGGATTTTAGTGGGCTGCATGTAATGGTGTTTTGGCAGGGGGAGAAGAGAAATTGGACTTGGGAATTTGGACACTTCCGATCTTTTGAACCAGGTAGGGTTGATGTTGTGTTACGTTAGGCTTTGCCTCGACTGTTTTTTCTTAAATGTCTAAACGTGTCGTTGGATTACTGTTTTGAGACTGGGTTTCTTATCAGTGCTTTGTGAACAGTTCTTGTTTCTAGATTTGATCAGTGGAAGACCTCGTTTCGTTTTGTTGTTACTGGTACTGAACTGTTCATAGTCATGCAATTGTGGCCTATAACTTTTCGTGCACTAATAATCTTAAAGTGCCTGTGTCTTTTCCTGGCGTTGTGGAAACACTTTTGGGTTAGGTATGTACACAAACCATTCTTAATGGTTTTGAACGTCGGCTTGGAGTTGTTCTGAATAGCATCGTTCCAAACAGCTACTTAACATAGAAAAGGTGTGCTAGGGATACCAGTGTTCTGGTAGTGCACCTACTGGCTGTGCAATATATGGGTTTTTTAAAAAAATGAGTATTTGTTTGTGTACACTGTGTTACGGGGCTTCAGTGATGCAAATGAAAAGAACCTTTACATTTCAAGTGTTGGATTAGATGGTGTACTTTTTTAAAAATATTTGCTTTAATCAAAACCCCACAAATATCTCATGCTGCTGCTTATTGTGATTCAGATTGTTCAGCTTTGCCATACCTTTTTATTTTGGTCTACTGGAACTTAAGATACATATCACACGAGTCCATCTTCTCTCCAAATTCCAGACTGACTTCCTGCTTGAGAGATACGAATGGATTGACCACCATTTCTTGATCCAAGGATAGAGTAATTGGTGTCAGATAAAAAATGAAATGTAGTTGAGCTTCAAAACCTTAAATTATATCAGCACCTTCTCTTTTTTTTTTCCTTGTTTATCCATAAGCTAACTGACCACTGTCTTAAGGCAGTGGTGTTTGTAAATTACTGGTTTTGTTTGACTCTTTAGGTATATGTGAAAACTACCACACAATTGGAAGTTGCTGTAAATGTCTGTACTAGTATTGTAGGTTTTAACTTCTCTAAAGATAAAACAATAGCTCTTTAGAAGCTTTTTTTTCACAAGTACATTCTGTGTGGAAGACACTTTGCATTGAAATATTTTGACTGTAGTCTAACATCTGAAATCACTTGCTCTGGTACAGCTTTCACACTGCATGTTCATTTTACTTTATTTTGGTATTGACAATTCTACACATTGGGTGGAGGTAAAGCAGCTCCATTATGGGACTTATAAAAAGAAACAAAACTACTGTTGTAGTTCAGTAGCATAGGGAAATATTTGTGGTTGGTAATTGTCAGGGTCTCCTATTTATCAGTACTTTTATAAATCTATGAAAATTGTTAAATTATTTTAGAAACAGTGCTGTAAATATGTCACATTTAAATTGTCAATAAATCAGTTTGGGTAACTTAAAATAACATCTGCCTTGAGTTTCTTTGCACGGTGTTAAATATTTTATCAGAACACTGTATTTCTTTTTCACATATAAGAGGTCAGATTAACTTTTATCCAGCTATAGCATCTCTAATTCTTCAAACCTGATCAGATTGCGTAGCCTAAGAAATAAACTGAACAGAATGAGCTGTTGTTTCTCTGTTCCCAGTTTCTTCTGCAGAATTTGCACATGTTATAGAAGGAAAATTGATTGGGTTCCTTTTGCATCAACGGAAGGGAAGAGATGATGCATGGTAATGTCAAAATAACCATTTGGAAACACTCAAGCACATCAAAAGCGGGGGATAACACCCCAGGATAACTAAATGCAACGTGCAGTACTGTTGTATCAGAGAGGTTCTCTTTCAGAGAGAGAGTTCCTGGAATAATGGCACCCATGACATCTGGAAGCACCTCGCTGTCTGTACAGCAGACAGTAAGTTATCACCACACTGGAGTGACTGTATTTCTCCAGGCCATTTTTCTCAGCATCACACTGAATTGGTCTGTCTCAACAGTACACAAACTTTGGATAAACAGTGGTCAAGAAGATGATTTTTTTAATACAGGCTGTACACAGTTAAAATTCGTGTGCTTGCAACATGTGCTGAGTTATTCCAGGTACCTATACATCTGCAGTTACACTGGTATCAAAATGTGCTGTGGAACATCTTACTCTAACATACAACTTCTAGAGGAGGTGCTGCCCTGGGTGTCCTGAAGCTTCCATTTTAACCAGTTGCACCACAGGCCAGAGTTGGTATGAAATGTGTATATAACTGTGCCTTTGGTAGCACATCTCCATTAAAATGGGACATTTTGGGGCTCTGTCATAACATTGGTAGGCTCCAAAAGGAGCTTGATGGCAGCAGTATGGAGCTGATGTTGCAAGAAGGTCCTTGGTGGATGCCAAGTTAAGATGCTAATCCGTGTACAGCAACACAGTTTATTCTTCCTGGTAACAAATGTCAGAATAAAATGCAATTACTGGCTGGAACTCAAACTCACTTAAAGGAGCTGAAAATAACAACTTCTAGCTGACTTATCACATGCATCTCTTCTGTTTAGCTTTCAGCTTTTTTATCCTCTAATTATAAATGTTTAAAAAATACCTTAGTTATCTTTCACAGCCCATTGTGACCTGAATTGTGGTCCCTGAAATGACTTGGATGCTCTGTCTTACCAAGAGCTGTCTTGAATGTTTTCATTCACCCTGTGCTTGCTGTTGCCCCTTTACTGAAGAGGGAACTGAATTATTCTGTGTTGTTCTAGATTTAAACCTGTCGTGTTAGAAACTTTCAGTAACTGCTACCTCTGCAGCCCACTTGTGTAAAGGTTTCTGCCAAAGGGTGATAGTGGAATAGCCTGTAATAAACTGGGATATGCCTTAACCTCGTGGAATGACAGGATCTCAGCACCACCTAGAGGTCATGCTCCAGCTTTAAACGTTTTAAGTCGGGAATTTCCTTTTGATGTATGTTTCTGAACCTTAAAAATCCATCTTGAAACTTCAGTTAGGTCATTGGACTAAGGGGGGGTGTGGAACTAGATAATCTTTAAGGTCCCTTCCAATCCAAACCATTCTGGGACTACTCAAAGGATTTTTGTTGTTGTTGTTTTATTTTTGTTTTATACTCTTGTTTTTATAAGCTCTGAATAGCTATGGCAGCAAACTGGTTGAAGATAAAACAGAACACCCTTCTCTCCTTGCTGCAGCTCCCGAGGCAGCTATGATGTGGGAGGGAAAAAAAGTGAATAATCTGTTAACCTGCCTAGTGAATAATGGAAGTGTGAGGCTTCTCTTGATGCTGCTGACTGTGGAAAGCAGTCATGGGCAGTCAGAGGATGGTAAAAATTATAGAAATAAAAGACATTTTGTAGTATGAAAAAACAGATTCTCCCAAGCAGCAAAACTCAAACCACATTAATAAAACGTGTAATTGTTAAAGAGCAGTTGTTTTCCTCTGATAAACCAGTCCAAGAGAAATGTATTGCTCATAGCCAGAAAGGAATTCAGTCTACGAGTAGCCTTTTCTGAATGGCAAGCGAGTATATACGTATGTTAGATGACTGTATAAAACATGCAGGCTCAAAGCATTAAGTATTGCTTGAAAGATGTGTATGTTTAGCAGGGTAAGGCACTAACTTTCTGTACAAAGAGGTCTTGAGCTGATCTAGTTGACTTTTAATTACTGCAGCTTAACATACCTGGGAAACTGGTTATCTGGAGTGATGCAGCTGGCCAGAAGGACCTTTAAAATGTCTCGTCCAAGTACAACCTCTTGGACTGCTGGACTGAGGAGGAGGCATCTCTGCTGCTTTTGGTAGGTCAAGTAATGTGGCACAAAGGTACAAGTTTGGAGGTAGACCAGAGTAATCAGGGCTAGGGACTGAAGGAGGGGACCCAACCAGTTTGCACCTTCATTCTTTCCTCACTAAACTGTTACTTTGCCTTTTTGGCTTCGAGGTTTTTGCAGTTGCATGAGTAGGTTCAGAAGTCAAAATTCACCGTAGAAATGAGTTACTGTGTGATGCTGTGTTCACTTTTATCTCCCATCATAAAGATGCCCGTATGAGTAGAAAGTGTTGATAATCAAAGGCTAATTTTTATAGTCTTTATAGGAAGTCTGTGTTCCAGTGGATGTGGAGAAACTAGAGAGCACACCAACAAGGCACGCTCTGAAAGGGTGGGACAGAAATATTACTGTTCTTACAAAGGTTCCATGTGAATTTGAAGTGGGAAGAAAAGAAAGATGGGGAAATTTGGACAGGGCATTTTCAGTCTTAATGTTAGAATGGAATAAAAAATCAAATGCTCTGTGCTATGTATAGTTTGACCTTTTATCAGTTTTATTTATTGTCTTAATATTCATCTGTATTTTGGAGCACAGTATAAATATTTGATGCTCCAAGCCAGTAAAATGCCAAAGTATTTCTGAAATATTCGATGGAAGTAATGAAGGGCACTCAGGAATGTTCACGAGACCTGTTCTACATGAATCGTGCCCCAAATGTCTTCCTTGTTTCACTTCAGATTTTCTGTTCGGCCTCTCTGAAAAAGAAACTGGTACTCATTTGTGAAGACATTAGGTGATGGTGTAGTAGTAGTTGAATATTGCTCACCCAAGTAGTACCTTTGCCACAGTAATTAGGGATTTACATTTAAAACGGCTGCCAGCACTGATTTTCGCATGTCAATGTGTAGTGAACACACCTTTCAAGAACTGAAACCACTTTGTTGCACCACATTCCTGTTGCTCCTGTTCTCCTAATGGTAACTGAGGGCATCAGGGTACCTAAGTAACATCTGTCCTCGATAGGGGGGTGTGTGCTGCATCTTTTTATAGCGTGCTGCATCCTTTTATAGCAGTGCATTTGTTTTCTGTAGATAAATTTACGTAGCTTCAACGCTTGCCCTACAGTCCCTGCCTGTAGTGTGACACCCCTAGTTGTAGGATTGCCCTCTGACATCACGGGGGGAAAGAAAGTATAAACAAATACATGCTTAAATTGTTCTGATTACCATTTGGTTCTTGGGGGCAGTGGCTCGGTTTCCTGCGAAGCTTTGCAAAAGTCCCTCAGATTTAGTGTGTAAATTATGCTGTGTTCGCATCTGGAAAAAGAAAGTCTTTTTAAATTCCCTGGTTTGCAGCCATTCTCTTTGAAAGCAATGGTATTTTTGCTGTATGTAGCAATGAATCCAGCATATGTTTTTAAAAACTATTTGTTTCGCAAAATAGAGAAGTCCTCTAAAGCAGAGAAGTTTTTCTAGGGGGTCTGTACAGGGGTCTTATGTCCTATTATTATTTAGTATTTAGGAAAGCATAAAATTTTCTCCCTGAAAATCTGGGAGAAAGCCATTAATGAAGAAGCAAAACAATAATGCAGTCATAATAAGCCTAGAAAACCTTTCTGCAAAGTCCAAGCTCTTTAAGCTTGCCTGGAATTGAGGCATTCTGGACATCTCACTTTCCCCATCTTCTTTTTAAGCCAGGATTGTTCCAGCCCCGGACTGTGACGTTAACCCCTTCTTCTCCTGCTAAGTGTATGGGGTTTTTTTAACCTTTACTTGCTCCTTGCTTCTTGTCCTTCCCAGGAGTGCCCAAATGTTCCCTCCAAAGCCACCTCCTTGGCCCCCGTGTGCAGCAGCAATGTAAGAATCCTGCTGGAGTGACCCTGGCTTCTCTCGCTCCCTCCTTTACCCAGGAAGCCACTGGAGGCAGCAGCTCTTAACATGAGGTGTTTTGCTGTCTTCTGAAACTGAGATTTCAAAGGCATTAAATGATACATCTTGGGTGACATGGCAACACCTTCCTGGACACCCAGGAAAACTTTTTCATAATAGGTAATAGAAAACACACTGTCATGCTTCAGGAAGGGCCAATATCCATCCTGACCCATCTTGGGAGCAGGGCAGAGGCTGAATGTTGGGCATACTCCAACAGCAGTACCCAAATATTCATACCTTTGGAAGAATTTGCAGCATCATATCTCTAGATGGAGCCTCCCATCATCAAGTTCTGTTCGAAAAGTAGGAGATGAAATATTTGCCTACTAAGTCTCAAGCACAAGTATTCTTCAGGCCACTGTTTTGGTCTGAGTACTGAGAAATGTCTGCTGGTTTGGATAGTGGTACTGTGTGAAAATGTTATTCAGGGGGCAAGGTAATTTCTGTGTTTGTACCACCTTTTGGCTGCACAAAATACATGGGTCATTAATTTACTGACAAATATATTAAGTTAAGCCCCCAAAGACTTACTTCAGTTATTGTGGAAAGTGAGATGTGTTTTTTCCACTTGTGTGCATCTACATGAAAGCTTAAAATACACATATTGTAAAAAGAAATACATTTTAATACTCAAATTACGATTCATACCCTTACCTGGTTTAAGAAACAAAAACCAGCAGAAGGTCCTCATTATTAGTCCACTTATTTGGCAGTTAACCACTCATAAATGGTTTTCACGTAATATCTTTTGTTTCCTTCACATTGTTTAGCCCTTGACTGTCTATCAACAAATGTACTACTTTTTTTCTGTGCTATTTAAGTAAAATATTGGCTAGTTTATTACTGGTCTTTAGGAGTCTGTAAAAGAGCTTGAAGCTGACAGTACTGGCTGAATAGTGGGGAAAAAAGAACTGCATCATGGAAAAGATAAATATACTGGTGTCTCAAACTTCTAAGCGAGAACACTATAAACTTCCAGCAGTTCTTGAAGTAGTTACACTATTTGCAAATCTTAAATATTTAAGCTGACCAGTTAAGTAAACACTTTATATTTCCCTTGATTAATTACTCCTTTCTTGAGGTGAGGCTGCATTCCCTTTATTTAGGTTTTGAAGGAGGGTATTGACTTACTGAATTATAATGGTTCTGGGAGGGAGGATGCCTGTTAATGAGGTTTTTGTTCATTTTGAGCCTCTATTCCTGCCTTGCCTTTGCTCCCTGGAATGACCGATATCAAAGGGTACCAAGCCGAGAGAGACTCAGCATCCATGGAGAGAGGATGACTGAACAAGGGGCTTTCCTACTGCATGTGTGCGGGAGGGTTGTTTTGATTTGTGTGTGTTTCTGTGTGTGTGTTCTGTTTTGTTTTCCTGGATATAAGGTTCCAAGGGCTTCAAACGGTGAGTTACCTGACAAAGGTGACAGAGGCAGATAGCCTTTCTGGGTGGGGTAGGACTAAACCCCACAATAACACACTGGTCTTGGAATATATTTTGCCCCTGCTTCTATATATGAGCTTATAAGATCTTTTCTTAACCTGTATTTTGGTTGGTTTTTTTTTTTTTTTGCTAAAACCTGTTCAGTTTTCCTTAAATACTTGTCTTTATTTAAAAAGGGGGGGAACCCAACACAGCAAACAAAACACCTCAAAGTAGCCAATAAGTAATGGATAAACAATAATTTGAAAACACCATGGTATCTATCCATATTTTATATAAATTTAGATATATACATTAAAAAAAACACCAAAACTTGTAAACTTTTTCAAACTTTCTTAGACATTTTAACAGCATGATTCTTTAAATACTAAGGAAGCTTCGTTGTGAATTGTTCTAGATTGCTACATGGGTCACTTCTGAAATCAAGTAATTATCCTGAAATTTCTTCTCTTGCAGAGAGAAGTACTTCTTGAAAACCAGCAGATGGAAGGGGAGTTTTTATTGGGAATGTTGGAGTCCGCGGTTCCCCACCTGCAGGTACTGACCAAGCAGTAAAGTTTTGCACATTTATGGTTTTGTGGCCACAGATCTGTAAGATTTTTCTAACGTTCCCTCGAACAATCAGGTATGAATTGACACTTGGGATGCCGTTTCCACCTGCTCAAGGGGCTCTTTGTTAAAGATTCTCCTATGAAAAGTAGCATGAAAGACTTGGGATTCTTCTGGATTGATGCAGCTGCTGGCATCCTCAGTTTCTCGATCGCAGCTCATCAGTTAACAGCGTTTTATCTTGCCCAGTGCTTTGTAAAGTTCATTTAGGTCCTTGGTTATCGGGTGGCTGATAAAGGTACAGCTTGGTAGTCTGTTCAAGAGTTGAGTCGTCCTGTAACTAAAAAACCGGCTATGCTCCCAGCTGCCAGAGAATTCAGCTCAGCCCCTTTCTGGGATGATGAAAGACTACTGATTTTTCTCTTTGCCTTCGGTTGATTAACCTTCTGCTAATTGCTAGTACCCACCTCTCCCCGAGGCTCCGAGAACCTCCGGTGAAGCACAAGCGACCCGAGGGGATCCTTCCTCCCCTTCCCAGCCTGGCATTCCGGGCGAAGATGCCCGCTATTTGCATACATTTGCATATATCGCTTTACTTTATCTAGCAGGGGGACCGCCTGTCCCCTCCGCTCTTCCACCCATCTTCTTATCTCCTAGAAAGGTAATCGCCGCTTACTTTAGATGGCTTTTCCCGTAATTCCTTAAGTGTGGGGGGAAGAGCGTTCCCCGCTCCCCCAGCCCCCCCTCGTTGCCTGGGCCACCTTATCAGCTTTTTTTGGCTGCTGCATTGCGGCCCCTCCTTCCCACGCCAAGTTCAACGGCTTCGAGCGCCGAGGGACCGTTTCAGTTTGCCCCAAAGCAGCCCTGGAGTGCGTGAGCGTGCAGGGGCTGTGGGTAACGGGGTGCTAACGGCCTCGGCAAGGCGGGGATGGGGGTGATGCTACCGGGAGGAGGCGGTGGGGAGGGGGTGTTTCGGCTCGGGGCGGGTGGTACCGCCCGGCACAGGCGGTGAGGGGAGGGTTAGGGCCGGGGGGTGTTACCGGCACAGGCGGTGAGGGGAGGGTTAGTGCCGGGGGGTGTTACCGCCCCGGGGAGGGGGGAAGGAGGGATGTTACGACCCGGGGACGGAGCCGTGCCCGGCGCCGCCCCGCCCCTCCGCCATCCCCCGCTCGCGCCGGCCCCTTCGCCGCCGCTTAAAGCCGCCCGCCCGCCCGGTCCCGCTCACCGGCCCCACGCCTCCCGTCGCCTCTTCTCCCGCCGCCGCCGCGATGCCGCTGTGGGGCTGGAGCCTGCTGCTGGCGGCCGCGCTGCTGCTGCTGCCCGCCGCCTCCTCCGCCGCCGCTCCGCCGCCCGCTTGCCCGGAGCGCTGCGACCGGTCCCGCTGCCCTCCTCTGCCCGCTTCCTGCCCCGGCGGGGCCGTGCTGGACGCCTGCGGTTGCTGCCGCGTCTGCGGGGCGGAGGAGGGCGAGCCCTGCGGCGGCGGCGGTCCCGGCGGCGGCGCTCCCTGCGGTGAGGGGCTCCAGTGCGTGGTGCCGCCGGGCAGCGGCGTGCCCGCCTCGGCCACCGTCCGCAAGCGAGCGAGCGCCGGGCGCTGCCAGTGCTCCAGCACCGAGCCCGTCTGCGGCAGCGATGCCGTCACCTACGCCAGCCCCTGCCAGCTGCGGGCCGCCAGCCGCCGAGCAGAGCGGCTCCGCCAGCCGCCCATCATCGCCATCCAGCGCGGAGCCTGCGGGCAGGGTAAGGGCGGGCACCGCGGGCAGCGGGCAGGGGGAGAGCCGGGGTGTGCGCTGCGTAGCCGGGACCTCGCAGGGGCTGTCTGGCCCGAGCGTCCTCTTGCCTGGGTGAGGACTGGCGTCCCTGGGGTTCTGCTGCTGGAGGCGGTGCCGGGGAAGGATCCCCTTTCCGGAGGTCTTTTCCCCCCTTTCTGGGGAGGAAGGACCGCGCCGCTCCAGTGCGGCAGAAAGGCATCCCCCGTCCCGGCTGGTGGCTGGCATCACGAGGAGAGGACCAAAGAAAAGGGCTGGCCTTGGCTCAACTTTGGTATTCAAGTCCAGTGAGAAACTAGAGCAAGAATGCAGCGTTTGTCTTCGGCTGCCAAGTGTCAGGGGAAAAAGAACCCTATATCCAACTTTAAAACTAAGCATCAGTATGCCTGACAACCCGAGTCCGACTGGGCGGCTTCGACCAAGTTAGGAGCAATACTTGAGTGCGCTCCTATCCAGGCACTTTGTCCCACAGAAATGCCCTGGGAAAGGAAGCCAAGAATGTAGAAAATTGTTCAAATCCCATCCCTGCAGACGAATGCGGCGTGTCCGTGTCGTCGGAGCCGGCAGCTGCCTGCCTTCACCCTCTTTAGTAGCTATGTTCTAACTGTTCTGCTAGAACAGGGAACGCCTGCACCTAAACAGCCTGTGCAGAATAGTTTGTGGGTTTTTTTTTTTCCCCGTTGTTGGTTTGTTTTATAGAGGATGAGAGTAGCCGTCGAGAAGTAAGACAGCAAGCGATATTTTTCCTTCAGCGATGTTATTATTTAGGTTTTATTTTAGTTGAATTCGAGTTGAGTGCCCTGAGCTGCAGGACGGATGCTGATTATTTGTAAACCATATAAAGACACGTTGCTGGGTTATGAAACTGGCTCTGCCCGACGGAGCTGCTGGACCGCACAGCCCGGTGAAGTGTTCTGTCTTGTCGGAAGGATGAGCGCGGGAAACTGCAAGGCGAAGAAAAGACCTGCTGGGAGATAAAAGGGATGATCTTTACAAGATGCAACCCTTGGCACAGGCTGGCTTAGACCTTGTCAGCTAAGGCTGCGTGCTCCTCCCAAGCCTTTCAGGACGTTTAGGGGGTAATATGTAAAAATCAGGATAAATGAAGCTTTTATTTCTGAAATGGTAGGCAGTGCTGTTTCACTCAGGATTAATTATTTCGGTATAGGTTGTACCATTTCTGCCATTCTTTTAAAAAAAAAAATTAATTCTGGGTTTATCTATCCTCTTTTCAGCAGAAGAATATTCTGATGTATAGTGACTATATGTTCAGCTTGGGCAAAACACCGATCCCGCATTACAGATCAAACTTCCCACTTTAGTATCAATACAATCCCAATTTTTTTTTTGTACCACTGTTTTCCCCCTCGGTTTCAAAGCCGCGTTGTGCTCTGTGGGGCATCTCTGGCATTTACTGACATTGCAGACAATTAAATCTTTCACGCTACGGCTTCCTGATCTCCAGTATAATATAACGCCTTGTGATTTTTATTCTCAATTCATGAAACCAATCTTGTTTTCTCAGTCTTCTCTGCTGAACGTTTGCAGAGTTCAGCCTGCGTTTGAGCTGGAGGGTACTACGTGCCTCTGGGGAGGTTGTGCAGAAAATGCATAGGCTGCATATAGACCTTGTATAGGAAAACTCCGCTGTGGTAGATACATCCTGTCTGTGTCCAGACAATCGTTTTGCCTTGTTGCATCTCTGGTTGGAGCGATGCTTGCTTTCTGTATCCCTAGGGACAAAAGGAAGGTGCTAGAGAAGCCAACCAGCAGCACATGTTTATCCCTAGACCAGACCAAACACTGCTGCAAGCAGAACTTTTTTTTTTTTTTTTTATATGTAAAGAACCTAAAATAAAAAGCAAAACTGGTGCAGAACCTGTAAAGGGCTGTTCCCCGGAGGAAGATTGAACCACTGTTGTTAAAAAGCCCAATATGTGACTCCTTAGGGTTGTTAATTTTTAATTTTATTTGGAGTTTATTTTCAGGAGTGCTCTTGGTACCTAGAGATGGAGTTATCTTTGGGGAAAATATTTTTATGCTTTCATAATAGCATATCTATATAAATAATTTGGTGAATACAGTGCAGTGACGCAGGGAAAGGAGCCGATAGAGAAAGCGTTCAGAAAGCACTTTGTTTTTGGTTGTTTATATGTCCCACGTCACTGTAGCAGCTGGTCAAGCACAATATTGTGTATATTGCATAAAACAAAGACGACAAAAGGTTTTACTTTAATTTTCATCTACGACAGTCCACTCTTAGTGCTGCTTTTGTCCTTCAGCGATTCTCGGAGCATCTGTTCAGATACTGGGCATGTTTAAGAGAGGATGCAGGGGTAGGTTGCTCTGGGTGTGTAAGAGGGATGTTTTTCTTTGCAAAATGAGAATGGCAAGTCTTAAAAAAAACTGGGGAAAAAATTTCACAAGCCCTGTAGCTTGCTCTAGCCTTGGCCCTGCTGAGAGGATGGGTGGTAGCAAGGTACAATCATGTGGCACCGGGGTACCTGAGCAGGTCTCCTGGCTGATGTGATACGCTCTGGGGTGCAGGACCCAGCTGTCTCTGCAAGGCAGACACAAGCCAGACATGCAGAATGGGAAAAAACCAGGAAAAAAAACAGGAAAAGCATCAGTTAAGCTATGCAGAGTGACTGCATGGGATGGGAGCAGGGCTGAAGCATGTCCTGCCTGGGCTTATCTCTGTAAAAGTCAGGCAAGGCAGGTGATGAGCAGGGTGACAAGCACTGTGGTGGCCCATCGACCCCTTTCATTAGTGCTGTGTCCCTGTCTGGGGCCTTTTCCATCTCTCCCCTCCCGTGGTGTGGCCACAAGCAGGGTAACCGGTGGGGCCCGTTTGGTCATCCGTGCCCTGGGCAGCTCTTCTCTCTGCCTCCAGGAGATGATGTAGCCCTGCTTTTTATATCAAACTCAATGAAAATACAAAGGCTTGGAAAGAAGGTGGATGTCCTCTGAGCAGAAACCATGGTTGTGTAAAGACCATCCCACAGGCCAGTGTAATGAGACCTCAGTATTCTGCATGATGAGGTTCAACATGCAGGGAGGATGTTTTCTTTTTCTTCTGCAAATATCTTTTTTGTGCTTTTAAATCCCTCCTGCTGACCAAGGGAGGAAGGCTTGGGATGTTCAACATACAAACCAATCCTCCCTTCTCTCCTCTGCTGGTGAATGCTGGCAGGCGTTTTAGGACAGCGTGTCCTGCTCTCCACGTTGTTCTCTTCCCACTGTAAAATGCAAACTAACTGGGATTTGTCCTTTCAAGTTTAACCCAAGTAGTAAGAAAAATCTTCCTCGTGGTTGCTCTCAGTTCCTCACTTTCCTCTGACCCTTTTGAACTAGATTTTTGCTTTCATATTTTTATTAGGCTTTCTGTGCCCAGTGTGGTATCCCAGTAACCTCAGCAGTCCTCAGCATGCTAGCAGCTGCCACAAGTGGCTCATACTTCTCTGTCATAGGTGTGCTCGCACCATGATGTCACATCTGGAGTTTGATGTGAGCTCTTCTGGTTTAGATTAAGCAGGTCATTGCTGTTTGCTGTGGGGGAAGGTGGAGGTGAGTTTAATGTTAACTCTGTTTTAGAATGGAGTGCATCACTAGCAGATACAGGCTTTGCTGTTTTTCTTCATAACATCGATTCATAGTTTCAGAGTCAGGGAAGGGAAGTAAAAAAATCCATCACTCAAACTCAGTTTCTTGCAAGGCAGCTGACTTTGTATTTTGAAATGCACTAGGCAAAATTGCATCCAAGTGACTCTGTGTAATTTATCTGGCAGAAGAAAAGGACCTCCGCGGTCGATAACCCATTTGTCATTAACCAAGTCCATTAAAAACAGCATAAGAATGAGATTTACACAGCAGAGGATGGGAAAGAGCAGTAGGTGGACCTGCCTGAATTCGTTTGCCTATGGCATGGATAGGGCTGGCAGTGCTAAAGCCTGGCAGGAATGAACAACCAGGGCAGGAAGAGAAACTCCGCTGAGAAATCTGGGAAGGTTGGGAACTAAGCCAGATATTTATCAAGAGGAAAGTTGGTATCGTTGTTATGAACTAGGCTTTCAGCTGTTTCCCGAAAGATAACGACAGGCACGTGATGGTTAGCAGCCTGAAGAAATGTTGGGAGACCTTTGTAGGTTACTTGGCACGTGTCGAGTCTGTTAAGTGACCTGGGAGGACCTGGTGTTAAGGAACTGGATGCACGAGTGAGTGCTCCAGTGCTGTTAATTTTTCTGAGCTGCCTTCGTCACCCTCAGTTGCTGCGTTTGGGTGGTCTGAAAGTCATTATCTTTGACTTTTCTCAGTCTCTTTTGCAGCAGCAGGAGAAGGGGAGGGAGCGAAGAGGCAGCTGAAGGCAATGGAAATAAATAGCAACATATTTCCAGAAGAGAACCAATTCCCAAGTGTGGGATTAAAAAGCTTTTCCAAAGCCAAGTATTCAGCTCTGAGAGGAGGGAACTGTAAGAAGTGGTTTGCCTGAAGAAGATCACCTTTTCCCCTCTCCACATCTTGATTTCCTTCCTGGGGAGCCAGCAGTAATTCTCTAAGTCTCTAGACTTCAAACAGGCAAGTCAGTAAATACAGAATTGGAACAAAGAACGATTCAATCCTTTCATCTTCTGAGCTTTGAAATTTAAAGGTACCTGTGGACTGGACAGGAATACTTAGAGCCATGAGTAAGCAGAAGGAGTCTAATTAAGCAGAGTTTGGATGCAATGGAGGCAGCATGTCCTGAGCAGTTAAAGGAAAGACTCTGCCATCCAAGAAATAGGAGAAGCTGGAAAATATTTTTCAAATGTGAATTTACGTGTGCTTGGAGTGAAAGAAACCAACATTAGAAATAGAAACTGGGGTACTGTGGAACTTGACTTTTGTTGTAAATAAAAGTTATTCCACACTCTTATAAACTGCTGGGGCCTCTAGGATCCCTGGCTGGACTTGGCAGTCAGTCCTGCAGCATTTGCAACTGGGCCCAAGTGAATATCTAGTACTATTTTAGAGGCTGTACTCAAGATGTAGGGGAAAAAAAAAAAAGAAAGACTTTATTTTGCCTTCTGGATACAGGTTATTGTGATTCCCAAATCGCTTTCCCTGCCTCAAAAGAGGAGGATATAACTAAAAAATAAGTCTCAACTCCCCTATTTCCAAGAGCTATAAAATAAAGCATTGATCTTACCCTGATTACGTTGACCTCATATCTCTGAGTAACTGGAGACTTACAATGTAAGACAGGACACGGGTGACTAGTCCTTTTATTTTCAAGTTTAGTGAATTGAGATGATCTTGGCTACTGCATTGCAGTGACTGGATGTGAATTAGGCAGCCAGGCAGAGTAGCCCTTGCATTTCTGGCTTCGTATCAGATACCCTGGTACAGTGATGAGACAAAGCAGGAGGCTGGAAGTCAGCAGAGCTGTGCAGTTTGTTGTGAGTGCTCTGCCAGGGGCTGCTTTCCGGAGAGAGAAATACACGCACGCGTATGCACACAGGCTGCAAGGAAAGATGTGTGTGTGTCTGTGATGTGTGAGCAGATCCATCAGCCCCTGCTGTTCTTCTACACTTAACTCTGCCAGCTGACACCAGGATGGTTACTGGTCCTGTTGGTGCAAGCACTGGCTTGTTCATGGCACCAGTGCTGGGGCTGTGCCCAGTGTCATGGCATGGCTACGCTACAGGCACCCTGTTAAAATGATCTGTGGTCCCAGTTAACCAAACCTTCTGGTGTCTGTCATTCTTTTCCCCAGCAAATTCAATGAGGTTGAGAAAACCTCAGTCTTCCCATTTCGCTGCTCTTGTAAAGCTGCCTTTCTGGGGAGATGGGAGCGTTGTTGGGGAGATGGGAGCGCTGGATATTCAGTGGGTAGTTCCTATATCCACTTTTACAGGCTTGTTACCAGGAATCTTGATGAAATGGAGCTCATTGAATTAAAAAAAACCAAACCACAAACACTTTCTTTGTGATAGCAATTGGATTTGCACATATTTTTCCCGACAAACAGCTGGCAAATAAAAGAATGCATATTAAGCTAGTGACCATGCATAGAAGTTATCCAATGATCTAAAATTTCTAATAGTTCATATAGGAAATGTTGGAATAGTTTATATGGGAGAGCATTAGGAGCAGCTTGCAGTGTTTTCCCAGAGGCCAGTGTCATTACACCATTTAACAGATAGTGAATCTAGGGCAGGGGAAGATAAAGAGCTTTGCTCAAGGTCAGCCAGTAGCGGAGCTGAGAGCAAATGGAGGTTTTATGAGTCCCTGCTCATTTTTCTGCCCCTTGCCAGTATTGCTGCTCCATTTTCCATTACTTTTATTTTCCATTACTCTATTTCTTAAACTTGCAGACTGCAGTTTTGGCTTCGTTTTACAAACAGCATCGATGATCTGTCAATCCGCATCTGCAGAAAGTAATTTTGGAGGAGGAAAGAAGTGGGCGGACCGAGCACTAGTAAGGAAGAGAAACCCAAACAACCTTGTCCCCTCCCACCATCCCACCCTGGAAATAAACACAACCCCCCCCAGGAATCTCATACTTCAACATTTGTGGTGGTAAAAGGATGATTCATTCCTTTTTCCAAGACAACCTATGCACTGTGTGGCCTGTCTGCCCATTCTGTATCAGCAATCTGCATGTAGACCTCTAAAAACAAGGTAAAACTTGGCTAGCCCTCATTTTCTTCTGTATTCAGACAGTTAAAGTGGGCAAGAAGAAACCACTTAAAATAAGAAAAATATCCAGACAATCCATAAAATAGATGTGCCAATGACTAGTGGAAGATACCGCCGGAGGCTGAGGGATTTGTTCAGTCTGTAGGTATTGTGGTTTTTGCAATATAGTTACGCTGGGTTTGTGTGTTGTACGGTGATGAAGCCCAAGAGTAGGAGAGGGGTGTGTTTCATTACTGTCTTTAGGTTTCCTCTATAGATTTGGTCTTCCTGTGTTGTCATCTCTGTGTCACTGTAAGAAGAGTTCTGCCACAGCTGAGCAGGTGAAATCAATGCCTTCTCCAGCTAGAGAGAAGCAGCAGCATCTTAGGAGGCTTTTTTTAGGCTTGCATCTTAAGAGGCTTTTTTTTTTAGGTTTCTCATTAGAGGAAAAAAAAATGTTTAAAAAGCATGAAAACAAGAACTTGTTTTTATTCCCTGATGTCTTCACACCAGGGTTCCTGGAAGTTAAAATTAAATCTCTCTTCAGCAGGGATTTCTTCTAAAGATACAGTGGGAAAGTTTCTCACACATTTAAAATGAGACCTTAATGGTTTTATAATGTTAAGAGGAATTGTCAAGATTAGACAGCTGCTGGTTACACGCAGGGTATAGGAATTACCACGTCGTCGTTACTTAATAGGCATTTTGAGGTTGTTTTGCTGGTTCTCTGCCTGTGATGAGTGGAGCTGGGAGGTAGAGCAGGGTGATGACCTGACTTGGAAGGGACGTAAACTGAGCAGGGCTGGAAAAAGGAGAGGAGAAATTATTCCTGACTCATCTGTTGTATTTTCAGTCTTCTGCAGAGAAGAGAAGAGAATACCACGTCTGCTTTAACCTGTTGACTGAAATATTCTTTTCATCTGTTTGCAGGAAATCAGGCAGACTCTTTTCCACAACTACCTGACTTCTATTTCTTAATGTTTCCAGTTCAGGCAGGGCTGCCATTAATGATGTTTTTGAGCTCAGCACTCTACCCTTGTCCTGAATTGCTCTTCATCATTTTTTTTTCTTTCTTTTGGTGTCTGAGCATCTGCCTACACCCTGCCTTCCCTCCTCATCCCCCAGCCAGACCTGTGCAGGGATCTGTCCCATGAGCTGTGCATCCTTGTCAGGGAGCCGTTGAGTTGCGATTCGTTTGTATTAATATGGCAATGCTGCTCCAGGAACAGCGTGTTCCTCCTCGCAGGGCTGCAGCCTGGCTGTTTATGCAGAAAGTTGGGTTTCCTCCCACCTCACCGCTGCTGTTTACAGAAGGAATCGCAGTTTCCTGTTGTGTTAGATGGAGCTGTCGCTCTGCTCTGGATTCCTGCCCTCCCTGCTCATGCTGGGCTGTGTTTTGAGTCTCATCAGCTTGAAGGTCTATTGCTTTTGCTCGCTGCTACCGTAACTGTGAGACTTTTTTTTTTGCAGGGGTAGCCAGTGCATTTGGTTTACAGAAGAATTTCTGGCATTTCTGAGAGGTTTTGTATACATATTTTTTCTCCCTGTGAGGTTCTGCAAGGGTTGCCAAAGCTTGAGACTATTCCCAGGAGATAAAATAGGTGTTATACCCATTTTTAAAGATAAATCTAAAACACTGAAGGTCCAAAGTACTTTTTAGAAGTTGCATAGAGAGTGACACAGCTTAGACACAGATGCACATATCCTGGGCGTTCCTCCTTCTATAGAATCATAGATATGTCTAGATTGGAAAAGACCTGTACGATCATCTAGTCCAATCATCAACCTAACACTACCAAGTCTACCCCTTAAATGATAATAGAGCATCATTCCAACCATTTGACACCCATCTAGCAATTCAGTAGTTGAGTTGCAACAGGAGGTACTCAGATTCATTTTTCACTTACTCTGCCACGTAGGCAAGTGGTAGGAACAGTTCCTGTTTGGTTAAAATGTTAAGTTTTCTGTCTGATGTAGGAACTTCTTACAAGAAAGCTGCAGGCACATTGCCCAGGGACATTGTTCACTGACCATTTTTAGTGGCAGGACAATCTTGATTTGCATTGGGGCTGGATGCCAAAGAGCTCTGTTTTATGCTAAGAAAGATGCTGGACCAGAGTTGTCTGAAGACTCTGTGCTTTACAGTTTAATTAGCTTCAAATACTTTTGTTGTTGCTTTTTTCTTGTTTTATAAGTGCAGAAGAGCTCTATACGTCTTGGTCTCTTCACATAGACGTTGGTAACACACAAACGGACAGGATGCTTTTACTTATGTGTTACCTTCTGATCAGGGTAAGCATTAATTGTGGGGAATAGGGTGCACGCAGAGAGCAGTGCATCACAGCAGCCTGTGGTTTGTCTATCCCTTCCACTCTTTCCCCTGAAGAATCAACAAAGTTGGCTTTTCTTCCTGAGAACATCAATGAAGTGCCATTTCTTCACCATTTTTGTACTCAAACGCCCTGTGTTACGTGAGCAACCACACGCCGGGCTGAAAACTGGTGTTGTGTTATTCATTTCAGAGCTGTTTTGTTCTACAAGCTTTGTATACGTTCCCCGTTTTGTTTAGCTTGGCAGCTTGCTCTTTCAATTTTGGTTTGTTTCAAATCAGCGATTAAAACGAACGGTTTCAGGCTTTTGGATAAGCAGGGAAAAGACAAATTTCAAAGCCTGTTCCTTGCAAGATCAGCAGCGCGTGTGACAGAGTCCTTGCTAAAGGTTGCCAAGAAAGAATTGATCATCTAAATATTACGGTGATGAAAATGGGCTTCATTTTGCCTTTCACGCCAGAAAGCAATTCTACTTTACATCCTCGCTTTAACCTTGCACTGGTTCTTGCTGCAGGAAATATTTTAAGAGAACAGCAGATTGTGCAGTTAAGTATTTGGTAGAATAAAATGCTTGAAATCTCACCATTATTTAGCGCTCTGAATATATATTTTTTTTATTTTAGGGATTATAATACAAACTTTCTTCTCGGAAATCTGAGAAGTGGCTTTAGTTTCTCCATGGATTTTACAGGGGAAGAAAACAACTGATGCAATAGTAGCTCTATTAGCAAGGTGCTGTGGTTTAGACCTCTCAAGATTCCCTCCCTTGATTTAAAAGTTGTTCTTAAGCACAGTGCGATACGTAGAATGTTGTTTCTTATTTTCTTAGTATTTTCATTGCACAACATCCTTTTTAGGGCATATTACACAATTGATCCTTGGATAGGAAGTGGACTATTTAGGCTGGCAGTTTTATGTAATTAAAAAAAAATAAATAAAAAAGAGCGGCAGCAGGTTCCCATACATCCCTTTTTCCTTGTGTCTCTCCAGCAGAGCTTGCTGATGCCACCACTTTCACCGTCAGCTAAGCACATTTTACTGGCCTTTTTGCTTCTGTGGTAGCGTCAGAGGTTTTAATGTTTTCCTATATGACACGAATGGGTGTTTGTACAAACACCAGTGGTTGGAGTTTTATTTGGGAGGGTGGAAGTTCTCCAAGTAAAACTTCACAGTCTTGTGGTCCGTGTTAGTAGTCATCGGTTCTGCCAGCCCAGAGGTTTCCTGAGTGCTTAAAGCCTTACTGCTTTCATTCTGCAGAAACCCAAATCCATGCTGTTCCTTCAGACCCTGATGTGCATGTGCCCCTGGGATTGTCTATCTGAATATAATGTTACTCAAGCAATGAGCAGAGGAGGAAGTGAATCATCTGCTTTTAGCAACCTGGATAGCTTTATGCCATTTATTTAGCCCACAGATGTCAGAAGGTTGTGGTGGCTCTGCTCATACTCTGTTACTGAGCAAGGATTTCGTAGACATACTGCTGATCATTATAGAGTTAACAGGGGGAAAAAAATAGATTAACCACAGGCCCCTGGATCCTAGCCCCATTTTCTTCCAGTGGCACCAGACTGATGTTAGCAGACCATGGGACCCCGCCAGTTGAGACCAGAGCACTGGGTCTGATGGGTGGGAGGGAAACAACCTTCCTGCCCGAGCGTGCTGTTGCTCAGGTAGAAGCATGAAGCAAATTCAAAGGACAGGGGCATTGCACTTTTCCAGTATGAAGCATCTTTAATGATGAACCTAGAGGTGGTGGTCCACCACCACCTGCACTTTGTTTATGAGCATCCTCTTTAATAGCTATAAAATCACAAATACTCATAGTTCCAGCTGTCTTGAATCGTTACTGTTTCGTGAGAAGCTGTTTGTTGTTTTCTTGGTTATTTGTTTGGGTTTTTTAAAATCTTAATGGAAATGAAAAGTTCTTGGTGTTTTTAAAGAAATTGAAGGCTCGATTCCAGACTGAATCTGAGCTTTTTGAACTGGGTATGATGTGCCTTTTTTTCCTCTCCTTCTATCTAAGATTAAAAAATCCCACTGGATGAGATCATTTTGCAGGTTCTACATTCAGAGGGTGGGAAGGAGACCTGGGAGCACTGGGGATGCCTTAGCATGAGCTGGTGGCATTGGCTATAGTAGGGAATGGGCAGTGAGCTGAGCGGGGTCCTCATGGATATGAGCAGAACCCCCTTGTCTGAAAAGGGGGAAACACATGAAAATTAGATGGTGAAAAGATCCGTTTCTGACTGGGGAAATAAGATCTATTTCTGACTGAGATGTGCTAAATCTTTGCATGAAAGTCTGCTCTCATGAGCCATGGACCTGCGCTGAGAGAGGACCTTCCAGACCAGCAGGTGCAGTTCTCACAACTGCAGGAGATGGATTGCTTTTAGGAGATTTCTATCTACAAAACATTTTTGCAGTTTAGCTCCAAATATTACCAAAAGCAGCATATAGGAGTCGTAAGCATTAACGCATCGCTGCTACTTTGAATCAAAACCTAGATCTTCATATGCTGTTTGGCTCATCTTTATGAAACTGAATTATCTCAGTTGTTTACAGTCGGGTGTGCTTTTTTTTTCCATGGCTTGGTATTCTGTCTTACCTCCTAACAGTTTGTTTACTGATATGAGCTCTGTTAATGTCAGCTGGCAGAGATGTTCCTTTTCATTCGAGGGCTGACAGCCAGCACACCTTTGATGTCCTTCAAGAATTAGTTACCTAGGGAATTTTTCGTGCCGTAACCTATTTTATGGCTTTTTTTTTTTCAAGTCAGTTTTTGATCATTAACTGAATTCACAACAATCATCTTTATAAAGTCATTAATAAAGGTTTCTGAACCATGCTCGTGGGCATTGTGCAATAGTTTCAATAAAAACATTACAAAACAGAATAATCACAGCGTATAAATAGAAAGAGGAACAGGCTGCAGAGAGCTGAACATCAAATCCTGAAGGTATTTAGGAGCTAGAGCTTTATTCAAACCCACCTCTCAATGATTAAAAAAAACCCAGCAAACAACAGCAACAGCAAAAAACCCACAAACCAAAACACACACAAAAAAAGGCAACCAAAAACCCAAACAAACCCCACAAAAAACTGCAACCCCAAACACAACACTAAGAAAATAATGAAAAGACTCTGCTGAGAATAAAACTCCAGAAGGGTGTGGTTTAAAGAATAAAAAAGAAAAAGGCCAGAATATTGGAGAAACTTTATTCTCGTGAACTCAACGCTGATTATACCAAAGAAGCAGTTTTTAACAGAAGAAAAATAGATCTTAGGGGTCGATTAAGCACAGAATTAATAAGCTGTCCACCCGCTTCTGGGACACCTGTAGTCATGGTGAAGGTTGTGATGACATGTATGGAGGAGAGCACCTAGGCAGTGTGGATGAAATAATCAAAACCATGTCAATCAAAACTTAAAGCTCTTTCTTTTTGTTGTTGTTGCTTAGTAGTCAAGCACAGTCCACTAAACTACTTCAGAATCTCCAGCTCTTCAAACCTGAAAACTTGGAGGGTGTTGCATGATACCCGTTCTGATTTTAAAGCTGTATTTTCTACTAAGACCCTGAACTATCAGTCCAGCTGGAAAACACGTGTGTTAGAAAAGGCAAGTATCTCCTGAGGAGTTCTGAATTTCACCCCTGTCTTCTACAGTGGCTGGTGATGGCAGGAAACTACCATGTGGTGGTTGAGGAATGAGCATCTGCTCATGTTAGGTTTGTGTTACTGTCATTTTTATGGCAATTTAGGCTTCCGTGTAGTAGCCTATGCCTACTGCTGATTTCAGTCTGCAATTAAAATTTTCCATGGTCGTAGCTGCTTACAGGAAAGGCAAGTGCACCTTGGCTTCCACCAGCGTTGCTCTGTAAGCCCAGAGGGCAATTAGTTGTAGTGAACATGAAGTAACTACTGCAGAATCATAGAATGGTAGGGGTTGGAAGGGACCTCTGGAGATCATTGAGTCCAACCCCCCTGCCAGAGCAGGATCACTCAAGGGCATGCATGCTGCATAGGAAAAGATACAAGTGGGTTTTGAAAGTCTCCAGAGAAGGAGACTCCACAACCTCTCTGGGCAGCCTGGGCCAGGCTCTGTCACTCTCACAGTGAAGAAGTTTCTCCCCATGTTGAGGTGGAACCTTCTATGCTGAATTTATACCTGTTATTCCTTGCCCTATTGCTGGGCACTGCAGAAGAGAGACTGGCTCCTTCCATTTGACACCCCCCCCTTCAGATATTCATAGACATTATTACTGAGATCCCTACAGTAGGCAAACGTTACCCATGCACACGGGTCTGTTTTGGTATTGTTATTTTCCCCCCATGATACTTTTTCTCAGTGATAGACATTTTCAACATCTTCATACTTCCCCTACTGCATTCAGCTTTTCTGCCATCACATGATGGTGAAGACCAGTTGATGGGAACTTCTTTTTTTCCCCCATTCATCAATTAATGAATCTGAATGGTACCCAGGCTCCTGTTTATTTGTTTTTCAGAAGGTATGCTTTCCATTTAAACAGGCAGTTGTTCAAGAGCAGTTGCAAAACTCTGTTACACAATGCAAGAATTCCTAATACATAAGCAAGGCGTGGCAAGCTGCGCCGAGCTTTTTAGGTCAGTATGCCATCAATCAGTGCTTATTATCTAACTTTTTCAGAATATGAAGTTTGACCTTTTCCCTGTGCAGCTTGGTTTGGGTGGATTATACACAGAGCACTGATGCTTCTGAACTCCTGGCGTTCGTAGCCTCTGCCTGGAAGCGAAGGCGGCTCTCTGAGATGCAGGATTAATAGTCTCACCATGTGCAGCTTAGGCATCTTTTCTCTTCTTGAATAGCTAAATGCAAAAAGAAAAAGGTTGAAGGCCTAAAAAAAAAGCTCTGTTGTTCCCTGTGCAGTGCCTTCATCCATGAGAGCTCTTTATTTTATTTTTATTTTTTTTTTCCCCAAGGGCAGGATGTGACCTTTGAATGTCTACAGCATTGTAACCAAGATGAAATCATTTTATCAGCCAGGATCAAAAAGCATATTGATGGATACAGTACTGCCCTGTGGCATTTTATCCCAGCATCGTGTTAACATGACCTGATAACCTGTCAAAGCTCCTAGTTAACGTGAATAGATACTTCCAAACTGCAGTTCTTATTCTCATACCAGTTTTCTAAAACACTCCTTTTGTGGTTGTTCACTCTTTAGTGATGACAGAGTTCATTTGGTACTAAATATTTCTTAAAAGGATAAATCCTTTGGTAAATTGTCATTTCTCAATCAGCAAGCCTTTATGCATGGCATGTAAGTCCAACAGCTTATGTTGGAGCACAGAATACTTTTGAGGAAAAGAGTTGGTGAGGACAGAAGTTTCCTAACCAACATCTCAGCTTCACAAAGCAGATTAACGTCTCCGAACAGTGATCTGAAACTGCATAGTGGATTATGTGGTTACTGCTGTGGCTGCTGCTCGTGACTGCATTTAAAAGCCCTTGAGGTGTTTCATGGGGTATAAATGGGGAAAAAACATGTTCTTGAGTAGTCAGTGTTTGGGTTGAGCATCCACCCCAGTCGTGAGAGTGGTGTGTACGTCAGTTGGCATTGATAAGTCCCCTGAACCCCCCAAATCAAACCAGTGTCTGGTTACTGTTAAAAGCAGCAATGTTTTGTTCCCAAATCATTCCTCTGAATCTCATGCCATGGATTTTTTGCCTCCGGTTTGTACTTAAAAGTTTGCATAGTTTTCCAGATAATGAAGGTCATTGAGGTATCAGTATTAGGATGATTTTATAGGATAGTCCCATGTCTTCCACAGCTCTTCAAATAAATAGTCCTGTTACACGGTCACAGGCACTTAGAGCATCCACAAGCTGCTTACTGCTTTAATCTCAGGATGGATTTAGAAGCTGAAGGGTGGGGATGGGCAGGAGCAGCACAGCACGTTGATACTCATATGAAAGTCAGTTGCAGATTTGGCTTCTGCGTTTCTAATGTGAGATGGATGCATCAGACAAGATGGGAAGACTTGTGAAAACCGAGGGTGTTTCTTCCTTCTAGGGAGATAGAAGATAGCTCTTTGAGGTGTTCCAATTGCTTAGTTGCTCCCAATTTAAGAAAAAAAGTAAATTTTGCCCCTGAACTACTGTGTCAGAAATGAGTGTTGTTGTTGTTATTATTTTTCCCAGATTTTTTTTAGACATCTGATGGTGCAGACAGGTTTTGTGATGGCCACAATAGGAGTTTGGTATCCGGTTGCTTTTGAAAATCCTATTGACCTCTCTTGAATACTCAGTGACCATCAACTTTTGTGTTACAGCACTGCCCAGGAATGCAGAGCTTTGTGGTCCCATTGTTTTCATGTGCGTATCTATTTTATAGCCTGGAGGGTGGTTCAGTAACTCCAAAGTACATGGGATCCACTCCTCTGTGGAGCTGATGGACCACAGGAGGTTGCAGTGGGAAGGATGCCTGGAGTATGGTTGTGTAGAGCATATAAATGTCCACGTTTAGGTGGTGGGAAGAGGCCAGTGGTTCGGGCTGTGTGGGAACACCAGTGGGAGAGGCAGCACAAACCTCATACCCGAGGTGAACTTCCACAGCAGCTGCTGTAGGCTTACACGGGGGGTTAGGACCTCATTGTCTTCAGCGCTTTCCAAACGCAGCAGTGTGAGGCTTCAAAACCCACTGAGCAGCCCTATTTTGGCAGAGGAGCAGAGCCCGTTTGTTTAATCTGAGAAGACCATACGCTCTGAACGGACCATCTAGAAAAGAGGTGAGAGCAGAAGTGGAGGCATCTGAGTACAAAAATCCCTTTCACAAAGGAAGAGCCAGGGCAGTGCAGACATGGACTAAAGCTCTTCCAGTGCCTCATCCCCGGGAGCTGCCAGCAGTGATGTGCTGACCCCGGGGGCTGCGGTGCAGCCACGCTTGGAGCAGCAGATCTGCTGCCCCATGGTCTGATTACGTGCTCTTGAAACAATGAGGTGTCATGGATCTATTGTCCTAACAATAAAACACAGAGCCACTTCTGGGCAAAGAGGCAGAAGAGAAATCTGGGGGCAAGGGTTGTGCTGCAGATGACTTTTAAGGAAGGGAAAGAGATCCACTTGGGGGGCTTTTTTTTAAATTCAGGTGTTTTGCAATGACCCTTCTGTCACTTGAAGAACTCAGGGCATGTTTTCTGTTTCTATTTCAGGCCAAGAACATCCTAATAGCCTGCGGCACAAGTACAACTTTATTGCAGACGTGGTGGAGAAGATCGCTCCTGCTGTGGTTCACATTGAATTATTTCGCAAGTAAACAAGATGCTCAGTTTTGATTTTGGTATTCTTGAGAACAGCTGCCAGTGTGCCAGTGTATTATATGCTAGCAAAGAGGTTTTGGAGATGATAAATATTTGCCATGCCTGACAATTAAAGATTTAATAATGTAAGAGTCCTGGCAAAAAAAAAAAAACCCAAACAAACCAACCCAACCCAAAACAAAACAAAAAAAAAGCCAACAAACAAAACAAACCCACAAAGGAACAAAACAAAATCAAACCAAACCAACAAAAAAAACCCCAAACCATTGAATTAATGCACGTGCATCATCTTGTTAATGATAGTAAGCACCAGCAGATATTCTAAAGCATTACAGCCCACCAAACTCATTTTGTCTGTATGTTATTTGGAGTGATTTGTGATCTTTCAGCTTTTTTTTCCAGCAATCTGTGTTTATTTCCCGTGTCTTTTAGACTTCCTTTTTCGAAGAGGGAGATCCCCGTTGCTAGTGGGTCCGGGTTCATTGTCTCAGAAGATGGACTCATCGTGACAAACGCCCACGTTGTCACCAACAAAAACCGGGTGAAGGTGGAGCTGAAGAACGGTGAAACGTATGAAGCTAAAATTAAAGACGTTGATGAGAAAGCCGACATTGCACTAATTAAAATAGATTCTCAGGTGAGTCGTTAAAGCAAAGCACGTTTAACTTCCATGTTTGAAGGAGAGGCTTGGAGTTTAGTGTTAGAATTATAGAGAATCTGGATGGATAGGCATGTTTTTAAAAGGCAAGTCTGTGCTTGATAGTGGTTAATTTTATCACCTCTCAGTGTAGTGCAAGGTAGTACGCAGCACATTTTGTCTGCGTCCTCAAAATAAAACCCAACAACCTGGTTTGTTGGCTGGTTCACACATGTTGGCTAACGTAACTCTGCCTTTCTAGTCTTTCTTTGTGTGCCTATACTGAAGTTGGGAATTGCTTTTAGAGTGGATGTTCGTCCCTCTGAAGGGCTGTACCACACCGATGCAAATACTGAAACGGAAAATATCCTAGGAAGCATCTTGAAATGGCAAATGAAAGCCAGGTTGGAAAGATGCTTTTAAACTGCCAGCGGTTTTCTGAACACGTGTGAGTGCAGCTTCCCATCCGTAGTCTTCCTCCGTGTCAAACATAAGGCTGACAGCGTTCTTCTGCCTCCTGCATCAGCAGAAAAGCTGCCGTGCAGTTCTGTGGCTGTTGTGTTGCAATACCCTGTAATGCAGATGCAATTGGATGCATGTGAGTGCTTGGGGTGCTGGTCACATTGGTTTCCTTCGTCTGGACTCTTTGCTGATGACCTCCAAATCTGAACGGGCGAGAACGTTTCATTTGAAACACATGACTCAAAAATGTGTAGATCATGCAGTGTTTTAGTTCAGACTGATTTCCCCAGTGAGGTCAAAAGCGTTTGTGCCAGAGTTCATGATTGAATCAGACGTCTAATGCAGAACTCTTGGATGACCCAAGATACAAAGTGCTCCTGCTGCTCTCTTGCCACCTTTGTCATTTAAAAGCTTTTTCTTTTTTCTTGTCTAGAAGCTTCTCAACAGCAACATGGCAGAAAATCTTAACAATACCAAGAATGCTTTTTGCTGTGTTGTTGTTTCATTTTTTTTCCTGTTTTCCTGAGGCAACCTGTCTACACATTTACCAATTGCTTATTTCCTCTTATTTCCATTAAAAAGCAGATCGTAGAATCATAGAAACTTAGAATGTTAGGGGTTGGAAAAGACCTCTAGAGATCATCGAGTCCAAACCCCCTGCCAAAGCAGGATCACCTAGAGTGTGTCGCACGGATCTGCAATAACAAAGCAGAGGGATGAGAACGAGCAATGTTAGACTGAGTAGATGGTGTGGCAAGGAGTAGGATATGCAGGGAGTAGGAAGAGCAGCTGGAAAAGTCATTTAAGATTGGAAACGCAGCATGGTGGGGAAAGTAGATCAGAAAATGGTGCTGAGAAGTAGAGGACTTCAAACAATAGTAAGGTGAGCTTCAGAGAAGAGAGAAGGTGGCAAGACACCGAGAGGAGACATTGAACTGATGTGACAGATTGTTTTGAGGCCTTAAGAAGAGAGCAGACATAAGAGTTTCATGTGATTTGATACCCTAAAGCAATGGCTCCAAACTTTCCCTGGTAAGCTGCTGGGAGGAAGGGAGAACCTGGAAGACTGGAAGCAGCTTGGAAAAAAGAGAATGCAGCCAGATGTGTTGCCCGTAGTGGAAACCACTGCTAGACAAGACTGGAATTGGCAATTCTAGTTAGGACTTGTGAGATGGAAGATATTCTTCTTTTTAAAAAAATTCCTGCTGTGTAATTAAATGATAGTCATCTTCTTCTTCCATCAGGTTAATGTTTGCATGCAGTCGTGACCCTGTTTTGCAAACGGCACAATAAAATCATTTTTATGTATTTGCACATTCTTTAAGGCAAGAAACTTTCTGCCTCAGAGCTACTTAGAGCCAAATCAGCTTCATTGTTCTTTTTGGGGGGTGGAGGGGGAAGGGATTGACCTGTTAATATTCAGTTGTTTATGAGAAAAAGGGTTGGTTTTAATGAAATTTTGGGAAGCATCTCAGTGCCTGGAGGCTGAGTTCTTGCAGGAGGAGGTGAGCAGCCCCCTGCTGTCTTCCTGGCGTGATGTCAGCTTAGCACATCCCATCTGGGTAGCTAGAGATCAAATTTCACATCTCTGCTCTGAATTAGGTAGAATATGAACATAGTCTTGGGTCAGATATACCCTTGGTAAGTGTCTCGTTGGTCGTACAACCCAGGACCTTGTGTGTTGCTCTCCCCTGGCCCCTGCCTGTTGCATCTCTGGATAATTTTGAGAAGTTTGAGTGAAAACTTCTTTTATTGCTTCTTTGGTTTTGTTTGGTTTGTTTTTGTTTCTGGGATGGGAGACCAGTTTTCCAGCTAGCTTTACTGACAGGGCCTTGGGAAATCCCAATATAAGGTGAGACTTGAGGCACCTCCGTTTGTCAGACAGATGATGCTTTGCACTTGGAGAATTAGAAACACAAAATTTCCAGTGTTCACAAAAAGCTACAATGGGGATGTGGTCAACTTGATCTTCAGATTGATCTTTGATGTGACATTTTTATATATCCACTTCAGTGTTTGAGCTTTCCTTTATGTACTGAAGTGCCTTGCAATCATCCCCGTTCGTAAAAGGCTTTTTGAAATCACAGAGATAATATTTGTGGAAGTTGAAACGTATTTGGTGACTCAAGAAGTCAATGTGATAGTACAAAATAACCCTTTAAATATCTGGATATGGCACGAAAACAGTCCCTAAGAATTCTTCTGAAGAGGTAAAGTTCTTCCATTTGAAGGAATTATTTGAAGGTAACATCAAAGATGCAGACTTTTTTTTTATTCCTACTGTTTTTTCTGTGGCATGTTAAGGCAGGATCTGAAGGGGGAGGAATGCCTCTGTGGTTACGACAGAGCTGGGCTTGAAGTATGAGTTTAGGCTGTCATCTGGTATTCCTAAAACTGTTAGGATTTTGCAGAAGCTTGCTTGTTGTTTTTCTTTAAGGTGTGAACATCTGGCCAAGGACATTACTAGAACTCATTTGGCTTTGCTGAGTGCAATAGGAAATGAAAGCGAGTGGTTAAATCTGGGCACCAGGAAGGATGAGCTTTTTCCCTGATTAAATCCTTCTCCATGGAAAACCATATTGCAGTCAATTAGGAACAGAAATCTAATCCTCAAATCAGGTTATTTTTACAGTCTGTAAAAGAGAGAAGCTGTGTGTCTTGTGTCCATAGTGCGACAAAGCAGTTTGCTGAAGTGTTGAAAGTCGGAACTAAGAGTGGAGTCAAGTGTGGTAAACATGAATGCAGTCTCACCATCATTCCAAACACCAACAGCTTTGGGGAGCCAGCAAAAGCTAGGGAAAAAAAGAAAAAAAGCAGCACAGTTGCAGACAATTCGGATATGAGCATGTAAAATTTATAAAACTTCCCTGGAAAAATTTGTACTTGGCAGAATAGGCAGAGGCTGGTGAAATAATTCATCCTTTATGGCACGTGTGATACTACAGTGAGTGTGAATCCCATCCAGAACATTGCACAACACTCTGAAGTTCACAGATGCTTTTTAGCTGGCGGAGCTTGATTATGAAATTCATCTCAAGACAAATAACTACCTTCTTAAATGAGGATGTGTGATACTGCTGCTGCAAACTGTAAACACCAGGAGGAAGAAAGACAATTTCCATGTGGTTTAATGGACAATGTCAGGATTAATGGAGGGCAGAGTTACAAGAAAGCCCTGTGCCTTCACCAAAATCGAAGCTGGCAGCTAGAAACAGTGGAAGGTGGAGGTGGCTTTAGCCTGGAGACCCTTTTCACCCGTGGTAGTTGGATTCTGCCTGCAGACTCTGCGGCAGGTGCCTATGGTTTGGCAGGGAGCGCGGAAGGGAGGAGCATGGTGAGTGGCTTTATGTTGAAGTCTGTCTTCTTCCTACACCCTTAAATACCAGCCATGAACCGCTTGCCACTGACTCTGAAATAGCACCTATGCCATGGAAAACATGCCACGCTCAGAAGGTTTTTTGTTCCTCGATGTGACCAGGTACTGGCTTCTGTATCCCAGGCAGGATTTGGCATCTACATCTTACAGCAGCAGTGGGTTTGTGACCAAGCTCTAATTTGCGGTGGTATTTCAGCCCTTTTGCTGAAGGTTTTTACTGCATCTTACTAATAACCACTTAGTTTGGCACTTCTAAATCAACAAGACCTTCTGCCCTTCTTCCTTCGGTGGTTTTGTGAGGCAATGCAGCGTCTGTATCTTTGTGGTCAGAAGGGATTTGCTGGGTTTTTTTTCCCCTGTGTGTACAAACTGGAGGAAGCAGGAAAGCAAACCTTCCTGTTTATGTATCAATATTTTAATAGCCTGCACTTTGAAAAACCAAACTACTTGAATACCAGATGTAAGGGTCTTTTCTAAAATGCTGGTTTACTTTGAAATCCGTCGCTGGGTATTACATTGCTTCCTCTCCAGAGTCTGAGGAAGCCCACATATTGCTTCCAGAAGGCTTCAGGACCCATGGAAACGAACTAGCTTGTAAAAAGCTTGGATGTTAACTCCTGTCCACTCACCAGTTCAGGCAGCAGTGGTTTCCTGCCATCCTCAGCTTCTAGTAGCCTTTGCTGCGGGGGTAATTCACTGGTCCAGCCCCCGTGTAGCAAAATGCTCACACAGCTCTGGGGTGGGTCTGCCAGCACCAGGGTGTTTTGGTTTTCTTTTGTTTAATTTTATTCTGCTCTAAGGGAGAATAGCAATATCTTGCCAGGTAATTGAAATCCTGGTGACATAGCAAAACAACGCTTCATCCTTTTTTCCTTTTTCTATTCTCTTTTTTTTTCTCCCTACAAGCTTCCCATGCTCCATATTTAGATAAGGAGACTCAGTTTTGTTTTTCTAACTATGGATGAAATACTTTCAGAGGCATGTCATGCATTCAGCTTGGGTTTTTCATTTGCTTTGGCGTTTTGTCAAGCAGTTTCTAGATTGTAGATGATACTCTGCATTTTTATATGCTCATGGCCTGTGTTTTTATTTTTGCCATAACGTATTCTGAAAGTTAAATAGTTTCATTAATGAGAACAGAAATGCTCTTCCCAGGGAAGTTACATGTTTTGCCACAGTTCCTTACAGCTGAATTAATATATGATACAAGCATCTGCTGCTTTTCCACCTAGAAATAAAAAGCATGAAAGCAATCTGTCGCTATTGAAGACAAATCAAACTGGGAACATTTATCTCCTCTTCCTCAGGTTGCTGTCCTGCAAATTGGCGATCTTCCTTCCACAAACGAAAGGGTTACAGAGTAGAGAAGGGATTTGCTTGGCTTTCTGTGCCAACACAGAGGCAGATTCCCTTATTTCATGGATGAAAAAGTTCCAACAGAAACACCTACTGGCTATATCATCTGTCTCTTGGGTTTTATTCCTCCGTGGCACTGGCCGTGCCCGGTGGTGGTTACGTGCTGCCTTTTCTTTTACTTGCAGAGCTGATTTGTCAAGGCTCCTCTTATTTTACCTGACTTTATGTACATTGCTTACGTACATCAGGTGAACATGTGGCTGATGCTGCTGTCCTTCTATACTTGCCCTAATCTCTCGTGCCACGATAGCTGAGCCTTACTGTTGGTTGAAGCCGTTTCTTGTGGTGGTGTGCAGCTCTCCGTTTCGTGGGAGTGATGTTTATCCAGGGCTTGAGTCAAATCCATATATAAAAATGTCTGCAGCCCTTTGGGATGAGAGAGGCTTAAAATATTAACACTAATTAACGGCTCCTTCTCTGGCTGGGTGTAAACAGTGAGTCATGTGCTACTTATGGTTTTGCATGTTTGGTCCTATTTCTGTGGACTTGCAGAATGCCTGCTTGCAGATTTGTTTTATTGAGTAAACACAGATCCTAGCAGAGCCCTGAGGCTTCATCAAATGAAAAACAGTGGGAAAGAAAAGGCAAGAGGAAAAGCAAAGACATTATACGTTGCCCAAGGTCATGCAGTGAGTCACTGAGAAAGCTGGGTTTAGGTACTGGGTGTTTCTGGCTCCCTGTTCATTGTGCTGCAAGGCATGCTCATTTCCCTGGGATTTAATTAACTGTTGTGGCAAATCCATAGTTAACTGAAGAGAATCACGAGTTGTAACGGTAGCTACGTCATCGTGATGACCATCAGATATTATGTTCAAATTGAAGAGTGTGTGTTTCTGAAGTATAGCTATTAAGGGTCCTACACCCAAGTGACTGAACTGGATCTGTAAGAACTTAAGACCTTAAGCAAGAGCTTGCCAGGAGAAGGGTGTGAGTGCCCAGGCAAGGTGTTGTGATATGATCCTGTTTACAACGCTGCTCAAAGTGCTTCCCCTGCATTTCCAGTGCTCCTCTTGCAGGCTGCAGAAGGACATACTTCCCGTCCCACCACTTGATGTCCAGGGATTTTGATTGCTTTTAAACTGATTGCACTTCAAAACCATCTTTGTGATTGAAAGAAACACTCCTGGGGTTTTTGGTAATGGAAAGTTTAGTCCTGAACTTGGTAATTATTGGGTTTTTTAGAGAGAACACCCCAAATTTAAAGCCACTACAGTGCATATATTCATCATAACCCCTTTTTTCATGGAATTTGCTTGCAGAGGCACTAATGGGAGTGTTTATGCATTAGTGTTCTCTGCTGCGAGTCATAAGGAACAGAGAACATGTTTCTCAAGGTTATGTTTCTTAATCTGTGAAGATGACTTCTGCAATTGATTTTTGTTCCTAGGAAAGGAAAGGGCAGACAGGGCCTTTCCAGAAGGCGCGTTGAATCACACGGATGACCCACAGCCAATCCGTGGAGCGTTAGGCTTTGAACCGAAGCCTAGCCAGCATAGGCACAGGCTTGAAAACTCAGCACAATCAAAAGTAATGGTATTAGTCAGAGATTGTTCATGTATTTTCTTTCTGCTGCCAGATGCGATTTTGGCTTGGTGACTGTTTTTGTAACTCGGGAACGTTGTATAAATCTTTTAACTTTTTACACGACCAGTCTTTTTTTTTTTCGTTAATAAAATTTCTGTTTTCTTTTCCTAGTCTACGTTTCATTTCCTGATAAACGTCCCCTATAAAGTATCCTTTTTCAGTGCACTGCGATGCAAACAAAAAGCACTTTTTGTGACGGGGTGTTTTTTGTATAAGGAACAGCAGTGCCAAAAAGAGATGCACTCCTTGACCAACGACATCTTGAAAACACGTGCTACGTAAGCTCAATAGCATCTGGTGAGAGAAGGAAGAGCCAGGGTGCTCCCTCTATCCAAACAATACCCATATGGGGCTGTTTGTGTTGCATATACTGCGTGCTTCCCAGCACAGCTAAGTGTAGCTGCCTCTTCCCTGCTGTGCTGGAGAGGTCCCTTGGAGTCAGGGCTGTGGTCCGAGATGACCGAGTGCTCAGCAGTGTCACCTCGGGATGCTGCTGCCCTGTCTGCTCTGCTGCAAACGTGGTGGGGACGCCGGGTGTTGCCGTTGAAACCTGCCCAGAATTAAGCCACGGCCTTGGCTGGGTCAGTCTGTGGCTGTGGCACCCATTGAGGCTGCAGATAATTATTATTTTATAGCAGGGGAATTGCTGATTGTGAAAACTCTCCTCGAAAAGATAACTCGAAAGGGAAATGTTTCTCTCCTTACTGTGTTGCCTATACTGTGCTCTTCCAACTGATTCTGTTTAACAAGCAGTTGGTTAATTATTTTCTTGCTGTCTGGAGGCTGAGAGATAAGTTTCCATTGAGCATCTTACCCTGTCTGGGATTTGGCAGTGAGTTTTATTGGAACAATCTGTTCATCTGAGTAAAATTTCACTGGTGGAATTGTAACAAAGTTGGATAAAGGATACACAGGACCAGGCTTGTTGAATAGCAAGGCAGTAACTTTTGTATTTGCAGTGGCATATAGTGATGACTGATATCTTTATTTTTTTCTTGTTCCTTTACAGACATGGTGTATCTCCTAGGATATTTGAAATTAAACTGTAGGTGAAAAATACACAGTGATGGCCATTTGGGTTAGTTTATGTTAGTGGATTTTTGTCCCTAAGGGTGACTTCTTGATACAGGCTTTCAAACTGATGGTGACAAAAGACTCCTAAAGAGCTAGCTCTTAATTTCCAATTTAAACAAGAAATGTTTTCCCTTTTTTTGTCAGAATTTAGTAATGCTTCAGCTTCTCTTAGCTTTTGAAACAAAATTGCCGTTAACTTGGGAATGTGTGCAAATATCAGAGTATACTAGGCATTACCTTTTCTCTTTCCTGCATGTGCACACAGTATATAGCTTTATGATCCCATCAAGTATAGAAACAGAAATCTGAGTGCTTTGGAACAGGTATGGGGTGAAAAAAGCACCTTTACAGGTTTTCCAGGAGGAATGAATTACGAGAAGGGGTGTTAGGCCAATCTGTACCTTCACTTTAGGTACGCAGCTCAAGAATACCTCGAAGGTACCCTGGTTTGTAATGAAGTGACTATGTGACCCACTCCTTGGAAGCTGTTTGAAGTTAATATTTAGGTGTGGCTTCCATAGCATCAAGAATCACTGGCCCGTTCTGCAAGCAGTTGCCTTTTTCCTTTTGGGAAAGGTGGTTGTGTTGACCGAAGGAAATAATTTTGAAGTGGGGCAAGCTTGGAGGAAAGCTGTATTAAAGTTTGGTTTGCTGAGCAAAAGATAAATCCCTTGAGACTTCTGGTTTGATTTTGAGTTCTGTAACCTCCTAATCCTCCAAATCCTGAAGTCAAAACCTGAATTTATACGTGTCCAGGTCCATAGACACTAATAGAAATAATCTAGTGACACGATTAATGCCTGGAGAAGGTCAGCATCATTTGGACAACAGGTTACACGCAAAAGGGTTAAAAAGCTTGTAACATCACTGAAGGGGTAAAGACTGATCTTTAAAAGTAGAAAGCAAAGAAGAAACAGAGCTCAGTGTTGTGGGGTTTTTTTGTTAGCAGGTGATAAATAAAGGCAAAGTATTTATTTGAAATAAGATCCATTTCAGAACATCCTTCTTAATTACTTGGTGAGTAGCAGGCCTTAAGAACTTCCCAGCTGTTTCCTGCAGTGGGGTTCTTGGTTCAGCTTGAATCATCTGTTATCCATCCAGTTCCTGTGCAGATAAAAGATGTCTTGGAGAAACCAGACTCTGTTCCCTTGATCCATTGCTTTGGCAAGGCTGTGAGGATCCAAACTTCTCTCTTTTTTCTTTTTTTAGTTGCTGTGATTTGCAGTGGTCTCTGTTGATGCTGGATTTTGAGAGTGGTTTGTGTCTCAGTGAGAATATCCTCAATAATGTGATAGTTAATATGTTTAGAGATAAGATCTTGAAAGGAATATATAATGGTATCCTCTACTGTCATAACATAAAAATCCGAACACCTTCAGAAGACAACTGAAATGAAGCATTAGTTGGTGTCTTAGGAGAATATAAAATGCTTTTAACTGTATATATACATGATACACTTTGGCTGTTGCTTTCTTGACTCTTTAGTGTTCACTCTTAAACGATTTACTATTTTTATTTCAGCAGCTGTTGGCTAATTATTTCAAGAAGCTCTTGGAAACAACTCATTACGAATATCATCAGATGTTTGCTTTGTACAGCAGAGCATGAATATTCCTTTTGGTCTTTTAATTGTTTTTGATTTAATGGGTACCTGTTGTGGAAAAAGTACTCCCAACAGTCTGAAGAGCCCACTCCTCAGAGCAGAAGTTCACTGGGATGGATGTTTCTGTGCACAGCCACATGAAATACTCCAAGAAAACAGAGCGAGCAAGATCCCCAAGGGCTAAAAGTCTCTCTTTTTTCCCCTCTGTGCTGTTAATGTGTCTGTAGAATTTCTTCTACTCGTATAGTAGTGTCTTAACAATATTTGACTTTTTTTTTTCTTTAATTTAATTTTGTTTTTATTTATAGGGTAAATTGCCAGTTCTTCTGCTTGGTCAGTCTGCAGACTTGAGGCCAGGAGAATTTGTGGTCGCGATTGGAAGTCCATTTTCCCTTCAAAACACAGTGACTACAGGGATCGTTAGTACCACTCAGCGGGGAGGGAAGGAGCTGGGCCTCCGCAATTCGGATATGGACTATATCCAGACCGATGCCATCATCAACGTACGTCCTGCTCTGAGTCTCATCCCCTTCAGCCCTTGGATTTCTTGAATAGTTGCTTTGAAAATCGCAGCAGTGATACAGTGAGAGGAGTTGGCTTTGCTCTTATCCCTGTAGCTATGGACATCTGTGCTGCAGCAGCACTTGGTTGTTATTTAAAAATCCCCCAAGGAGCTGCACCGAAAACAATATTTGCCTTCACTTCAGAGTTACAGGGGAGGAGGCAATATTCTCTGGCAAATATGTATCTTTTCAAAATCCATCGTGTTTTCTCAAAAAGAAGCCCAGCTTAGTTTAAGGATTTGAGTTTGTTTCTGCATTAAGGCAAAACAATAGTTTTCGTACTTCTATTGTTGGCCTTGTAAGAAATCTTCACTAACAGCTCCCAGAGCTGTCCTACAATCTTCTAAGTTCCTAGTGTGTTACTACTAAAACAAAAGGAAAACCTCGTCTTTCTTAACTTACTCTGGCAAGAGAAGGACGACTAAGGCTTTGTAAAGCTCAGCTAAGAGGGGTGATGTTAAGTGTAGTTAATGGGTTTGGCAGTTAAGACTGCTCTATTGCACATATCTAATAGACAATAAAAAAATTACTACAGAAGTATTTCAAGAATTTCTTTTTTATGTTTTGCTTGCCATGAATTAAGAAGCAGGTATTAAAACACGTTCTTGCCATATGTTTCTTTTCAGTACGGAAACTCCGGAGGACCTTTAGTAAATCTGGTAAGAATGTCTTCAAGTTCATTTAATGCCAAGCTTAAGACTTTTTACTACTTAGTTCAAAACCAAAACAAAAAAAAAACCCACCCAAACCCACCAGCAAACAAACCCCTACACCAGAAATGTGATTCAGAGCTCTCGATAACTGTCCGACTACACAAAATTCACATGATTCTTACTAATCACTTGTCTGTGTTTATGCTGGCAAATTGCAGCATATGCTTGGGTTTCAGTATTTAAGGTGTTTATGGTTTGCATAGCTTTCAGCAAGTGTAATGCCCATTTTTTAATTAATTTTTTTTTCCCCCCGTGTCTTGCAAAAAGTAAAAAGCACATTTTAAAGTTGAGGCATTTGCCCTCACTGTGTACATATCTATTTATGTATGTATGTATTTATTTATTTTGCATACTGAAGCTCAGCTGAGGGGACCAAAAGCCCCGTGCATTTATCAGGCTGTTAGGGTTTATGTGTGGATATTGTAGAATATTGTCAGGGTTGCCCTTACAGCAGTAGTGGAGGAACCCACAAGAGAACAATTGGAGCAGGTTGCAAAACCCAACTGCTGGGTGAGAGCTCTGGGATGGGGCAGGTTTGGCTGAATGGAGGAGAAGCAGTGGTGGCCCTGTGTGAGGGATGGCACGAACTGGGAGACATGCAGAGTTTCTGCCTTGGGGATTTGCAATTTCTTTTTTTTTTTTTTCACTCAACTCTGTACAATTTCAACTTAATTAAAAAAAAAAAAAATTTAATTGGATAGGGTTTTTTTTCTGGGATTGATGAAGGAAGGAAGACGTTGAGATTTCAGAAGTGTTCAAATCATTGGGTGACAGCTGAGATGTTTATCCCTCTTAGAGCTTTTTAGTTTGGTCAACCGTTGTCTTTATATTAATATGTAATATTTGCTTGGAACCAGTCAGCACCATGCTTCATGAGGTACCTGCTGATAGAAACAGCTATAAAACTGTAGAACGTGCTGCTCATCTGCTGCAAGCAGGAGAGCTGCCCAGTTCAGATCTCTCTTCTGCTGATGGCAAGGTGAATATCTGCATCAGGTTTCCAAAATTGCAAGATAGCTTTTTTTTTTTTTTTAATCAATAGACTCAAAATAATTAGACCTAAAGAAGTACATTTAGAAAATTGAAAACCAGCTGCAGAGCATGTTGTGTGAATTTGTCGTTGTGAGTGCTTGGAAGAAACCATCCGTTTGTCTTTGGGACTTTTCACATTTGCTGATAACAGGTTTTTTTTCTTTCTCCAGGATGGTGAAGTCATTGGAATTAACACATTAAAAGTTACAGCAGGGATCTCATTTGCTATCCCGTCGGATAAAATAAAAAAGTTCCTAACTGAATCCCATGATAGACAAGCTAAAGGTACTGTGCATCACTGCTTTGAAAGAGAAAAATGTGAAAGTTGTAGTAAACTAGAAAGTCATCAGCCTTTGAGGCTCTTTTGGCAAGAGCAATTGATCAAGACCTGTTTTCCTTTTTGTAGGAAAAGCTATAACCAAAAAGAAATACATTGGCATACGAATGATGTCCCTAACTCCTAGGTAAGTAGCCATGGTGGTTCCTCACCTTTCGAAGCGTGGTCACTGCATGCATTTGGATCAAGCTCATGCTCTGCTGAAACCCCCAGGAGGATGAACCAGCACCGTGTGCCTCTGTAGGTGCTGGTGACAACTCGCAGACGGTCGTTGCTACCATTTTTCTCTGCATCTGCTACATGGTTGAACTCTCCTGTAGACTGTTGTCTGAGCTAGGCTTTAAACAACTCTCTGGCTTTTTCTTTTCCTTAATACTTCAGAAGAGAATAGCTAGCGCTTGTTTCTGTCTCCTGGGGCTTGCATTACTGTTGTTACCATCTGTCCCGTGCTGTCATGTGAGTCAAGTAGAAAACAGGACAGTATGTTTTCAACAATTCCAGCAGCTACATGCATATTTCCATGTCTAAAATTATTTTCATTAAATGATTCACTTAATGCAAAACGAAGCTTTTGTGTGGACTTGCTTATTTGTACTCAAACCAGAAAAGACTCATGAGGAGGTGATATTTCCTGTAGAAATAAGCAGAGGTTTTCCCATGTGCAGGATCACAGGTATAACAAAGCACTGGAAACAGCAGGGGTTTTTATTGTAGGTATTCAGGATCTGGTTTTCAAGTAATGACCAAGCCTTGAAATGTTTCAACTCTGATCCTCTGCATCCTCTGAAATGATAGCCTGTACCAAAAATAGGCAGTAAAAATCTGTATTTATGCAAAAATAAGTGTCACAGTTCTTGAAATAATTCTAAGGGTTAAAACAGATTGTGAAGTGTCACATAAACACGTGTAAAATACTTCAGTCAAGTGACTTAACTAAGTAAAAATGCATGATTTTTTTGTTTCCCATCTTGTCAAAATACTTTTTGTTGCTGTTTCTTCATTTTCCAGCAAAGCTAGAGAGCTGAAGGATCGCCATAAAGACTTCCCTGATGTTGTCTCTGGGGCCTATGTCATTGAAGTAATTCCAGAAACACCAGCTGAAGCGTAAGTTGAAGTTCTTTTCTCAAAACCGCTGCCACTGACTTAAGGGGGTAACAACAGAGAATGTTCCCTGCTCCACAGGCTATCTTGATCATGCTCAATTAACAAAAATGATGACCATCTGATAGCTGTTAGGTTGTCTGCTGGAAACGGGTCTGTGGTTGTAGTCTGGTCCCTGATGGGTGATACTGTGAGCATATCAGGGTATTGCAGCGAAGCCCTGGCAGCCTTCCCGGCCGAAAGGGCAAGGACTGGGTGGGTGTCAAAACTCAACTGTCATTTTTCTCAGCAGTCTCTTCCAAGCCATCTGTTGTAGCCATGCCAGTGCTGAATGAAGGCGTTTGCTTGTGCATGCTCCCCACAGGTCATTCCTGTAGGAGGGAGAAGCTTTCTGTCCTCTTGTGAAGATGTATCAGCCCCAGCCCAAGCCAGCCAGCGTTGAGCAAACCCACCAGCTCTCCTGGTGTACCCCCACTGGGGGTGAAATCCTCTCTTGGGAGGAGGCACTATTCCATGTGAGAGCTTTGTCAGGAGTCACGGTGTTGGGAAGAGCTTTTGGTTTTCCCCAACTGATTTTATTTATTACGTTATTCAGTATTTGCTCAGAATCTAATCTGCTAGTTGGTACCACTCTTCGTGAGATGCCTAGCTGAAGGGCAGCATCTGGTCTGTGGTCACCAGCACTGGTCTGGCTTGTTCTTGCTGGAGACACTTTCTCTTCAGTCTGGTTGATACGAAACCACTCGGTAAGCCAGAGTAGGAAACTAGAAGCTTTATTAGTTTTCTGAAACTAAGAAAAGAGTAAATCTTTGTGGCAACAGAGGCGTATGCAACACCAAAGGCATGTAAGCAGAAAGCTGCTTGGAGCAGGCATATGTTATCTCTTAGGAAGACTACAGGGATGGCTGGATGATGTCTTCTTGTTGCAGTTTGGATGCCAGTGTGTGATATATGGTGTTTGTTGTGCTCTCTAAACGATTGCTGCTTCTTGGGAGTAATACTGGTTGGCAGTGCCCTTCATGCAGAACACTGGTGTCTGTCTGTAACGTGAAGGTACAGTTGGTGTAGGACTCGTGTGGCTGCTCCAGTGTGGGACTGAACTGCCTGCCCTGACTCTCGGGTCCAATCTGAAGGTGCAGCAAATTCATTCTAGGAGTACGGATAATAGCAGAGAGTGGAAGGAGGGCTTTGGAGAGGTAGAAGAAATGTGAGGCAACGTGGCCTCATAACTTGAAGGCAAAGGCAAATCAGGATGGTTGATCCGAAGGCTGGCCTGGGAATTAAAATGCAGCCCATGTTTGCTCTGTCCCCTCTGCTCCTAGTCCTCTTGCCAACAGGTTTCCTCGTTCTGCTGCTTTCCTCTCCAGTGCATGTTGTGTAGACCTGCTGGGTTGGGGATCAAAGCAGTTCTGCAGCAACCTGTATGAGTCAAGTGGAGGGGCTGCATGAGACCCTGAGATAATCTGGAATGGTTTCTCCCATGAAAATATTTTAAGTCATGCTTTCAGTAGGCGACCGGATTTGTTGCAAGCGCTGGCCAAGGCATCCTGCTTGCAGGAGACACGTAAGGCATTTTCAGTGAGTGGAAGAGGCCGATGACTACCCTGTGGTTTTGTGAAGAAGGATTATGCTGAAGGGCTGAATCATGTCTGATCTGGTTACTCGGTTAATATTTCCAGAACTCGAAGCCAGATCGTTGTGCAAGGCTGGGCAAGATGATGTGGTCGATGGTATCCCTCAGCACCCTGTTTCTGGGTCCCAGCAGCAGTCTCAGCCAGTTCAGGGAGAGACCTGCAGCCCTGGGCACGGAGCTTCGTGGTGCCAGCTCCCACTCTGCCCCTCCTTGCGTTGGGTTGGGAAGGTTTTGGTTTCGCTTTGCACACAGCGGTGAAGTCAGGAGAAGGGGTTCTGGGGATAGATGGGCAAGAGGAAGGATGTGTGCATTTTTGGTGGCCAGCATAGATCTTTGCATGAGTGTTGTAGTTTTGGCTGGGGTAGAGCTACTTAAAACACGGAGAGGCAGGGTGAAGAGGTTGCCAGGAAGCGATGTATGGAGAACAGCCTGGCTCCGAGACCAAAATTCCTCACATGTTTAGCACACAGTGCCACTCAGATTGCTGTGTGTACGTGAATAAAAGCATGGAAAAGTTCCCCCCTCAAATGAGTGTCTTGTTGCAATTATTTCAAAAGAAAAACACGCCACTACCTCTTCCACTGAATCAGCATCCAGCATCCTCATTGCAGAACTACCGCGCTGTTTGCGACAGCAGATTCCTCTGAAGACAGTGAAATGTGGGATTCCTCAAGCTGGTACCCCCATCCAGTTTCTGGGGTTTCTGCATTGTGTTGTAATCTTCACCCCCTCAGAAGCTGCCATTGCTTTCTGCACGCCCGCTGTGCAACTGCTGCTGGGTGGGAAATGGGAAAATATCCAGTAACTATTTTATTGTCTATTTTATTTATTTTTTTTAAAGAAAAAACAATATTGTGAAGACCATAAAATGGTGACTCTACTAAAACCTTGCTGCTTTGTGTTTTCAGTGGCGGCCTGAAGGACAACGATGTGATTATAAGCATCAATGGACAGTCGATAAGCTCAGCCAGTGATGTCAGTGACATCATTAAAAAGGACAGTACGTTGAACATGGTTGTACGCAGGGGCAACGAAGATGTTATGTTAACAGTAGTTCCTGAAGAAATCGATCCCTAACCAGAAACATGAGCTGGATTTCATGTTTTCTTTTAACAGCATTGGACTGCTTATATTCTCTCTGTGCTGGTACAGGAAACATTAGACTTCTGACCAACATTCTGCTTGTTCAGTGGATTAGTATTGGCCAACAGAGTAACTTCTAATAGGTTTAAGGTGCAAAATCAGTGTAATTTCACATACTCCAGACCATAGGTTTGTTTTTTTTCCTTCTGTATTATGTATGCAATGTATTCTTTACTGGCTATTACATTCCCTGCTTAACAAATCGACGTTTGCTTCCTCGTGTTGAATAGATTTATCATTATTCCCGCTGAGATTTAAACAGAACCCACGCACACAATGTGTGTTGTGGTATTCAGGTATTTATAGGTTAGCTGTGTTTTAACTGGAAATACCATTGTGAAGGAGTAGTTGGTTTAAAAGGAAACACAACTGGGGGTGGGGGGGGGGTGGGGGGGCAAAGTTTGGTTTATAAACACAAAGAAATCCCAACCGCAATAACCTTTGGAGGATCCCGTGCAGGACTTTAATACTATGATTATTTTCCTAGTGTTATTAAAAGAATTCAACAGTTCTGCTTCTTGTGAGTAATTCATTTTGCTTCCCCTTGTGGAGTGTTTTTCTTCGAACAGCACATCTGCCCGAAAGGATGTCCTGATGGTCTCCTTTTTATCCTCATAAACCGAAACATTTCTCTTCCAGTGTGTGTTTGTATTTGTGTTCTTGTACATCTGCTTTTCTTAGCGTGGCTGGCTCCAGTTTGTCATCTTGGCTCTCGCAGATTGCCTGCCTTCCAGATGTTAATACATTTTCCTTATTGTTTTAATTACAACCTCACCAGTGCCTGAAATCTGTTTGCCTGCTATCGAAATTGTCCTCTTGTGAATAACAGATCCTCTACCGCTCTGGTTCTGATGTTGGGATGTTTGTAACTGTTGTAGATCTGGCCTTAAGGTCTTTCTTTAAGCATGTATGATAAGCCCTAGTTTTGACTAGGATATTGGGCATTCCTCCAACATAGACACTAATCTTTGTGTGTGTATTTATGGATGCCCTTGAAGCTTGGGCAGTGAATGGGATTATCTTACTGTGAAGGAGAACAATCAGCTAAATTTAATTACAGTGTAATTACTCAATGGGTAAACAATAGGCTAACTAGCCTTTCTAAAGCCTCTGTTGGAATATGTATCTCAAAGAATAAATCCAAGGGCTATAGACATGTTTTCGTGATTGTCATTCCTGAATGTATTCCTCTTTTGGAAACTGCTTCTTAGTAAAACTCTTCAGCTGGGTACCCAGCAGCTAATGATTTTTAAAGAAAGGGCTGTGTTCCATGCAATTACAGCAAGGAATCCCCTAGACCTGGATTCCTGATAGTGCTCCTTCTCCCTCCAGCTGTATTTCAGTTCTGTTTCAGCCAGCTTATCACAATCTGGGGAGCCTCTGTATCCCTGAGCATCAGTGATTGTCCTGACTCACCTGGATCACTATAGTTTTACACAGCCATACGGTGTATTGACACTACTGATTTACTTGTTCCATTGCTGTGGTAAATCACACACATACGAGAAACTCCCAAGCTACCACGGTGCCAGGTACTAAAGGTCTGCAATACTTTCCAGCATGAAAGGTGCAAAGTAGAATGACCTTGCAGAGTTGCTTCGTAGTATATTTGCACTGCAAGTTCATCTTACTGGCGTTGGTTAATGTTTCAGCTTCCTGTTGAAGTGGTATTCTATTTTGTAGACCACCCATGCTATGTGTAGACCATCCATGCCTTGTGTAGTGTGTAGTTTGGTGACATAAAACTCTCAGCAAAAATAAAGTACGAAAACATCTACCTTTAGACTAGATAAAAGGAAGGAATGTTTTACAAGGAGGATGGTGAAATGCAGGAACAGCCTACCCAGAGATGCCCCATCCTTGGAAACATTCACGGTCAGGTTGGCCGGGGCTCTGAGCACCCTGCTCTAGGTGCAGATGTCCCTGCTCCCTGCAGGGGGGTTGGACTAGGTGGCCTTTAAAGGTCCTTTCCAACCCAAACCAGTCTGTGATTCTCTGCTACTGCACCTAACCCAACAAGCAAAATGAAAACTAAAGCCTCAACGCCAGGAACTTGTGTTCCAAACAGAAGTTATTTTTCCTCTGCCTTTTTATTTCAAAACAAGTGGTTGCATAATTTACAGAGATGGTTGATTCCCTTTCTTCCTATTGTTTGTTGTGATCTCTTATATGCAAAACCATTTTTTTTCTTGGCTTCTAGCTAGCTGCTTTGGGCTTATCAGTGACATCATTGCAAGGACAGCTAGCACAGGACATCTTTATGCCTGGGCTTTCCATCCTGTGAGGCATAAATGCCTCTGGACAACGGCTTGGATTTTGCGTGTGCATTAGGAAAGAGGCAAATTAACTCAAATTATGTCAACAGTTTTCCTGTGCCACTGGGTTTGGAGAAATACTTCACCAGGTTTCTAGCCCATAGCTCCATCTAGTGGGGTGCCAGATGGTCTGTTACTGCAGCCAGTCGTTTCCCATCATAGATTGGAAAGTGGCTTTCTGATCTATAATTTATTTGCATCAAGTGTCCATAACCACGTGCATAGCCTGAAAAATGTTCAGAATTTACCCTATCCAACCAAGCAGCTATCCAGATGGTTTCTTACAATCAAAATTGTCTCTTAAGTGTTAAAAGTATTGAAAATAAGATTACTGATAAGCAGAGACACAGAAGCAAAGTTTGTCTTCGATACACTTAATTGGCATGTATTTTTGATGTATACTGGGTTAGAGATTTGGAATGGTTTTTATTCTTTGTTGCTTCCAGGCAAGAGTTCTTTCCAAAGTGCAGTTGAAAATGCTTTGTACAGAATAGCTTTGGCAGAGCTCGTATAAATACCAGTTTCCTGGAAATTTTAGCAAGTGTTGGACACTAAATCAGGGAAACTGGACATTCTGCCTTGATTTTCAGTATTTTGGGTGTCTGAAATGGAAAATGGAGTTGCTGCATATGGGATATCAAGTTGATGGCAATGTGTAGCTACTCTCAGAGGTGGTTTTGAAAAGCTAGTTCACTTATTCCATGAGGGAAATGTCTTGAGCTGTAGAAGAGATGATTATGACCAACCACTGTCTGGTTTCTGTCGCTTATGTGCCAAGCAGTAAGGTCCTGTGGTTTTGATACCAAAGCACCTTTTTTTTTTGTGTTTGAGGGTTTTTTTTGGTTGTGGTTTGTTGTTGTTGGTTGTTTGTTTTTCCCTTTTCCCCTTCTCCATAACTATTTTGTATTAATGTTAAGCTGAAGGTGTTTCTAAAACTGCATCTTTCTGAATTACAGCGAGACAGACACCTAGTAGAGCATTAGAGTATATACATATTCTTAATATATATCAGAAAAATACTGTAGAGGTCATGAAAACTGAAGCTGCAAGGGGAAATAGGGGTGATCAGGAAGTTAGGAGTCACCAGTCCAGAGCAGTAAATGACCAGTGCCACTGAGTATTTGCATGTGATGGTAGGTCACTGCAGGATCTTTTTTGTCCTTAGAGTGAGAATAAAGAAATAAAAGAATAAAGAAATGTTCATTTGAGATTCTGGGGATCTCCTTGATTTAATTATGAGATTATTCCTGCTGTTCCTGAATTCCTGTATTATTTCCTGCTGTTTTCCACCCAGAAAATATGGATGTGGCTTGGCATCCTTCACTCAATTTCCCCTCTCCTTTTACTGTAACTCTCTACCCATAGCACTGTTGCTGACCGTCAGCAAAAGGAAACCAAAATTGCACCGTGGGCTGATATTGAGTCAGACTTTGAAGTTAAATGTCAACTTGCTGTTGGGAGGCTTTTTTTTTTCATACCAAGAGGCAGAAATGTCTCTCAAGAGACAGGAAGGAGCCAGGCAGAGAAGTGATGGCTAAAGATCTGCCTCATCTTGCTGTAGCCTTGACTTTAGGATGCAAACCTCAGCTCAGCAATCTCCCATCCAGAGCCCAACATCTGATCAGCGTGTGATAAAGTTCTCTGGAGGTGAAGGGATTGTTAGCATCACTCGTAATGTGAAGACCATTGTCATTCTTAACTTCATAGAGATTCATGGCAGAAAGCTTTGCTGATTTTACACTCTTGGTGCCTGTACGCTGTATGTCTGTGCATCCTGCCCTGTGTCCAGCTGTGCTGTACAGATGTGTGACACACACTCCCATCTATTTTTGTAGAATCATAGAATACCAGGTTGGAAGGGACCTCAAGGATCATCTGGTCCCACCTTTCTTGGCAAAACCCAAGTCTAGACAAGCTGGCCCAACACCCTATCCAGCTGATTCTTAGAAGTGTCCAACATTGGAGAATCCACCAGCTTCCCTGGGGAGATTTTTCCAATAGCTGATTTTCCTTCCCGTGAAAAATTTTCCTCTTGCGTCTAATTGAAATCTGTCCAGGAATAACTTGTACCCCTTACCCCTCACCTTTTCCACGTGACTCCTTGTGCAAAGGGAGTCTCCATCTTCATTGTAGCCCCCTTGTAAATGCTGGAACATGGTGATAAGGTCACCCCTGAGCCTTCTTTTCTCAAGGCTGAACAAACCCAGTTCTCTCAGCCTTTTCTCATATGGCAGCTTCCCAGTCCTTTGATCATGTTTGTGGCCCTTCTCTGGACCCTCTCCAGCCTGTCCACAGCTTTTCTTTCTATAGCAGGGACTAAAGCTTTACACAGTATTCCAAGTGTAATGTTGTTCTTCTCCACCCCCAAGCTCCATTTTCTTCTGCAAGATGCTGGGAAGTCAGAGCCGGCCACATTGGGCACCAGGTTTTTAGCCAGTTTAGCCTCTTTGTACTGTCACTGTGTGAATATGCAATAACTTGACTTGTTAAGTGGTTTTTTTATTGCACAAAATTATTGCTAAAACCAGTGCCTATGTAATTTGATTAATTGGACATAGAAAGTGAGGAAGGAAGCTCCTCAAGGTAATCTCTGCATTTTCTGGAAGGCTTTCCTCCAATTTTCATGGTTTTGTTTAGTAGTCATGGCACTCCAGTATCTGCCCTCATAAACTCTCCGAGGAAGTGGATAATAATTAGGAACTGATTACAGAGAAAATGAGTCAGGGTGAAAGCATGAGAGTCAAATTGACTGAATTTGGGAAAGAATTAACTTGAGCTTGGAAATACTGAATAATATGCTGGAGAGGAAAATTAATAATTTTTTTTCTGTTCAGTGCTTCTGCAGAGAGCACAGTGATTTTTCAGAGTGGCAATGGGCTGTGATAGTGCAGCACACTGCTACTGGAACATCCTCTGGCAGGTATCTGTGCCTTTTGCTCTAAGCAGTTGTAATTACCTGATCCCCTGTGCTGCTGATGTGAGTTTCCATCCTGCTGTGGGTATGGGTGCAAAGCTATTGATGCATCAAGAAGGGGATGTCTCTGGGATCCCAGTCTCTGGGAGCAGAGCACCGGGCAATAACAGCTGCTTGGTTTGCCTGTCCCTGTTGTTGCTGGTCTCTTTGCACAGACGTGGCTCGGGTGGTCTCAGTCTTCCATGTGTCAGCTTCCTGTGAGTGACTGATAAACAGAAAATTTTGTGAAGCAGGTTGAGATGAGTGGTTATGGAACACCACGGCAGTTCATTTTTATCTTTTATTTAAAGGGCAGAAAGGATTTTCTATTGAAAGACTCATGTACAAATACATGAAACTACCTTCCCTGAATAATTAAGGCAGTTGGTCCCTCTTACTAATAAAATCAGATGAGTCTCCCTCCTCTTCCTCCATTCCATTCCTTTCACCATTTTAATTCCTATTCACTGCTTTGTTTTTTCTTAGGTTTATACTTCTGACTGCTTTAAAGCAAACAGGCTCATCGTAGCACTGCATCTGAGCCTGCACTTTCCATTTTTATGTGCCCCCTTGCTTTCATTTGAAGCCCCATAGTGTGCAGAGTTTAAGCACCACTACTTAGGACTGATTCATCCCATCTTCTCTTGAGCTTCAAGGTAACCTCTCAAATTCAGAACTTTTCCAGATGATGACTGTCTTGCAGCACTTGCATGAGAAGTGAAGTTCTCCATCGTCCTGCTTGCCCCTGGTGAGTTCCTGGGGCTGATGGCACATGTGGGGTTGGCACGTTTCTTCTATCTCCTGATCATGGGCTATGTCTGCTTCTAGTGGAAGCAGAGCCTTCCTTTCCACTCTAAACTGGAGCTAATGGTGCAGATCACAGCTCTGCAGGGGAAAATACAGGTATGAGGTGTGATTTAGGCTGTGTGCCCATGATAGCTGCAGGGTCTTGCTGTGGCTGCCTGGCTGCCCCCCCCTTTCCCAAAGCTGAGAGAGGAGCAGCAGCCCATGGGGCTGAGCCTACAGCTGCAGTCCTACAGGAGAAGTAGGTATTTATAAGAACCTCTGGCGAGGGAAGTCCACGAGGGGGCGAGTTGAACTTAAAAACTCAGCCCCATCCTTCGTGGAAGCTGCACAGGCTGTGTCCAAGGGATGCTCTGCTGTGATTAGCAAGCGCTTTCCGCTGGTGCTGTGACCGGTGACGCTGAGTTGGGGTCATCACTTGCAAGAGGAGAGTGCTGCAGGGCAGGGAAAACAGATGTTCATGGAAGCCTGAACTGAGCGTTCAGAAAGAAGAGCTGCAAGTTGTTCTCATAACAGAGCTGATTCCAGTTTTCTGTTTGATTGGGCAGATCTGGCAAGGAAAGAGCAGATTTTGTCTGCATCTTGTGTTAGTTCCCATGCTTGGCAAGGAAGGAGAGTTGAGTCTGGATTGGAAAACTAGCAAGCTGCAGGATGTTGTGCCTAGTTTAAAATCCTGTACAGCTTTGCTCTAATAGGAAAAAAGCCCAACAAACCAACAACCTGCAAGTCTACCAGAAACAGAAGCTCTAGTTGTGACTCTCTGATGCAAAATGAATCTGTAATAGAGCACACCTGTAATTAACTGGAGAATGAGACTACATCTACTTACCCTCACATCAGAAAGCACAGTCAGAGATGGTGTCTTGCTTGAAAAGAAGGATGCCAATGAGGCCAGGGGAGGCTGAGAGCTCAAGTGCATCTTGAATTGCTAAATGCAGTTGTGGCAACGCGATCAAAGTGTTGAGATGAGGCCGCTGAAAGTAAGCAGTAGGGTTAGTTAGTTGAGAAGGGTATGTCTTGTTTGAACTGTGGGCTGAGATCTTGAAAGGGAACCTTCCTTGAAGTGGAATTGGCAAAAAAATGCTGCATTTCACCAGCGTGGTTAGTGGAAAATGAATGTTTTATTGGTGTAACAGAAAAGGGTTTGCAACCGTGTAAATATTACCATTACACGTACAGACTTATGTAAAGGATAATACTATACTGAAGGTATGACACACATACAATCATAGACTCATCTTGGTTGGAAGAGACCTTTAAGATCATCAAGTCCAACCATTAACTCAGCACTGCCAGGTCACTACTAAACCACATCTACACGTCTTGCACCTTCTTTCTTTCTTGCAAGCTGCCAGGTTTGCTTTTATTTATCCTCTGTTAAGTGTTGGTTTTTTTGGTTTGTTTGTTTGTTTTGGGTTTTTGTGTATGTTTAACAAAAAACCTCTTCCCAAGAGAAGGCATGACTGTAGTTCAGAGGGAAGAGCTGTGTTGGGATTGGTTCCAGCCTGTGCAAAGATTTCCTGCAGGCACCGAGGGACACTGCAAACCTTGCCACCACGTGCGAGGGCTTCCTCTGACCAAATTCTTTCATTGCCTGAAGAACAGAGCAATTTTGTTTTATCTTTTTAGAGATTTTATTAAAAGCTAGTCTGCCAAAGCTCTCTGCTCAACACTGTTCCTGTCCTCGAGGAACAGAGTAAGATCAAATGAAATCCCATGCCACAGATGTTCATAGCATCATTTGATTTGTTACTAGAAATGTTAGACACCTCAGCTCCGCTCTTGCTGCAGCTCAAGCTAGGAAGAGGGACCAGCTTTAAATACCTTGCCATTCCATCTTGTTTGGAGCCTGGTGTCACCAATAGCTCAGTGTAGAGCAGAACACCTTCAAGGCTCTTGCCTGACAAACCATTAGGGATATTCCTGCGACCACCCATAATACCTCCCAGGCATATGTGGCTGGAGAAGTGCAGCACCTCCTGCTCACAGTCCGCTCGTTTGCCCTTGAATCGATCCTGTCTGAGGCTGCTATACAGTTGCTGACTTAGGTTTTTTTCCTGTCACTGAATAATTGTTCAGGTTATTACTGAAAAGCTTTACTACTTACCCTGTCTGCAAGAGGTGTGGACATCACATGTTGCCTGCTTCCTCTTTTGAGCAACTTATCATATATTTGAAGACTGATATCACATCCACCCTTTGGTCTTTTTTTCCTCTGGAAACAGAGGACAATTGTCCTCAGCAATGATTTTAATCTCCATTTATCTCAGGTCACGTTTTCTACACCTGCCCTCATTACTGGGTTCAGTTGATTCAAACCCTTCTTGAAGTACCTGGCCAGAGGCCATCACTTGCAGCCATATGGATAAAGTGCAGCCACACACAAACCTGGCAACTCAGGAGAGACTGAGAATCCATTTAGCAGTAGGGTGATTTTATATATGATAATATTTATCCTTTAACTCTGACTTCAATCTGTGAGTGTTTGAGGTTCCAGCCCAGTTTTGGCACCTGGTTCTGCTCTCCAGGAGCTGCTGGGCTGGCTCACAGCACTTGTGTACCCCCTGTATCTGTGGCATCATGTCCACTGATTGCTAGCACCAACCTACCAGCCTTACCTACTGCATGGTAAATATTTAGTGGTGTTTATTTTATGTGTGATTCCCTGGGAATAGGGAGGCCTTTGTGTCTTGTTTCTCGTTGTTTGCATCATCTCAGTGGTAAAACTTGACCAAAGAATATTACATTTACTGCTCAGTTCTACACAGCTTCCATATTAAATTACATACAGTAGCTGCTATCTATATATAAATATAAATATAAATATATATAAATATACTGGCTTTATTACTGCAAATAGCATATTTCTAGTGGGATCTTTTTGGTTTTAGGTAGTCTGTCTGCTCTTAGGTACTTCTGCAGGCTGGCTGTGTTGATTGAACTGTAGCTCTGACTCATTTTCTTTTCTTTATGTGGTTCCCTCACAAGTTAGGGCATCAGACACAATGTCCCACATTAGAAAGTCTTTCTACATACTGGGGTTTCCCCTGCAGCTGCAGCTGTGCCACACAGTTGTTGGCCATCAGATAAACTGAAGACTGAACAAGGCCACATGGACTTTCTGAACTTTATCACGGAAGTGATACACAGAAACTGAGTGGTAGGAGCTTTATTGCTATAATTTGTTTCATCTCTCTTGATCCAGATGTCATGATATCCAGATGTTACTGTAGGGAAATCTTTATGTAATTTTCATATAACCATCAGATAACTATAGCATGCTATTAAACACATTCTATAGAGCTGTAAATCCTGTTATTTAGGATCAACCATTAATTATAATGTTCAAATATGATATTGCTTGTGCCAACCCCTTCGGTCAAAACTATATTCTATTCTGTTAACTACGCTGCTACTACTAAGACTTGAATTTTGCACTTGTTACAGGAAAACAATTCAAGAAACCTACCAAACATGAGGTTAGCTTCTGGTGGTGTGCAAGACCTATGACTCCTCCTGCAGATGCTACCAAGGTTGTATCACTCGGTCCAAGAGAGAGGCAAGCTCTAGCCAAGGAAATAAAACTAGAGATAGGGCGATTCAGGTTGGACAGTAGGAAGAATTTCTTCCCCAGGAGGGTGGTGAGACACTGGCACAGGTTGCCCAGAGAGGTGGTGGAAGCCCCATCCTTGGAAGTGTTTAAGTCCAGGCTGGATGGGGCTGTGAGCAACCTGCTCTAGTGGGAGGTGTCCCTGCCCATGGCAGGAGGGTTGGAACTGGATGAGCTTTCAGGTCCCTTCCAACCATGATTCTATGAAGTATAACTGTTATTGCTGGCCCAATCCAGCCTCAGGAAGCTGGATGCAAGTAATTGTAAATAACACTGCCTCCTTTGACGGAAGGCATCCTGAAATGCCAATTTAATTCTGAATGAAATGGGGCTGCTGCTGGATTACCAGCTGCTCTACAATAGCTGTTAGGAATGTGCCTGTGACTTGTGCCTGTTAATCTCACTTTGCATCAATTGTCTTTGCTTATGTAAGAAAAATGCAACTTCAGCAGCGCTGTGGGGAGCCTGATGAGACAGGGCACAGGCAGGTCTGTGGAACTTACCTTGTTCCCCAGCTTCCCGTGGCTTGTAGCTGGTGTGTCCTTAAAAAGCTGGTCTGAGAACTTCCCTGACAAATCTGCCCTCTCTAAGTTTTTTTTTTTTTGTTGATTGCTTGCTTAATGGTAAGGCTGAAAAGTTTTAAGTTGCAGTTTATGTACTATAAGTAAGCTCTACTAACATAAGGCTGAAGACAGGGAGCAGAATGAAGCCCCTGTAATCTAAGGGGAAATAGTGACCTGCTGCACCACTTAGAAGCACACATGTCTATGGGACCAGATGGGATCCATCCAAGGATACTGAGAGAGCTGGCAGAAGTACTCACCAAGCCACTTTGAATCATATACCAGAGGTCCTGGCTAAATGGGGAGTTCCCAGTTGACTGAAAGCTAGCAAAAGTGACAGCAGGATCCAGGGAGCTACAGGCCTGTCAGTCTGACTTCACTGCTGGGAAAAGTTATGGAGCAGATCATCTTGAGTGCCATCACGTTGCATGTACAGGACCACCAGGTGTTCAGGCCCAGTCAGCATGAATTTATGAAAAGAAGGTCCTGCTGAACTAATTTCCTTCTATGACAAGGTGACTGCTTATTGGATGAGGGAAAGGCTGTGGATATTGCTTACCTGGACTTGAGTAAACCCTTTGATACTCTTCCACAGCATCCTTCTGAAGAAACTGGCTGCTCATGGCTTCCATGGACGTACGTTTTGCTGGGTAAAAAACTGTCTGGATGGTTGGGTCCAGAGAGTGGTGGGGAATGGAGTTAAATACGGTTGGCATCTGGTCACAAGTGTGTCCCCCAGAGCTCATTACTGGGGCCAGTTCTGTCTAATATCTTTATCAATGATCTTCATGAGGGATCAAGGCACTCACGGTAAGTTTGCAGATGATGCCAAGCTGTCCGGGAGTGTGGATCTGCTTGGGAGTAGAGAGGCTCTACAGAGGGATCTGGGCAGGCCAGATTGATGGGCTGAGCCCAGTGGTATGAGATTCAGCAAGGCCAAGTGCCAGGCCCTGCACTGGGGTCACAATCATCCTCTGCAATGCTACAGGCTTGGGGCAGAGTGGCTGCAAAGTGACTGGTGGACAAGGACCTGGAGGTATAGATTGACAGCTGGATGAAGATGAGCCCAGTGTGTGCTCAGGTGGCCAAGAAGGCAAATGGCATCCTGGCTTGTGTCAGTACTAGTGTGGCCAGCAGGACTAAGGCAGGTGTTGTCCCTTTGTGCTGGGCACTGGTGAGGCTGCATCTCGAGTACTGTGTTCAGTTATGGCTCCCTTACTTCGAGGACACTGAGAGGCTGGAGCGTGCCCACAGAAGGGCAACAAAGTCTTGTGAGGAGCAGCTGAGGGACCTGGAGTTGTTTAGCCTGGTGAGAAGGAGGCTCAGGGGAGCCAGAGGAAATTTGTCTGTGGAAGGTTTCTGAAGAAGAAGAGACCTGAAAGAAAACACATTGAGGACCGAACTGGAGGATCATTTAATGATTCACAAGTACTTTAACACCAGAGTAGGTGGAATAGCTAAAGGGCTGTAATAAATTTCTGTTATCGTGAAACTACAACCTACATAATTGCAGTAAATCCTCAAATGTTGTCATAATTTCCCCCTCTATTAAACAGTGATGAATGAAATTAAACAGTGATGAATGAATAGTAAAGATAAAAGCATCCTTCCTTATGATGACATTCACACTGTCGTATTTGCAGTGAGATCTGAAGCTTTCTCCACCATTCCTAAGTTATGTATGGTGAGTCTTCTCCATCTATATATCAGCTCTCAAATTTTAGGCCAAATGCTGTAGCCAGTGAAGTGCTCTTATTAAATGCTAAATTAAATATTAAATTAAATGGTTGTTAATAACCAACATCTACTTTTATATTTTCTTTTTCTTTTTTTTTTTTATTCATTCTTTCCTTAAGTGCTCTGATAATTCTCATTTGAAAAGGCTCGTGTTAGTATTTGCTTCTTTTTCAAGGCTTCGTGTCAGTTCAGTAAAAGCCTGTATTATAGCTATTCTTTGCTCAGGTTCGTGGTTCAAAACTACACCAATCTTCCTAGACTGCAGGGTGTCAGCTACAAAGGACACAATGGAATAAGTCAATGGCTATTGTCTCCTTTTTAAGAGATGACTCATGCATCCTTAGGACAAGACAGTGTAGATTCATTGTGTTATTGTATTCACGTGAACCAAAAGCAGTTGCAGCACAGTGAAATCCTCAGGGAAAAATATAGCTCGTACAGGGGATGAGATATATAAGAGTCTTAGATATCTTGCAAACACAATGCAGAATCTTTTTTTGAGTATTTTAAACTTTTCTATAGATCTTCACTGTTCTGGGACTGTATTTGCTGAGCTTACAATCAATCTAATTAAATTGAATTAAAAGCAAAAGCCATAAGAAGGCGTTTTATGTCACTTCATGGTGGCTTCTCCGCCTTTCCCCTTTCTTTTTCTTTTTTATTTTTTTGTTCTCTCATCTAACAAAAGTATTTTTGCAAGGTCTGAAGTGGCTGGGTTATGCAACTGAGCCTTTTCAGCAGGCTGTGAGCCCTTGGGTGTTTAGTTCACATGGCCAGTGCCTGCCCATGCTTTATGCTAGGGCCAGCTTCTAGGATCTGTCTTCTTTGTACCAATTCTTGGTTATTTACATCTTGGCAAACACAGTCTGGAGACCACTGAGCAGACTTTATAACTGGCTTAGATCACCTGAGAGCATTGCAGCATCTTCTCTTCACTTCAAACCCCAAAACATACTGCTTAGAGTCAGTATGGACATGCCCCAGTTGTGCCAGGCTCTTTAGCAAGACCTAGCACAGTCTAGTTTGGACTTTGGGAGTTTTCCAATGTAGAGGTCAAAATATGTTGCCCTCAATATGCACCCTGGTGAAATTTGTGACCTGAGTGCAGTAAGTATTTCAGCAAGTATCTTCAGAATGGATTTTGAGAAGTGTATTGGAGGCCTGAACTTGCAGAGGTTCAGGCAACCACCCAACTACCTTGGTAATTTCTAGATTTTGGGAGACTATTCATAGCAGAAAAGTTATGCTCATAGTTGAAACATTTGCAAAGTTTTGTTGCTAATTCAAATATTTAGCTTTAATGACCTACCTTGGCTCCCAGTTAAATGTTAATACATAGTACAGTACCTAATGCAGCAATATATCTGTAAAATTGATTTACTCTAGTGTGGCAAAACTGCTATTCTCCTTCTAGTAATTGTTATATGATGCCCAGTAATGGGGGGTAAAGGAGGAACAGATTTGTATTTGTCATTGCCCATCCATTTAGTAAGCACTATGCTTCTGTTGCCTCAGATTACCACACGTAGGGCACCCTGCATAGGATTATAGAATGGTTTTGGTTGGAAAAGACCTTCAAGATCATGGAGTCCAACCATTAACCCAGGACTGTCAGGTCACCACCAAACCATGTCTATGCTCTACATCCATATGTCCTTTAAATACCACCAGGAATGGTGACTCCACCACTTTCCTGGGCAGCATGTTTCACTGCTTTACAACCCTTTCAGTGAAGATTTTTTTTCCTAATGTCCAATCTAAATCTCCCCTAATGCAACTTGAAGCCATTTCCTCTTGTCTTATCACTTGTTACTTTGGAGAAGAGACCGATACCCATGTCACTACAACATGCTTTCAGGTAGTTGTAGAGAGTGACAAGGTCTCCCCTGAGCCTCCTTTTCTCCAGGCTAAACAATCTCAGTTCCTTCAGCTGCTCCTCGTAAGACTTGTGCTCTATGTCCTTCTCCAGCTTCATTGTCCTTTTTTGGATGTGCTCCAGCACCTCAGGGTCCTTCTTGTAGTGAGGGGCCCAGAACTGAGCAGAGTATTCAAGGTGTGGCCTCACCAGTGTGAGTAAAGAGAGACAGTCACTTCCTGAGTCCTGCTGGCCACACTGCTTCTGATACAAGCCAGGATGCTTTTGGTCTTTTTGGCCACCTGGGCATACTGTTGGCTCATATTCATCTGTCTGCCAACCAACACCCCCAGGTTCTTTTCCACAAGGAATCTGTCCAGCACTCTTCCCCAAGCCTGTAGCATTGCATGGGATTATTGTGATCCAAGTGAGGATCCAGCACTTTGCCTTCTTGAACCTCATACCGTTGTCCTTGGCCCATTGATCTAGTCTGTCCAGATTACACAGAATTACACAGAATTATCACTGAGGCTGGAATAGACCTTTGAGATCATCAAGTCCAGCCTAAGACCTGACACCACTCCACCTAGCTAGACCGTGTCATGAAGTGCCACATCCAATCTTTCCTTAAACACCACGAGGGATGGAGACCCCACCACCTCCCTGGGAAGCCCATTCCAGTGTCTAATGACCCTTTCCATGAGGAATTGTTTCCTAATATCTAACCTAAACCTCCCCTGGCACAGCTTCAGGCCATGCCCTCTCGTTCTGCTGCTGGTTGCCTGGGAGAAGAGTCCAGCCCCCACCTGCCTACAGCTACCTTTCAGGTAGGTGTAGAGAGTGATGAGGTCTCCTCTTCTTCAGGCTGAACAGCCCCAGCTCCCTCAGCCTCTCCTCATAAGACTTTCCCTCCAGTCCCTTCCCCAGTCTTGTTGCTCACTGTGACAACCGTGTTTGAAAAATTAAATCTTTGGTAGTTTGGACCTGCATTTTTTATTGAAATTGCATAGAAGAGAGAACATTTGTTTCCTTCATCCAAATATAACAGTATAACTTAGTGAACACTTGTTCCAGCTGACCTCTGATAGAAGATATCATGAGTTATCTGAGACTGAATTCCTTCGACAAGCTACTTTAGGTGTCATGTGCCCGACATCTTTTAGATGATGGCAAAGCAAATTCAATCCCTTGGATTCTTTCTCAGTGATGTGTGGTCAAGAGCTGAGGCAATAGTTTCCATTTGCCAGTGAAGTGAGAATGGCAGTGGGTTGCTGATAGGCTGTAAGGAAGGCAGCCTTGTACACCACCTGGTTTACAGGATTTTATGGCACTTATTTTGCAGCAGACTTCCTGCTGCTTTGATCTCAGTATGTGCAATAGAAATCTAATCTAGGGCGTATGTTGTACAGGGGACACTGGCTTTTTAGTCACTTCAAATCAAAGGCGCCCATTATCAAATTGAAGATGTAGGTCCTCATGGCCTCCTAAGTTAAAGAACACTTACTGGAAATATCAGAATTGCACAAGTAAGCTGGAATTGGTGAGGCCTAAAAAGCTTGACAAACAAGTTCATGTTAAATAGCCAAGCTAGCAGATTTAGTTGCTGTGGATAAATTTAAGCACAGCACATTTAGTCCTTCTCTGTTCTCGAATCTCCTTGATGTCATCCATAAATCTGCTGTTCACAGTGTCACAGACCACTAAGGCTGGATGATCTGAAGGTCCTCTAGTCTATCCCCTTGCTCAAAGCAGGGTCAGAGAAAGCACGTTGCTCAGGATTGGGTCAACTTGGGTCTGAATATCTTGAAGAATGGAGGAATCTATAACCTCTCTGGACAACCTATTCCACTGCTTGACCACCCTCACAGTGAAATTCTTTTTTCTTTTGTTTAAGTGGAATTTACTGTCCTTCGATTCATGACCATTGTTTCTCATCCTGCCACCAGGCACCAATGAGAAGAGTCTGGCTCTGTCTTTACTCCATCCCATCAGATATTTGTACACATTAATGAGACCCCCCCCCGAGCCTTCTCTTCTCTGGGCCTCTTGTCATATGAGACATGCTCCAGTCCCTTAATCATCTCAGTGACCCTTTGCTAGATTTGCTCCAGTATGTCCATGTCTCTCTACTATGTCCGTGTCTCTCTACTACTGGTGGAGCCCAGAACTGGACCATGTACACCATGTGTGTGTCTCTCACCAGTGCTGAGTAGAAGCAGAGGGATCATCTCCCTTGACCTGCTGGCAGTGCTCCTCTGAATGCAGCACCAGGATGCCATGGGCCATGTTTGCTCCAAGGGCACACTGCTGGCTCATGGTCAATACGTTCACCAGGACCCCCAGGTCCTTTTCTGCAAAACTTCTTTCCAGCTGCTTGGGGTCCTTGGTCTGTACAAAGTTCTTCTTTTTCAAGAATTTAGAGGAGACCCCACGTCTTCTTCCCCATGACAGTGTGTGATCACTTCACTGTGCACAGGGTATCGGTTTTTCTTTTGGCAAGATGTCAGGAACAGTGGAGCTGTGAATAGCAATGTTCAGGCTTACATTTCTGTATTAACATATAAATACAATCCGTTGTATTTACCATTGTCCTCCAGTTTACTCTTCTCAGTGACCGCTTTAACAACTTCTGATTGTGTTTCTGGACTCAGGCCTTTTGTCTTTTCTTCCTTTATTCTAGTGCTGGGGACATTTGCAGAAAGGGGACTCTATTCCCTTTGCCTCTGGACCCAAGCTGCGCTTCTCAGAAGGAGGAAATCTGGGATATACCAGCTGGAATCATGAGTTATGTCAACTATTGTGGTTTGGTTGCCAAAAACCTGGGTGAAAGGTAATGAATAGAATATTCAACCAACATCAGAATATTCAACCAACATTCAACTTCTCATCAGATGAGAAGAAACAGTAGGAGTGCAATATAGCAATTCCAGGAAACAGATTAGAAGAGTGGGATTATGGGATGTTGTGCCTTAAGTGATCTATAATTCCATGAAGACTTCACATAGACCAACCAAGGAAACCAGATCAACAGGAATTTTGATTTTACTGCAACCCATTTTTCCCTTTTTGTAAACTTCATGATTCAAAGGATTGAAGGAAGCCTTGCTGGCAAATTCCATAGCAGCAAACTGAGGGAAGGCATCAGTAAAGCAAAGCAAGGTCAAGAGAGGCCCCCCAGATGAGGTCCATTTAGGGGATGTTACAAATAGCTGGCTTTAATTTACTTTTGATAGCTGGCATGATCTCATTTGTGGTGTGCTGTTTGTGTACAAGCAGCAGGGAAACAAGCCTCTAATTTCAAGTGAGACCACCATAAATATAAACACTTATGAGGCGAGGGCTCTCTGCAGAAGGATTTCTCAACAAGCCTGCTATGAATTTACTGCCTCACCTTGCAATGTGTTACAGTCTGCTTAAATAAGTCATCAGCTGCAAGCAATAAATAAATAAAATTGGGATGGTGGGGGCAAAGAAACATGTAGATTCAGTCTGATTCCAAAGGTAACAGCACATACAGTTAAGATAAATTATAATAAGGGCTGTAGCACAAATTATCCAGGAAATGAAAACTTTACCATTCATATATAATCATTCTGTAAAGATCAGGCAGTCATAAAAATATTGCATAATCAGACATATCATTGGCCAGACTGACCTTGGGAGCCACACTCTTTTACAGGTGCTGGGTATAAATTCTGATATTCTGCTTTATTGGCATCTCTTGACAAGATGGGTTCCACCAAGAATTTACTATGGTTATTCCTCTTAAATACAACACTCCTGGAGGCCACCTCAGATAAACCAGATACCACCTTTAAAGAACATTCTTCCAAAAGAGGTAGGAAAAATGGGTTCACACTGGTTCCATACATGTAATTCACACGCTGGTATAATCAACTTTGTGTGAAGATTAGCTGTAAGACAGGATGAAATTAGATGTTGTCTTATTAAAAATATGAACCAGTCAGTATTGTGTTTAACTATTACTCATGCTGAAGTAAATTTAGTGCAATGATATTAATATTGCTCTAACTGTGTTGTGTAGCATAGTTTAAACCAACCGTGAAAAAAAATACTACCTGAAAAATGTTATTGAAAAATTTTATTCCTATAATTCTGTGGGTTTCACTATGGAATCTATCAGGAATATAGTTTCTTTGGCTGCAATGCTTATTTGCTTTAAAAGACTGCAAATTCAACCTTGCGGTTGCACGTGGAACCACTGAATACTTATTTAACTTTATATAATTTAACGGAAGTTCGTAAGTATGAGAGAGCTGCTACCCTGTACGGTATCTGCAAGCCCCAGAGGTGTGTGCTCTGCTCACAGTTGTGCCCTTGAGACTTTGGTGCACGTGGAATAAAATCCTGGAGACTGTAACAATCCAGTCTGCAGATTTACACATGCAAATCAGGACAGCCTTAAGGTTTTTCTCAGAAACCAATATTTAGCATTGCTGAGGAGTTTCTGAATAACTATGGATATTTTGCAGGGATGAATAATTTGATTTACTATGCCCAGCAAACACTTCTTGATCTGTGTCATGCCTGCCAGCCTCTCACTTTGCCTTGGTAAAGAGGCTTCTCTGCTGTAATTCAGGCACAGGTACTTGTAAAAACAAGGAAATAAAAGGGGAAAAACTCTCACTCCTCTTTCAGAGAAGAGATCTGAAGTGTTATGCTCCTACCAGGAATTTCTTCTGACCAGGACACCTGTCTGTTCACTGTTGTTCACATCTATAGATAAAAAACCAACATCCATCGTAACCCTGGGGTTATGAGGGATATAGAGTGTGTTGCATATTTTATCCTCAGCTTTCAAAAAGACAGTAAAAGAAGATTGAATTGTAACAATAGAAAACAGGGAAAAAAAAATCAAAGCCAAGAAAATCACAATAAGGGACGTTTAGAACAGTAAAATGATAGAATAAAGAAGCTCAATAAGTAACATCAAAAGCAAGCCAGAATCTGACATTTTTGTAAGCATCCTGACTCACAACCAAAATGAATTACAGAGTGTTATTCAGATGAAGTCCAATTTGCATAAACAATATTTTATACAAGCACAGTATCGTGGCCCAAACCTTTAACATTACACATCCCTTCTTAAAGAAAAGCACATAATTTATGGAAGACCGAAGGGAGCATGGAGGGGTTTTGTTATTATTAAAACAAGCTGGGTAGTTTAGAAGACTGCATGAACCACTACTTGCTGAAAGTTACTCTGGCTTTCCAATATCTTTCCCTGCTACAAGAATATACATTTTAATCATGAAGCCAAATAAAGTCTATATGATCTAGCCTGGAAGTGAGGAAGGAGTTTGATGTTCATTTTACTTTAAAGTCTGATATCTGTCCCAATGTCTAAAGACATTTTTGGGGGAGTTACCAAGTACTTTGTGTGTGCTACTCAAAATAAAAAGGCTTGAAAAGCACACGACATTGTATCAGACCGTGGACCATGGCTAAGCAGGTCACAACTCTATTTTTATGTGAAAATCATGAGTACAATTTTCCTATTAGCTACAAAATTAATACCTTATGCAAGTTGTCCTTACAACATTGTCTGAATTTCTCATGCCTTTTCTGGCCTCCACTATTCGTGGTACCACATAGTGGCTGACAGGATGAGGTGTCCAATGCCCCATGAGAGAAGGTGC
>JANVCC010000077.1:11121773-11264273 GCA_025345505.1 Todiramphus chloris collaris
TTCCAAGGAGCCTCCTGGAACCTGCTAAAATGCTTCATTCACAAGGCCTCACATATTTTTTTCTCTTTCTCAGTTATAAACACCACAACCCTGCCCACGACCAGCTTCCCAATCACAACAGTTCCCTCCCTGGCCCTGGTGAACGGCAGGAACCGATGTGAAGGGCGTGTAGAGATTTACTACGACCGCGGCTGGGGCACCGTCTGTGATGACAGCTGGGACCTGAACGATGCCCAGGTCGTGTGCAGGCAGCTGGAATGTGGCTATGCTCTTTCTGCAACATCAAACGCCTACTTTGGCCAAGGCAATGGCAGTATCTACCTGGATGATGTGCACTGCACAGGGCGAGAGTCTTCCCTCTTCCAGTGCAGTCACCGTGGCTGGGGCGTGCACAACTGTGGCCACCATGAAGACGCTGGTGTTGTGTGCTCAGGTACCATTGCTTGTCCTTCCTAAATACCAGGGCACTTTCAAACAGTGGCCTCTTGGCAGAAGTGTTGAAAGATTGGGTTTTTTTTTTTTGCTCTCACTTTGCATGACCACCCTGTGGAGACCCCAAACTCTCCATCACTCACATGACTGTATGGCACGAGCATCCCCAATGCTTGAAGATGACCTGGCAATGCTCCTTCATTCACGAGGTCTTCACTGTCTTCTTTCTCTTCCTTCACTACAGATGCAGGAAACGCCACTGTTCTCCCTCCACTATCAACTACTCCAGGTTTGTCTGCTTTATTCATCTCTCCAATTCATTGGTTGATGTTATATTAGTTACTAGTTTATAGGTTGGAATTATATTATTTATGGAAAAATATTGTTGGAAAAAATAATTATTGGTGCTGTTTAAATCCTACATACTTGTCTCCTATGTGTATCTGATTCTGTTTCTGGGTTTGGATTTCAAACTGTGTTGATATTCTGGGAACTCTTTTCCTCGTTCTCTAGTCTTTGTGGTAGTTGAGCCAGCAACTCTTGCTTTCGCTCGTACACATGTATACCTTAAGCATACCAAATGCAAAATATCAAGGGAGAGTCAGAGTTCTCTGAAGAGATCATCATACTTGTAGCCTGAGTGTGAAGAGCATAACCATTCAGTATCTTTGGAGATTTAGCCTCTTTTTGCTATGGTTTGGATACATAAAATGTATTTTCATTTGATCCAAAGAATATCTAAAGGAATCACTTTTTTTTTTTTTTTTTTTTTTTCAGCTGGAAAATATATTTGTGGTGGCTTACTTTCTGAGTCATCTGGAACACTTCAGAGTCCCTCTTATCCTTTGAATTATCCAGATAATGCAGACTGTTTGTGGCAAATACAAGTAACAAATAATTTCCGCATTGCTCTCACTTTTGGAAGTATTCAGTAAGTAAGCCACTTCCTGCTTGAGCAATAAGTCCCAGAACTCAATTACAACCAGAGTTCCCAAGCACGTTTCCCACACTTATAAGTGAATTATAAATATTATACGGGAACTGTGTGAGTGCAGTACCTGAGTTTATCATTCCCTCAGCACTTAAAACCCGAGGTTTACCAAATGCACTTTATTATCTGCTTATATTTCTTCCTCAGGTTGCAAGGTGGGTGCCAGAATGACTATATTGAGATCTATGACGGGCCGCCCAAGACTTCTCCTCTACTTGGAAGAATTTGTTCGGGTTCTTATCGCACGTACACATCATCCTCAAACTTTATGGCTGTCAGATTTCACAGTGACTCCAGATATTCTAGTAGAGGGTTTCGCGCTGAGTACCGGTCCTTTCCAGCAGACCAGAACACCAGTAAGTTTCCATTCTGTTTATATTGTTTTCTTTGCTCAGAAGCTTTTATACTCTGACTTTATCTGCTAAATAAATATTTGTTAATGTTGTTTGAAGAAATCCTACATAGATGACTTTCCTACTTGAATTTCATAACTGATTATTGACTGATCAACTTCAGACAATAATTTTCAATTAAAAAAAAAAAAACAAACTATCAAATTAATTGCCTTCAGATGTTTTCTACAATGGCCAGTCTAGATTTGAGTTTCTTCTTATCACAGCATTATTTGTATTTTTTTTTTTACCTTTGTGGAAAGATTATCATAGAATCATAGAAATATTGGTTAGAAAGGGCCTTTGGAGCTGCCTTCTCCAAGTATTCAAAGCAGAACTGTTGCCAGCTCCAGTTCATTATGAATTTGTCGAGCTGATTCTATATAAACATTCTAAAGGTGTATTCTTCATGGTCACTTCTCTTGGTGACTTGTTCCAGTACTGTCCTGTGGTCCCACTGGGAAAGTTTATCTAATGTGCACTCACAGCCTCCCCAGGCACAAACACTGGCCATTACATTTGGCTCTGTTGTCTTTGTAACTCCCTTTCAAGAGGCTGTGTGTTGCCAGCAGGTCCCTCTCATCAGATACCTCTCTCTACCAAAGGCCAAACTCTTCCTGGGATAGTTGCTTCCCATGTCATGGACTCAGTGAATCATCACAGAGATGTTCTACACCCTCCACAATAGCTTTTGAATTCTTATTCAGGAAAAACTTCCATTTCATAGCATTTTTGTGTGAGTGGTGATAAAGGTTCAAGGTCTCAGCAAAAGCCTCTTTCAAGCTACGTATTTTTGTCAGGAGAGGAACTGAAGGTCAGATGAAGTTCATCAGAGACTACTGCTTGTTCATATATCAGTCTAATATATAAAAATAAGTGTTTTGGCTTAAGAATTCTCTCCCCTAAATGTTGAAGTGTAACATGGAAGCATTACCAAGTGTCTGAAAATACTAATAATCCATATTTTCTTCCCTAGCTCTTGTGTGCTGGTCAACTTACATGCGTGCAGCTGTAGACAGGCACTATCTCCAGTTACGGGGCTATTCGGTGTGGAACATCAGCTTGTCTGACTCGTACTGTAAACCAACCATCACATCAACTGAGGTTATATTCAACATTCCGTACAATGGCTGCGGTACGCGGAGACAGGTTGGTGTCAATATAACTTGGAGAGCTCTCCAAGTCTAGGCATGGAAATTTAACAGGCTTTCAGAAACTTGTTACGAGTCAGAAAGGGTCTTGTAGCCCACAGGTATTCAAAACACAGAAAAGGAGAGTGTGTTTCTAGAGGCTAAGGTTTGTTAAACATTACTTCTAATCCTTTCCAGGGTTTAGGTAATCCCTGTATCTATTTCAAAGTGGTGTTCTAGAGAACAAATTATTGTTAAGTGAACAATCCCCTCCAGGATGCTTAGGGTTTTGAGTATGACATGTTCTTTCTGACTAATACTACGACCTGCCACATACAGAAGTTCATTGTAGACACTGAATGTTACTACTTGCCATAATTTTGTACTCGTTTAATGTGTCAAAATAGGACAACGGTGAAACAATCACCTACTCCAATGTGATAAAAGTGCCTGCTTCTGGCTACATCATCAAGAGGAATAAGGACCTTCACCTGCACATCAACTGCAAAATGCTCCAGAACACCTGGGTACAAGCAATGTACATTGCTGATGAGGTCACTGGTGTCAATGATGTCAATGAAACCCAGTATGGCAGATACGACATGAACTTGACATTCTACAACTCCTCATCTTTCCTGTGGCCAGTGCATGACTATCCATACTATGTTGACCTGAATCAGGATTTGTTCCTTGAAGCTTCTCTTCACAGTTCTGACTCAGATCTGATGGTGTTTGTGGACACATGCGTGGCATCACCTGACCCTACCGATTTTACAACACAGACCTATGAATTGATCAGAAGTGGGTAAGAACTTTCTAAAGGATTGCTTAGAAAGTACCTGTATGCATAGTTCTGAAAGAGCTCGGTTTATGAAAGAGGTGAGGTACAGACTGTGAATGTTGATTGCAATTTTCAATACAAATATACTTCCGAGAAAGACTTTTTGGCAAAGTATGAATAAAATATAGTGTGACAAAGAAAAGCCTTTCAGCAGTTGCAGTCAAGCAGTGAGATTTCACTCAAGGAGGCAGTGCAACAGCTGAGCTATCAATTTGTTTCTGAAATAGGTGAATGAAATGTAAGGATGTCAGTGGCTTTACGTCTTCATACGTCAGGGTTAGAGTTTTGCAGCGTCATAACTAGAATGCAGACCAGTCTGTTCAAAAAGAAGAGAAATTCCTTAGCCCTTTCTTGATATTCTAAAAACTTACTGAACTGAATCTAAGATCAATGATATCTGTCTATAAAAATCAGATGTGTTGGGATATCACTGCAGCATAAAATAAATTAAGAATGAAAGGACTTAAAATCCTTGATGCATTTATTAGGGAAATGAGCACAAATATAATTGATGACAATTCCGAAATATTCTAGGGTAACAATTGTGGGTGAATTGTTGTGGCTAAATCAAACCAGCATGACTGGGATCTAAGCCAGGTAACTTCTAAGGCCAGTAACTGTCAGGAAGTGAAACTCATTGACGGGAAAGTTAATCTACCAGCTTGCTCTGTGACATGCCTGGAGATCTCTATCAGGTGTCAAGATTCCTCAAGCAAGGTACTCTACAAACACTGAAGGACAAAAGAGCATATTTATTTCCCCCAAAATTTGTGTATTAGAATTAGTTTTGTCCTTCCAGAGTAGAAAGGGGCCCTTTCTCTTTCTGCAACAACCTACAGGGCCTTCATTGCAAACAGATAATCTGTTCACCTGAAACACAGAAACCAGCAGAACCACCAGTTATTTTTCAGCTATTCATGTTTGCATGGACTTTGTTCAGCTGTGAAATTTCTGTCCTGTGTACATTATTGTGGTAGAAATCACTGCCACTCTTACTTATTTTTGTTTATTAGTTTCTCTTTTTCCTAAAACCAAGCTTCTTTTTTTTGTTGTTGTTGTTATCTTTTTGAGTTCTCTTATACTCTTATCTTCTGGGTTTTTTCACACTGAGGGTGGTGAAACACTGTCTTAGGTAGCCCAGTGGGGTGGGAGATGCCTCATCCCTGGAACCATCCCAGGTGAGGTTGGCTGGGGCTCTGAGCACCCTGCTCTAGCTGCAGATGGCCCTGCTCCCTGCAGAGAGGTTGGACTAGATGGCCTTGAATGGTCCCTTCCAACCCAAACCATTTAATAATTCCATTCTATGATTCTATACTTAAACTTGAAACATATTGCACAGAGATATTCTAATAGTGGCTTTATTCTCAATAGCTAATCTGTTCATTTTACGTCTTTTCAGGTGCGTTAAGGATCCTACCTACTCATCTCACTACTCACCACACAGCGCTGTTGCTCGGTTTTCATTTAATGCTTTCTCGTTTGTTAATCGATACCTGTCCGTCTACCTGCGGTGTGAGCTGGTGGTGTGCAGGTACTACGACTACTCTTCCCGCTGCTATCAAGGCTGTGTGAGCAGGTCCAAGAGAGATACAAGTTCTGACAAGGAAAAAATGAATATTGTTATTGGACCTGTCCAGCTTCAGGAAGCTCACTCTGAGAACAGGAACAGTGGTAAGTTTAAATAACTCAAATAACATAAGACTCTGTATAGTACTCCATGTTTGTGTGTCAGTTCAGACATGAAATCCAGCTTTGAAATATCCCTTTGCTGGTTTATTTAAATCTTCTATGGAATTAATAATTTTTGGTTTTATAAAATTGTTTTATAAGTTTTACAAACTGTTTCCATTCTATCATAGTTCAGGTTAATTATCTATTCTGCACGTGTCAAGTGAGAATGTGGTGCCATGGTTTATTGGTGACCTGGTAGTGCTGGGTTAACATTTGGAATTGATGATCTTGAAGGTTTTTTTCCAACCTATGATTCTATAAATGGTAATAGAGTCGGTTCTGTGGGAAGATGGTTGAGATATAACTCACATTTATATGAAGGATTCATATAAATTTTTCAAAGTTATCTGTGCCTGATAGTCATGTCTCATATTTATTATGTTGTTTCCCAGTGTGCTGTCACTGCACTTTCCACTCCCAGAAAATGGCATTTTATGATCTTAAAATGTAATCATTGCAAACTCTGAGTTGTTCTTTAATTTCTTGACATAATCTTTACTTGTTTGGCATGGCCAGAATTATTTGTAAAACAATGTGCAATAAACCAAATTAATTTCTGGTCAAATCCATCTTGCAATATGTTAATTCAAGTTTTATTTGCCTAATCACCTTTGAGATTAACTAGCTTAGGAAACCAAGTGTAAGCCTCTCTCTTTCTTTTTTTTTATGCACAGAGCTGGCTTCTGACATCAAGGTGAAAGGGGAGCCTCAGAGGTCAGCACCTGCTGCCAGCTCCCATGTTCCTTTGGCCATGACCATCGTGGTGCTGGTAGCTGCTGTCCTCGTGGTGGGAGGTTTTCTTTTGAAGCATAAACGTCAGGAAACCATCTCATACCAGATACTGTGAGAAGCAACACAAGACTTGCAAGTGGAAGGATATTTTCACCAGCCATCTGCTTCATTATTTGGTTTTGCAGTCTGCATAGAGGGTAACTCTTACTTGATTATTCCACCATCCAAATCTTGTTTGAGGAATATGCGGCATCAAGATAACACCTGGTGTTACCATGAACTGAACCTATAAAGGAGGCTGACTTTAAAATCCTCAAGTCCAAATACACCTAAGATCTAAAGAAAGCCTGATTCTTCCATCCCAGCATCCAAATCAGAAACCATCTTCAGTGCTGGACATTTCAGAGCATCTCAGTTGAGCTCCTGGTTGAGTGTCTGTCTGAGAAGATTGATTTAGGTGACTTGAGAAAGAACTGGCTTCTTTTGCTGATATAACACCTGTGTAGCACCATGAGATACTCTGGACAGTAGTCTAAGAAAAATGTTTCTTTGCAGTAAAAATACCTCAATAATGCGAAAAAAATATGCAAAAATGCACAGAGGCAGCACATAAGGAATTGCTCCTGTATAACATTCCTTATTTTAGGGGGTGGTGTTCTACACAATTACGTGTTTCTCTTAGAAAATGCAGGCTCTTTCTAAGATTTTTTTTATAGAGGATGATGATAATCAGATCTGTTACGTTAATGCATAATTAAAAAAAGCAAGAAAGAAAACGAGTTGTTTTGAGCAACATTTCTTTTGTGTAGATGCAAACACACATCACTTATGTGTCTGAACTCCCAGCTAACACTTTATCATGCTGCAGAACATGGCTTTTGACAAAGTGTCTTTGCCAAGCAGTGATTTCTGCTCTTATTCTTACGCATTTCTACACCTGTAATGGGAGGGGAGGGACAGTGAATGTACGTAAGTGATGGTAAGGAAGTGGGACCTGTCTCCTATCACTGTGCACACACAAAATAAAACCAGAAGCTGGAAAAAGCCTCAGGTCGAAAGGTTATTGGTATTTTATTGAGAAATGCTCTTCTTTAGACTTGCCTGTTTTCTAGCCAGCTATGAATGAGGAAAGGTCATTGGGAAGAGTATAATGTGGTATGTGTGAGGTGAGACAAAGTAGTGACGCGTGAGGAAGGTGAGCTGTACTTTAGGGTGACATCCTGACCTGATGAGGCGGATGTGGGTAGCTCTGACAGGAATCATTATTACAGCTTGTATCATTTCTTCCTTCAAGCTGCCTTTTCCTGGTGACTCCAGGCAGAACTCCTGTCACCACTCCATGCTGTGGAAACGGGACCATACAAAGTGGTACTGAAATTGCTCACAGAAAGTGGAAGTGACTTTTGGTGTCCACACAAGAGGAACAAGGCTTGTGAAGGGTCCTCCCCTGCTCTCTGCCCACAGTCACCCCTGAAGGACAGAGCAATCCAGGAGGCTGAGCTGCCTTTCATCTGCTTCCCATGCAGCGCTACAGACTGGGGGAGGAGTGGCTGGAGAGTGGCCCGGTGGAGAGAGACTTGGGAGTGCTGGGTGACAACCGGTTGAACATGAGCCAGCAGTGTGCTCAGGTAGCCCGGAGGGCCAATGGCATCCTGGCTTGTACCAGGAATAGTGTGGCCAGCAGGACTAGGGATGGGATTCTCCCCCTGTACTCAGCACTGGTGAGGCATCACCTCGAGCACTGGGTACAGTTCTGGGCCCCGCACTTCCAGAAGGACATTGAGGTGCTGGAGGGGGTCCAGAGGAGAGCAAGGAGCCTGGGGAAGGGACTAGAAGGAAAGTCTGATGAGGAGAGGCTGAGGGAGCTGGGGTTGTTTAGCCTGGAAAAGCAGAGACTCAGGGAGGACCTTATTGCTCTCTACAAGTACCTGATGGGAGGCTGTAGTCAGGTGGGGGTCGGGCTCTTCTCACAGGCAACTAGTGACAGGAGGAGAGGGCATGGCCTGAAGCTGTGTTAGAGGAGGTTTAGGTTGGATATCAGGAAGCACTTCCTGACAGAGAGGGTGACAGACATTGGAATGGGCTGCCCAGGGATGTGGTGGAGTCACCATCCTTGGATGTGTTTAAAGAAAGCCTGGATGTGGCACTTAGTGTCATGGTCTAGCTGATCAGGTGATGTTGGGTCATAGGCTGGACTTGATGATATCAGAGGTCTTTTCCAGCCTCAGTAAGTCTGTGATTCTGTGATACTCCTGTTGTGTGGACCAGAGACTGTCTAGGCTTGGAGGAATCTAGAAAAATGCTCATCGCAGTGAGGACTTTCCTGGACCTAGGCTTTCTTACCTCTAGAAAAAGACCTTAGTCTCTGCTCTTCCCAGACCTGCTGTTTTCTCTTCTACTTCTGCTGTGGCCTTGCTGCTATGGTGTTCCTACCCCACCATTGTTCAAGGAATAGCTTGATGGCACTTTCTCTACTTCTCCTAGCCTCTGAATAGTATTGTGATCAGACCAGCAGACACATCCTAGACCTAGGATGTTGGTGCCTCCAACCCACATTGTGTTTGTGTGACTCAGAGCTGAGTCTTCCCATACTGTGTCTGTGACGGGGGTCCCGGGTGGAGATGTATCAAGGTTGTTTCAGAATACAAGGGAGAAGTGCCAAGTTCAGTGGTTTCCATATTAAATGTTGCAGTAGAAAACACTGCTCAACTGTTCAAGATTTTGGTGTCTCAGACTCATCCTTATTTCCTGCTGCCTTCCTTGATCCACAAGTATTATAGAAATGCAGATTCAAGAAAGATTATGAGGAAAGGGGCATGGTCTAAAGTACAAGTGCCTGGTGAATGATCCTTTTGCCAAGAGTCTTTCTTCCCACCTCCTGCACCCCATATTCAGGAAATCTTCTATCAATAAATCCAGTGGATATGACTCTCAGAAGTAGACAGTTCTGATCCACTTGCATCCTCACCATTGAGAAAAGGCAAATTGATTTGCAATGACATAGGCAACAGAACCCAAGAGCCCATCAAGAAAACTGAGAAATTAGACTAAGCGGCCTCGTTGCATCTTAACACATGGATTCAAACTATCATTCCTTCGTGCTGAGGTGTGTCGATACCCTTATTCCAGTGTAGGTACTTTCTTGTAGTCATGGGTGAAAGCTGATTAATCTTCTTTGCCCTTACAGTAATTTTCATTCAGACCTCAGAAAAGTCAGTACATCTGTAGAAGTCATCTACAATAGTCTACAAACAATAGTCAGCAGAAGAGAAAGTGTTTTCAAAACTCGGTGGAATTTCTTTCCCAGAGTAATGTGCTGAGAAACACTTCAAGCTGCCAGAAAAAGTCCTGGATAACAAAAATATGTTACTGCAAGAGAATTATCTATGGGGTTTGCATTAATGAATTAATTCAAATTAATCAGAATGTAACGTTTATCTATTTCCGCTGGGCAGAGACTGTCTGATAATCAAGATCTCTAGAAATATCTAGATCTTTGAAGTTTGTAGTAAAGAATTAATTCTTGAAGAATGTAATGAAGAATTAATTAATCAGTGTTGTTCACTTACCTGGACAGTTTGACATGTTTGTTTGGTTTTTTTCAGTCAAACCTCTTGAGAATCACTTCTGTGTTCCCCTTCCTCCCCACCCTTTTCAGTTATTACAAGAGGTTGGAGAAGAATTGCTATCCATCACTTAGTCTTGCTTCACTGATTGAAGTGTTTGATAGGTCAAATATACTGTATTTTTTCTGCTTCTTGCCAAGGTGTCAAAACCAGAAGAATATAAATAGTGAATATCAGGTGTCGTGTACATTTCCTCATTCATGTGCGAATGTGGTTGTTTGTATAAAAAAAGAAACATATTTACCCTTCTCAATGTTCACTTTCAAGGCTTCCAACATTATCTCTGGCCTCTTGTCATTTGCACTTCCTTCTTCCATTCCAATAATGCTAGCCTTTGTGGAAAGACCTTCAAAGTCATTCCCCTTTTCCTTTGGGCTCCTGGACTTTAGTCTTCATCCTGATGACTGTCCCTGGAAGCAATAAATTTGTATATGGCAACAACTGTGCCATATACAATTGTTAATCCTGATAATGTCATCCCAGACAAGATGGATGTAGAGGCAGGAATCAGATGACCAATATTCTGTCTCTTCATTGTTAGGATGGTCATCTTTTTTTTCTCATTAAATGATTAAAACAGAAATGGACATAAGTAACCACTCTTACAAGAGAGTGATGAATGAGAATTCAGCATTATTCAGCATTATTTCATGTTGTGGAAAGGCTTGTGATTCATTTTTCAAAGAATGACCCAGTTGTAATTATCACTATGCAAAATTAAGCAAAGATTAAGAAAGTTAAGAAAGGTTCTTAATAGAAATCTGAACCTTTTCCCCAGAGTGTGATGGTTCAAAGGATATTTTAGAATAAAATTAAGGTGCAGCCTATGTGATTTACCTAACTATGCATAAAACCCACTGATTTTTCTGCACAGCTTTTGCAAAAAGTTATCAGCTGACCCTGATTCTCTTGATGCTTTCTTGCAATCTAACAGTCTCTCAGTGAACAGAGTTTTGACTTGAACTTCAAAGTGCCAGCAGGAATTGGGGCTGGAATTGTTGATTTCAACTGCAAGCTTCTTCAGAGACTCCCCAATCGTACTTCATAGAATCATGGAATCATACAATGGTTTGGGTTGGAAGGGATCAAAGTCATCTAGACCAACTCCCCTGCAGTAAGCACGGGCATCTGCAACTAGAGCAGGTTGCTCAGAGCCCCATCAAGCCTGACCTTGAATGTCTTCAGGGGTGGGGCCTCCACCAGCTCCCTGGACAACCTGTTCCAGTGTTCCATCACCTATACTTGAACAGGGCCATCAGGCCTTTATTTTATCTAAATTATGCCAAGGCTTTAAACTATTCATAGCTCCCCAGGGAGATTTATACTAGTTGACACCAAATTATGAACTGTTGTTATTACTTTTCTGTAGGAAATCCATTTAAGTTTCACGATCTTACTACCTTCCCCAGATCCACCAGACATCTCCCCATAAAATAAAAAAACTGAGATTCATTGGCCATAATCGAAAGGTATCTTTCAAGTATCTTTATACAAAGAGATGATTGTGAAATCTATGGTAACACAAATATTTCTGTCCAGGCCAGGAAGTTACAAAATCTTAAATAACAAATCAAACATTTTTTTTTTTCCAGATCATAGAACTGTGGCTGTTTTGTTGTTCTGGAGAAAGAGAAACCTATAGAGCCACTCCCTTTCAGAAGGAGAGACTATATATTCTGATGGTCCTTTCTGTCAGCTTCACTTGATGAGATGGGTACCACTACGATTTTGACATGGCTGCTCTTGTTAGGTTCTGCAGTTCTGGAGGCCAAATCAGGTAACACACTTAGATTTGTTCCAGGGTGCATTAAAAAAATTTATAAAGGCTGCTTGGGGTCCTCTCTGTTGATTCCATGAAGAGAAATCATATTCATGCTGGTATTGGTTTGGGCAAAAGGTTAAGGGGGAAATTGGATGAAAGAGATAGCACCTTTTTTTTTTTCCCCTCTACTAAAATTATGAACTAATCATCATAGTGAATGATAAAAATCATTTAAACCATTTAGCAGAGTTCATTTTGCTGCCACAGGGTCATACTTGTCTTAGTACTTTTCTTAGAATTGTGTCTGTGAGTATGTTGTGAAAGAGTCATTCTTCCATTTCCAGAAATATGATCTAAGAATTATGGAATAATTTATATATTCTTTTAAAATATAAATTTATTCCAGAGTATATGCACACATACATATCCTATGTGTTAAATATTACTTGTATTATTTGATTCTTCTTGGTCTTATGTACAATTTAACAAAATACTTAACAGGAACTTAGTTTTCATAATCTAGGACTGTGGTTAAATGAGGGACATTTAAAATACGGAAAGACATGAAACCTTTTAGGTTCAGCTTTTTTTTGGTCATTGACTTCTTCCTCACATGGTTAGTTTCTGTCTCCTAAGTAACCTGTGTGACTTTGAGCTAAATAGTTCCATGTATATCCTAGAATAATTGCAGGTGGTTTTTCTAACTAGTTATTTAAGCATCATTACGATAATTTGTATTGCCATCATCCACCTCATCCAGTTTTCTTCATCTGTCCTCTGCTTGCCTGGTAATAAACCATCTCACTCTGGTTGCTCCTGTTCTCTCTGCTCTTGGCTTCATTCCCCAGCCCTTGCTTCTGTCTCACAGGTCACAGTAAGTTCTGTACTTATATAATCACGGGCTTTTTCTTTATGGCACCTTTAAAATGTATAGCAGGACACAACCTGTCTAATTACATGTCCAGCTGATCGTTATTCTCACATGGTGATGACAGACCCTGAATGAAAGTAAAGAAAACAGGTTTAGATTAGCTTTAATTTCCTAATCCCACTCTGACTTTTTGCCAGGTTTGCTGTCTCACTTCTCAAAAATCCTATGAGTGTGATTCAAAAATATGCACATCCAAGCAGATATTTGAAGAAAGAAGTCAGCTATAAGTCAAGGGTCACTTCTATAGCTTCTCCATTTGAACTGCCAGTTAAATGCATACAAATAGGGACCAATTTGGTTTGGACGCTGCCTTGAGTGTTCTTCTAGTCTAACAGTAAAGAATTAGATGCAGTGAAGAAACCCTTGAGTTATTAACTTTTTCAGATTTTTTTTTTTTGTTGATGACTTATACAGTGTGTAATAAAAAGCTAAATATGTATTTAGCAGAATGCAAAGTGTAACAAGTGCAGTGTGCATATATTGGTTTCCAAAGTGCAAATACTGCACATACTAAGTCACAACATTTATTTACTTGCTTACACTTAGTAGTGAAGCCTTAATAAACTTCTTCACCAAAAAAAAAAATCTCTACAATCATGATTTTCATACTGTTCACTGCAGAATGTCTAAACAAGCTAGCTCAAACTGGAAAGCTGATGGATTTTACCTGAATGAATGCAGTAATCAGATGCATATATGATAAGTTATTAGGCATTGTTTTATCTCAAACTCTAATAATATTTTACTGGCATATAAGAAATAAAGCCCCTGGATTCCTATTGAAATTTGTATGATCCCACTGAGACCATTGTCCCTTCTGTTGAATTCTTCCACTAAAATTACTCTTAAAAACTATAGGGCTTGGTTGTGATGTGTGGACTCTAGGTCCTTAAAATTCTCCTAAAAATTTTAGAGGAAGAGGAGAAAGTTACATTGCATAAATCAGGGAGAAAAATGAAGAATAGGTATTGTTACTCTAAGATTCTGTAGCTTTTCTGAAGGATTCATTTGGCCTAATTCTGACATGATTTTAATCAAAGCAGTGCACTTCTTGTTGTCCTGCAGAAGTGCATAATATCCTGGGTATTGCAATCTATCTGCCTGGCAATTTTTTTTTATATGTCAGCACCATAGCAGCCCCATGAGCATAAGTTTAGGAAAAAACTATGGTCTTGGCTGTCCAATCTGCATCTTGCTGTGTCCCTGAAGCTTTGGTGATCTGTTTGAGTCACTGCTCTGCTTTTCTGCTCTGCACCAAGGGCAGCAGAGGCTTTGTACATCATGTAGAAGCGCTACGCGTGCATGCTTCTGGTAAGGCTGTCACAGTTGTGCTGGACAGCCTAAATTCCAGTAGGATTCAAAGCAAATTGCAATGTCTCCTTGTTCGTAAAACATACCATTTTATTCCTATTAACAAACTGAAAAAAAAAAAAAAAATTGCTATTTTCTTAATTCAGATACTGAAATTCATTTTCTCATCTTTTCTTTCCTATTATGCTTCTCTTATTGTTAAACAATTTCCTTTCTTGATGAAATAGCTTGTGCTTAGCCTTCTGTCTAAATTTTCCGTAGAAATCTTGCACAAAATATATGCAGCTAATTTTGAGATCTGGAAGAGAGGGGAAAAAAATGATCTGTATCACCTCTGTCCTCGTAGACATTTAATGTTGATCTAGGAAGGCACCTACTATCAACAACAGGACGAGAGTACAGAATAGATGGCTTGTTAAGGTCACTTCCAACTTATTTCATAGAATCACAGAATTGTTTAGGTTGGAAAAGACCTTTAAGATCATCAAGTCCAAGTGTTAACCCAGCACTGACAGGTGACCACTAAACCATGTTCCTCAACACAACATTCACACTTGACATGTGCAGAATAGATAATGAACCTAAACTATGATAGAATGGAAATAGTTTGTAAAACTGCCTGTCTTTTAAATACCTCCTGTGATGGTGACTGCACCACTCTCCTAGGCAGCCCATTCCAGGGCTTGACAGCCCTTTCAGGGAAGAAATTTTTCCTCATGTCCAACCTAAACCTCCCCTGGTGCAACTTGAGGCTGTCTCCTCTTGTCCTATCACTTGTTATTTGGGAGAAGAGACTGACCCTCATCTCACTACAGCCTCTTTTCAAGGAGTTGTAGAGAGTGAGAAGGTCTCCCCTGAGCCTCCTTTTCTCCAGGCTAAAAAAGCAATGGTCCTTCAGCTGCTCCTCATAAGACTTGTTCTCTAGACCCTTCAGCAGCTTCATTGCTCTTCTGGTTTGGTTTTTTTTTTTGTCTGACTCTGCTCAATTCCCTCTCTCCCAAAGAGACCCGTCTCCGGCTGGTGAATGGAAGGCACAGATGTGAAGGTCGCGTCGAGCTCTATTACAGAGGACGGCTGGGGACAGTTTGTGATGATTTCTGGGACCTTTCCGATGCCCAGGTTGTGTGCAGGCAGCTGGGATGTGGCCGGGCCATTGCAGCTCCAGGCAGTGCTTACTTTGGTCAAGGCTCAGGCTCCATCTTGCTGGACAATGTGAATTGCAGGGGAAATGAGGAGGCCTTGTGGCGTTGTAATCACTCTGGATGGAGGGTACACAACTGCGGCCACTATGAAGATGCTGGTGTGGTGTGTTCAGGTGCTGTCATGTTTTTCTTTCCTAAATAATTTTCCTATAAATTGCACTCAGTATAGATGTGTCAGTATGGGAGTCTGCAGACATTCTCCTCCTGAGATAAGATTTTGTTCATTCAAGACAGGGTGGGTGGGAAGCTATTCCAGATACACCAGACCTATGTCTTATCTTTCCTTCTACATTATTATGAAGAATTTTCTATATGCGGAAGGGCACATTCCCTCTGAAAAGGCCTGTTCTCAGGAAGCAGAGTCTGACTTTCCAAAAACCCTGTCTTTTCACTCGGCTGACCCTGCAAAGCCAGGATGGACTCCTGCTTTTCTCACTAGGCTGGTATACAAGCTGTGCTTGCTCACTCCATGCAAAGCAATTAAAAACCCCAAGGAGTCTAATCACTTAGCCACGGCAAAGAGAATAAGAGAACAAGTCAAAATTAGAGGTAAACCTGTGTCTGATGTCATATCCATCAGAGAGCAATGGGGTGAGGTGAAACACCTCTTCTTATGGCGTGTCCCAATGCATTCATTATGGGCAATAATAATTTCATAGTCACAACCCAAACTGCCATAGCTGACACCTCACTTTGCACTGTTCCTGTATTTTTGAAGTTTTCCTTCAAGTTTAGGTCTATTAATATTCTTTCCCTTTACAGAAATCCATCCATACTGAGTATGCTCTCACCTTGCTGTCTTCTGAATTTACTTTCCCCTTGTTTTTTAAGAGAAAGTGGTTCATTTATATGTTATTTTCTCCTGCATTAACAACTGATCATCATGGACTGAGACATGGCTGATGACAACATGTTTTCAGGAGTTTTTTTATATATATTGAAATTTTCCACATTTCCTCAAAGAGGAAGAGCCTGGCCTTGCACCAAGCACAAGACCACTGCCCAGGCTGCTCCTGAGTATGGCCTGAGCCCCTGAAGAAGGGCATCCATGATGGTGATATGCTCAAGCCCTGCAGCTGACAGCAACCCTACAGCTCCTGGCTTCATGGCAGGAGCCTGTAGAGGACAACCTCTGGCCATCCCTGGGCCGTGGTGTCCTGCAACTGGGAGCAGATGCCACATCAGTACCTTTCCCTGCTGTCACTGTCTGGAAATACCACTTTCAAGAAAATTTTTCAATTACCTGTTACCCACCTCCATTCTTTTTGTTGATTCCAGTCAAAATGCTGTCAGAGTAATTTGTCTTGATTTCACTTCATACTTGAGGAACTGAGCTTGCGGATAACAGATGTACCATGGTCCTCATGTGGGTGGTGTTTTTCTTCTGTATTCACAGAACAGACCACTAAATCACTGGTGATCCCCACAGTGTCAACTATTACAACAGCAGAGACAAACTCCATAGCAGAGACAACCTCCGTACAGGAGAGAGCCACCACAGAACTAATCACCACTTCACCAGAGACGACCCCCACAGCGTCAACAACAGACGCAGAGACGACCCCCATAGCGTCAACAACAGAGGCAGAGACGACCACCACAATGTCAACAACAGACGCAGAGACGACCACAACGTCAACAACAGAGGCAGAGACAACCACCATAGCGCCAACAACAGAGGCAGAGACGACCACCACAACGTCAACAACAGATGCAGAGACCACCACAACGTCAACAACAGACGCAGAGACGATCTTCACTGTATTACTGACCCAGACAGACAATGCAATAGCCCTGGAAAACACATCCCCTGAAGAATCCTTGAGCGGTAGAGTAGAGACCACCTTACTAACAGAGACAAGCAGCACAGAACCACAAACCTCAACACTGGAGACAACCTCGACAGCACTGAATACCTTAGAAGACACATCCTACACAGCAGACGTGACAAACACAACAATATTGCCTACTACCAGAGCAGACAGTGCCACACCAGGTAACCCTGTCCACTGTCACTCACTGATCCCATTAGTGCCCTTGATCTCCCTTTCCAGACATGATTGCCCTGGAGGGAATCTCCCATCCTTGGGCAACTTCAGTTAGGCCATGACTGGCACCCAAGTCCACCACTGAGGATACAAGCAGAGCATGGGGAAAAGCTGATAAGCTGGGGAGCTGAGCCTTGAGTCCAGGACTTCTGTAGCCATTGCTGGTGAAGGAAACTGTTTCAGGAAGGGTTTCCTTTCACTCAGAGGAGATTGTGACTAGCGAGCATTCTGCCTTTGTCTCTCCAGTTCTTGCACAGCCAGCACCATAGCTATACCTTAGATATCCTTTAGGATTAGGGATATGACTTGAAAAAGTAATCCTGATGCATATGATGTTTTGTAACGCAAGTTAGAGCTGCACAGGCATGTGCTTCCTGCCCACGGAGCAGCTGTCAGTGAGACACGGGAAAGTCACAATGATCATTTCAGTTGAATGAAAGATCTCTGCAGGATGTCAAGAGCCATAGGACAGGGACTCTTTGGAGAGGGGCTGGTTCTGGGCACATGACCTATGCTGACAGAGCGCAGAGCCTTTTTCACTGACACCAAATCCTTCCTTGCATCCACAGCTCCAGTGCCCACCACAGGCTGGCCCATTTCTCCAGGTAACCCATGCCCACCAGTCCCATCCCTGGCCTTGCAGTAGCCACACGGGCTCCCTGCTGCAGGGGCCCACCTGGGGAGTGCATGGAGCCAGGCTGGGGGTCCGTAACCCAGCACGATGGGCATCACCCCAGGTACCCTCCTGCGTCTCTCCGGCGGGAGGAACGGCTGCGAGGGCCGCGTGGAGATCAACGATGGCAGCAGCTGGGGGACGGTGTGTGACGACTGGTGGAGCCTGAGGGATGCCCAGGTGGTGTGCCAGCAGCTGGGATGTGGCCGGGCCGTGGCCGCCCCAAGAAATGCACGTTTCGGCCGCGGCTCCGGCCGCATCTTCCTGGACAACGTGGAGTGCCGCGGGGACGAGCCCTCCCTCCAGATGTGCAGGCACCGCGGCTGGGGCGTGCACAACTGCGGGCACGAGGAGGATGCCAGCGTCATCTGTGCAGGTGTGTGGGCATCTCCTGTATTGCTATAGCCTTCTATTTCCATGTCCGATTCCATTTCCATGTCCCTTCCTATCCATGGCCATGAGACAGGTGCTTTCACTGCCCTTTCATTCACTCCGTCTTCTCTCTTGCAGCTGCCCACCCACCCACTCCTCCTCCACGGCTGTACTCCACAGGTAATTCGTGCTCATCCACCTTATTGGCAGCCTTTCAGAGAGCCCCAGCCCAGCAGGAGATGAGAGAAGAGGTGTTGGCCTGAGCTGTCCTGGCACAGGTCTTCTGCCCATGACATTTCCCATGCTTGAGAGGTCCTCATCAGCAGATGGGACACAGTCAAGTGGCACAACAGGTCTTTCTGCAGCTCCTGGACTCCACTGATGCCAGGCAATTCCCACAGGACCCCCAACAAGTCCTTGTTCATTGGCCTTCTATCTTCTGCACACATGGGGTCTTTGAACAGTCTCTGCCCTCCCCTTATCTGTTCAGGTCTGCACCTCCCCAGCTCATGGTCGTTGCATGTAAATTTTATCTCATTTTAGTATATTTTATATACTTTACTGTGAGGACAACAGAGCACTGGAACAGGCTGCCCATAGGGGTTTGGCATCTCCTTCTCTGGAGACTTTTAAAATCACCTGGATGCGATTCTGCGTAGTTTGCTCTCCGTGAACCTTCTCTGGCAGGAGGGTTGGACTAGGTGATCTCCAGAGGTCCCTTCCAGCCCCTACCAGCCTGTGATTCTGTAATTTGCAAAACAACCAGGGAAGGTGGTTGTCACAGGTGGTGGGATGGCAGGACCTTGACCTGGTGCCCTGTGCCGTGTCCTAGGGGTAGTAATATAGATATTTCCAATATATGATGCTCTGGGATTAGGGCTGCACCTGGAAAAGAAAAACCACCTGGTGCATATGATGTTTGGTCATGCAAGTTAGAGCTCCACGGGCATGTGCTTCCTGCCCACGGAGCACTTGTCAGTGAGACACAGGAAAGTCACGGTGGTCATTTCAGTTGAATGAAAGATCTCTGCAGGATGTCAAGAGCCACAGGACAGGGGCTCTTTGGTGAGGGGCTGGTTCTGGGCACATGACCTATGCTGACAGAGCGCAGAGCCTTTTTCACTGACACCAAATCCTTCCTTGCATCCACAGCTCCAGTGCCCACCACAGGCTGGCCCATTTCTCCAGGTAACCCATGCCCACCAGTCCCACCCCTGGCCTTGCAGTAGCCACTCAGGCTCCCTGCTGCAGGGGCCCATCTGGGGAGTGCATGGAGCCAGGCTGGGGGTCCGTAACCCAGCACGATGGGCATCACCCCAGGTACCCTCCTGCGTCTCTCCGGCGGGAGGAACGGCTGCGAGGGCCGCGTGGAGATCAACGATGGCAGCAGCTGGGGGACGGTGTGTGACGACGGGTGGGACCTGAGGGATGCCCAGGTGGTGTGCCAGCAGCTGGGATGTGGCCGGGCCGTGGCCTCCCCAAGCAACGCGCGCTTTGGCCGCGGCTCCGGCCGCATCTTCCTGGACGACGTGGAGTGCCGCGGGGACGAGCCCTCCCTCCAGATGTGCAGGCACCGCGGCTGGGGCGTGCACAACTGCGGGCACGAGGAGGACGCCAGCGTCATCTGTGCAGGTGTGTGGGCTTCCCCTGTAGTGCTCCAGCCTTCTATGTCCATGTCCCTTCCTATCCATGGCCATGAGACAGGTGCTTTCACTGCCCTTTCATTCACTCCGTCTTCTCTCTTGCAGCTGCCCACCCACCCACTCCTCCTCCACGGCTGTACTCCACAGGTAATTCGTGCTCATCCACCTTACTGGCAGCCTTTCAGAGAGCCCCAGCCCAGCAGGAGATGAAAGGAGAGGTGTTGGCCTGAGCTGTCCTGGCACAGGTCTTCTGCCCATGACATTTCCCATGCTTGAGAGGTCCTCATCAGTGGATGGGACACAGTCAAGTGGCACAACAGGTCTTTCTGCAGCTCCTGGACTCCACTGATGCCAGGCAATTCCCACAGGACCCCCAACAAGTCCTTGTTCATTGGCCTTCTATCTTCTGCACACATGGGGTCTTTGAACAGTCTCTGCCCTCCCCTTATCTGTTCAGGTCTGCACCACCCCAGCTCATGGTCATTGAGTGTTTATTTTATCTCATTTTCATTTATTTTATATACTTTACCGTGAGGAAAACAGAGCACTGGAACAGGCTGCCCATAGGGGTTTGGCATCTCCTTCTCTAGAGACTTTCACAATCACCTGGATGCGATCCTGGATAGCTTTCTCTCCATGAACCTTCTCTGGCAGGAGGGTTGGATTAGGTGATCTCCAGAGGTCCCTTCCAGCCCCTACCAGCCTGTGATTCTGTAATTTGCAAAACAACCAGGGAAGGTGGTTGTCACAGGTGGTGGGCTGGCAGGACCTTGACCTGGTGCCCTGTGCCGTGTCCTAGGGGTAGTAATATAGATATTTCCAATATATGATGCTCTGGGATTAGGGCTGCACCTGGAAAAGAAAAACCACCTGGTGCATATGATGTTTTGTCATGCAAGTTAGAGCTCCACGGGCATGTGCTTCCTGCCCACGGAGCACTTGTCAGTGAGACACAGGAAAGTCACGGTGGTCATTTCAGTTGAATGAAAGATCTCTGCAGGATGTCAAGAGCCATAGGACAGGGACTCTTTGGAGAGGGGCTGGTTCTGGGCACATGACCTATGCTGACAGAGTGCAGAGCCTTTTTCACTGACACCAAATCCTTCCTTGCATCCACAGCTCCAGTGCCCACCACAGGCTGGCCCATTTCTCCAGGTAACCCATGCCCACCAGTCCCATCCCTGGCCTTGCAGTAGCCACTCAGGCTCCCTGCTGCAGGGGCCCACCAGGGGAGCGCATGGAGCCAGGCTGGGGGTCCGTAACCCAGCACGATGGGCATCACCCCAGGTACCCTCCTGCGTCTCTCCGGCGGGAGGAACGGCTGCGAGGGCCGTGTGGAGATCAACGATGGCAGCAGCTGGGGGACGGTGTGTGACGACGGGTGGGACCTGAGGGATGCCCAGGTGGTGTGCCAGCAGCTGGGATGTGGCCGGGCCGTGGCCGCCCCAGGCTATGCGCGCTTTGGCCGTGGCTCCGGCCGCATCTTCCTGGACGACGTGGAGTGCCGCGGGGACGAGCCCTCCCTCCAGATGTGCAGGCACCACGGCTGGGGCGTGCACAACTGCGGGCACGAGGAGGATGCCAGCGTCATCTGTGCAGGTGTGTGGGCAGTAGAGGTCAGCGGCTCTCCCACAGAGCTGATGTCACCGTGTGCCCAGACCCCCATATCCCCATCCCCTCCTCGGTGTGATCCCCACCGTGGAACTCCGCTGTCCCAAAGTGGGGCTAAAGCTGTGCCCCTGCAGCTTTCTCTTGAGCGACACATGTCACTTATGTCTCTTCTTCCTCCACGCCCACAGATGCCCTGTCCCCTCCGACACGTCCATCAGGTAATGCTCTTCTGTGGCTCTTCTTACCTTTTTCAGTTGTGGTTTGTCTCTGTGTTGGGCTTTTTTAAGAGTTGATTTTTGTTTCTGTGGCAATATCACTGTACACTTGTACTTTATTCCTTAGACAAGGTAGGATATCTCTTGTCGGGCAGTGATAGGACTGGAGGGAATGGATTAAAGCTAGAAGTAGGTCGATGCAGGTTAGACATTTGGAAGAATTTCTTCACCATGAAGGTGGTGAGACACTGGAACAGGTTGCCCAGAGAGGTGGTGGAAGCTCCATCCTTGGAAGTTTTTAAGACCAAGCTGGACGGGGCTCTGAGCAACCTGCTCTAGTGGGAGATGTCCCTGACAATGTCAGGGGGGTTGGAACTGGATGATCTTTAAGGTCCCTTCCAACAATTCTATGATTCTATGATATCCCCTTGCATTTCTTTGGTGGTTATTCTGAAGTTATGATGGTTGACTGTGGGCAAGTCCTCTCTTCACTAGGCTCTTCAGCTAGGCCAAGGCTTAGGAAGTGTTGTCTAAATCTCTTTTAACCACAGACATCAGTATTGGTAGGGTGGTTTTGTAATGTGTAATTTTTGGCTCATCTGCTCAACCATAACTAGAGCTGTTGTGGTCTTCAGCCTGCTATTTTTGCCTTAAAACCCAGATTTTATATTTAGTGTATTCACAGTAGAAAATAGTATAAAATTGGAGGTCCCCAAGAGCCTATCCTGTCTGAGCATGATAAGGGACACTTTCTGGGCACAGCTGATGCTCCCAAGCTTGGAACAATCCCAGAATCCCAAAGTTCTGAGGCTGCAAGAAGAGTGCTGCACTGGGAGGTTTCCCTTTGCAGGAACATAAAATGAGTGATTGTTGCCTTTACGTGTCACATCATGTAGGAATTAAGTTCAATGCTTGTGGTCACCTTCCTATAAGGAAACTTTTAGGATTATTTGTGTATTTAACATAAGAATTAGATGTCCTTTGTGATGGCATGGACATGAATGCTTTTCGAAGCTACACTTATATGAAAAATTAGATGTATTTAAGACTTTGCCCAGTAGTGTGAAATGCTCCAGTTTGAGCCCATAAAATTACAGAGTTTTCTAGAAGATGTGCAACTTATTTATCCTTCCAAGTCCTTAGAGGAATAAAGAGAAGCAGCAGAGTGGCCAAAGAGATACTGTCTGTTCAGGAACGTACTTCCATTTTGACTGTTACGACAACTCCCAGAATCAGGCATCACCATCAGAAAGGAGAAACTGGAGCAGAGATTGTCAAGGTGTTACTAGCCCTTCCTGAAGAGGGTGGTCTGGCACCATGGATATAACAAGGAATCCCAGATCCAACATGAAAGTAAACCTAAAACAAATATTTGTTTTGAGTCATACAGAATATTGCCTGCAGTCAGAGGGAGCCCTTCTTTTCAGCAGCTTTGGATGAGACGCATACAGTTCAGATATAATTTTGTAGAGCTTACTGTAAATTAATGATCTTTTTCTTCTTTTCTTTTCTTTTCTTTTCTTTTCTTTTCTTTTCTTTTCTTTTCTCTTCTTTTCTTTTCTTTTCTTCTTTTCTCTTCTTTTCTTTTCTCTTCTCTTCTCTTCTCTTCTCTTCTCTTCTCTTCTCTTCTCTTCTCTTCTTTTCTTTTCTCTTCTTTTCTCTTCTTTTCTCTTCTTTTCTCTTCTTTTCTTTTCTTTTCTTTCTGCAGCACCTTATTTTTGTGGTGGCTCAATCTCAAATTCCTCTGGGTTGCTGCAGAGTCCCTTCTACCCTGGAAGTTATCCAAACAACGCTGACTGTCTGTGGGAAATACAAGTAGAGAGCAATTTCCGTGTTATGCTCACATTTAGAGATATTGCGTAAGTAAAACATCGATTCCCTGGGTGAATAACAAAGTAAAAACTTGCCTGAGAAGTTGGAAAACATATTTGAAACAGGAATCTTCCCATTTTTTAAGATACTTTTAATAACATCCAGCATTTGGAAGACCAGAACAAAATCTGGATCACTGTATTATTTTCTGCTTACAATTTTCGGCTGCATACGAAACAAATAAAACCTCTGCCGTGAAAACATTAAGCACAGTTATATTTTATCACATTAGGTAGTTATATCAGTTTCTGAAACTCATTTGACAAGTTGATGACGTTCCTTCTCCAGGATGCAAAGTGGCAGATGCCAGTACGACTACATCGAAGTCTATGATGGGCCTCCACACTCTTCCCCACTCCTTGGGAGACTGTGTTCTGGTTCCTTTCCCACGTACACATCCTCTGCAAACATGATGACCGTTCGCTTTCACAGCGATTCGAGACACACCTTCAGAGGGTTTCAGGCTCACTACTCCTCCATCCCAGCAGATGACAACACTAGTAAGTTCTCAGTCAGTGTTTCTTTTCGCTGTTTATACTGGGAGCGGAGATACGCAGCAACACAAAATCAGTAAAGAGAGAGCCAAGAAGCAACTTTATTAATTTCTAACCCCGTTTTCTATCCCCTAGCCCCATAGGGTGATTGGTCAGTGATCACCCATCTCCTAGGGTGATTGGCTAAAGTCCTACAGCACCCATTGCAAAATATTTTTCCAATGTACCATAAACAGAACTCAGCAAAACACCAGGTGTTGGTCCAGCTTACAAAACCCATCCTACTGTTTCTCATAACACCGGTGAGAAAGGCAGGATTCTCACCAAATATTGTGAGAACCTGAGAAAATCCCTCTCCTAGAAGCTTTTCAGCAGCCACAATTTCTCAATGGATAGGGCTATTTATTACTTTTGTTTGCAAAATACCTATTTGCATGTATTTAAGAAAATGAAATGGTGCATGTGTAACATGATGGGTTAGTGTGTGAACTGCCCACCTTCTAAGTCAAGAAAAAAACCATTTGGTTCAATTCCAATCTTTAATCATTAACAAATTCCCGAAGCCACTAATATGTTGTACCTTCTTCCCTTACCAGCCCTTCTGTGCTTGCCAGACTACATGCGTGCAGTGGTTAGCAGAGACTACCTCCAGTCTCAAGGCTACTCTGCAGAGATGGTCACCCTGAACGACAGGCACTGTCAACCAGTGCTCACGTCACACGAGGTGATATTCAACATCCCCTACAATGGCTGCGGGACGATACGAGAGGTGCGTTGATCGGTGTGAGCACATGAGTTGCAGGATCTGCTTTGGAAAGAGCCTGTGGCTAGAGTACAAGTCCTGTGAGGAACGGCTGAGGGAGCTGGGGTTGTTTAGTCTGGAGGAGAGAAGGGTGAGGGAAAGCCTTATTGCTCTCTACAACTACCTGAAAGGAGGTTGAAGCGAGGAGGGGGACAGCCTCTTCTCCCTGGTGATGTGTGACTGGACCAGAGGGAATGGATGCAAGCTGTGCCAGGGGAGGTTTAGGCTGGATATTTGAAAACCTTTCTTCACTGAAAGGGTTATCAGCCATTGGAATGGTCTGCCCAGGGCAGTGGTGGAGTCACCATCCCTGGAGGCATTTAAATGGTGTGTGGATCTGGTGCTCAGGGACATGGTTTAGTGGTGAGCTTGCAGTGTTGGGTCGAAGGTTGGACTAGATGATCTTGAAGGTGTCTTCCAACCAAAGACATTCTGTGAGTCCTGTGAGGGCCATTGTGGTCCACAGTGCTAAGAAGTGAACTAACCAGAGGTTTTTAGTGCTTTAGCTTTCTGTGCTTAATAGAAATGATCTTCTAGGGAGGAAAGCAGCAAGAGGGAGTTACATGAACTTTCTGTGATTTGAAGGAATCCTTGTAAGTGCTATGCAGGTTTGGGATGACTATTCTACCTGACTGGTGTTTTGTGCAGATGTTCAATGACTTGGATCTGCCTTGGATTTAACAAAGAGTTTTTCTCCACTGATTTCAGTTCAGCTACATACATTCAGCAAGTTTATTTACAATGTTTAAACAGAAAAGGCCAACCTCAACCTTCTTGGTTTAAAGGGTTGAAGACGAATCTACAGTTTTAAATTACATATTGCTCTATCAAAGCTTAGAACATAGAACATGACAGAAATGCAATTGCTCATTTTAAATTACAGGAGAACAACGATACAATCAACTATTCCAACACGATCAAAGTTACATCTTCTGGGTCCATAATCAAGAGGAAAAAGAATATTCACTTACATATCAGCTGCAAAATGCTAGAGAACACATGGATGCAAATAATGTATGCTGCTGAGGATACTGTTGATGTGAATGAAAATCAGTTTGGAAGATATGACGTGAACATCACTTTTTATGATTCCCCATCATTCTTGCGGCCAGTGCGCGACTCTCCGTACTACATTGACTTGAACCAAAATTTGTACCTTCAAGCTTATCTTCACAGCTCTGACCCAAATCTGATCCTCTTTGTGGACACATGTGTGGCATCACCTGATCCTCACGATTTTACCACTCTGATCTATGAGTTAAAAAAGAATGGGTAAGAGCTTTTTCAAGTTGTTGGAAGCACAGTTGTAATACCCTTTCTGCTTGTGTTGGTTTAGTTCTCATTATCAACAGACTGGTAAAAGGGGGATTTGACTTTTTATTTTTACAATATAAGCCTGGAAATAAGAAATTACGTTTAGATCTTAGTAACATTTTCTTTCAGTTCATCCTTATCCTATATGCAAAATTCAAAGTAGTGGGAATGAAGTAGATGAGATGAGATAGTGAAAACTGTCAGGAGGAGTCTGTTGTCCTAGGTGTTAAATATTTTAGTAAAACTAGGTCACTCATTTTTTTAAGCCTCATATACTACAGACATTAGTAAGAGTCTGTTCTCCCATCTTTACCACTTATTGTCTCCTTCTCTTGGGGAAAAAAAAGAGCTGCCAATGTTCTAGCTGCTTCATAGGACTTAAATAAGTCCATATTTGATAGGACAAGGGGTAATGACTTAAAACTGAAAGAGGATAGATTTAGGTTAGGTTTAGATATAAGGAAGAAATTCTTTACTGTGAGGGTGGTGAGACACCAGCCCAGGTTGCCCAGACAATCTGTGGATCCCCCATCTCTGAAAGTGTTCAAGGCCAGGTTGGATGGGGCTTTGAGCAACCTGGTCTAGTGAGAGGTGTTCCTGCCCACGGAAGGGGGGGTTGGAACTAGATGATCTTTCAGGTCCTTGGAACTAGATGATCTTTCAGGTCCCTTTCAACTCAAACCATTCTATGATGATTCTATGACTCTTTGTTTTAAAAGTCTATACCGTGCTATGAAAGCAGCATTTTTATCCCATTGCATTCTTAGCACCTGGCAATGATATAATTTGGGTTCAACCTATTGTGTTTCTGCGGGAACGTATCACGTGTGTATCCATAAAGATTAATTCTCTTTTTCATCTCTTTCTAGATGTGCCAGAGATTCTTCCTATTTCACATACGAGTCCCCCCACAGCCACTTTTCCAGGTTCAAATTTAATGCCTTTGAGTTCATCAGCCGCCACCCGTTAGTGTACCTGCAGTGCGAGCTGGTGGTCTGCAGGCTCCATGACTACTCCTCCCGCTGCTACCAGGGCTGTATGAGCAGGGCCAAGAGAGATGCAAGTTCTGATGAGGAAAAAGTGAAAGTGCTCCTTGGACCACTCCGGCTTCGAGAAGGGGGTGCTCAAAGTAGGAATACTGGTAAAGTTGAATAAATTTATCTCCGTATTTACGCCAAGACTACTTCAGGCTTCAAGGAAAGCCATGGCTCTGTGCTTCTGACATGTGCCACTGAAATCTGCTTTTTCTAACTCCAACATAAAAGGGAAGGGATTCTTCAGCTGACCCAACTGTCTACTAATCTCTTCTTTCTTCACCTTGCAAACCCCATTTCTACCTGCACATATAAAAGGTATAACTGCTTTGGCTGTCCCAAAGGAGAGGTGGCATTTAACTCATTTCAGTGCTGTGACTCCATTGCACTAATTAGCTCCAGTCTGCTTATAGAACCATAGAATCATAGAATAGTTTCATCTGGACAAGACCTTCATGATCATCAAGTCCAACCATACTCCTAGTCCTATCAAAACCACTAAACCATGTCCCTAAGCACAACATCTAACTGCCTCTTAAACACCTTCAGGGACGGTGACTCCACCAGCTCCCTGGGCAGCCCATTCCAATGCCTGACAACCTGGAGAGCTGGGCAGGGAGAAATTTAATGCAATTTAATAAAAGCAAGTGTAAAGCGCTGCATCTGGGGACCCCATGTATCAGTATAGGCTGGGGGCTGATCTGTTGGAGAGCAGCTTTGGGGAAAAAGACCCGGGGGTCCTGGTGGACAAGAGGATGGCCATGAGCCAACAATATGCCCTCGTGGCCAAGAAGGCCAATGGCATCCTGGGGGGCATTAGGAAGAGTATGGCCAGCAGGTCGAGGGACGTTCTCCTCCCCATCTACTCCCCCCTGGTGAGGCCCCACCTGGAATACTGTGTCCAGTTCTGGGCACCCCAGTTCAGGAAAGACATTGAGCTACTGGAGAGAGTCCAGTGCAGGGCCACCAAGATTATTAGGGGAGTGGAGCATCTCCCTTATGAGGAGAGGTTGAGAGAGCTGGGTCTCTTTAGCCTGGAGAAGAGGAGGCTGAGGGGGGACTTCATTAATGTCTATAAATATATAAAGGGCGAGTGTAGAGAGGATGGAGCCAGACTCTTCTCGGTGTCATCCAATGTTAGGACAAGGGGCAATGGGAGCAAGTTGGAAAATAAAAAGTATAGGATAAACAATAGAAAAAACTTTTTTTTACGGTAAGGGTGACAGAACTGGAACAGGCTGCCCAGGGGGGTTGTGGAGTTTCCTTCTCTGGAGGCGTTCAAAACCCACCTGGACACATTCCTGTGTGACTTATTATAGGTGATCCTGCTCTGGCAGGGGAGTTGGACTAGATGATCTTTCTTGGTCCCTTCCAACCCCTAACAATCTATGAATCTATGAAACCCTTTCTGGAAAGAAATGCTTCCCGATATCCAGCCTGAACCTCCCCTGGTTCAACTTCAGGCCATTTCCTCTTGTGCTGACACTTGTCACCAGGGAGAACAGACTTCTGTAATACAATGGCCAGCTGTGAGCAGCCTCCCAGCCTTCTTGAGACACGTATTTCCCTCAGGTGTTTTCTGTTGATGAAGTTTGCTTAGTTAACTTGGCATCTCTGCTGCTACAAACCCTGTTCAAATAATTGATAGCGATGAACCTGTAAGTTAGCTTATTTCTGACTCTGATCTGGGAACCATCACTTTTAATGCAGCAGCATTTTATGCTCTGATCTTTAATGCACTGAGATCAACCCCCCTCTGCCTTCACTCGCAGGGCTGGATTCTTCCGAGCCTCCTCCCCAGGAGGTTCCTGCTGCTGCTGAGAATTCCATCATTGCTGCTGTCGCTGTCCTGGCAGTTGTCGTTTTTGTTCTTGCTGGTTTTCTTGTGAGACCTGCGCTGAAGAAACCGCTTTTGCATGGGATAATGTGAGATCAAAAGTCTCATCATCCACTCAGTGACGACAGGGCAAACGTCACCTATAGTGAGCTGCCAAAATGCTTCACTGACAACAGTCACGCATGTGCCATTTGTAAGAAGCTATGATATCTTTGTTTACAACAAATCCTGTTACAATGCTTCAGAACAACTTTTTTAATCCTAACACCTCTTAAAAGATTAAGAAATCATTTCAATATTCATGTCACGGGTTGTTGGGTACAATTATTTTATCATTTTTCTCCTCTTTGATTCTCTTCTCACATCCTTCTAAGACCATTTATATAATGCCTTGAAATTTTGAGACCTGGAGAGAAAATACGAATGTGATGTCAATAAGATTTAACTTGGAGAGGAACAATAGGTCCTGGAAAGGAAATGTAAAAATTGATCTTACCATGGCATCTGGAGTTGAGGCTATACAATATCCTAATTATTTTGAGCATTTTTTTAATGCTGAATTTCTCATTGTAACAATAATGGCTCTGTGCTTATTTATAAAATGCGGAGATTTCCAAGCTGAAGTAATCTGTTTCGTGAGCAGTGTAATTGAAAATCAGAGGAAGGAATGTTTACAAAGCAATGACTATTTTGTCTTTCAAATGAATGTCTCTGTGATTAAAATAAAACCAAATGTTTTACAGTGCTGAAGAGTGTGGTCTGTTGGATTAAAATTTCACTAAGTGATGGACTGAGCCCCTGCTTCTGAAAAACTACGTAGGGAATTTCTAAATATCTTAATGCAGGCTTCAGAAAGAGTGAGCTAATTCTTCTTCTTTCTGCACATGTAAATTTAGAGAAAATATTTGACCCTAGGGAGCCAAATTGATGACTCTTGATGCAGAAATGCCTTTTGTTCTGGTCTCAGTTACTTTCTCCTGCATGTCAGACACAAAACCAAAATGACCCACATTGCTCAGGGAACTTCTAAAGCCCTGTCTATCTGCATTGCTCCCAGACCTGTGCTCCCTCCAAAGCAGACTGAGTCCCTTGAGCATCCTCTCCAGTCCAAGGAGGCCCTGCATCTGCTGCTCTTCCCCCTGCATCACCAAAGGCAAGGACATCAGGAAAGGTGGCAGCAGCTTCCCCTCCATGCCAGTGAGGAATAACTGTCCTCTACAGCCAGCCTGTTTCTCCATGTTATTGGAGGGAAAGCTTACCTTCCAGTACTGGACTTTCTGCTCACTGGTTGGATTTTGAAACCCTTCTGCTATGTGAGTGTTTTGTGTGAGTGTTGGGCACACCTCTGTGTGTGTGGCTCCAGCAAGGCACTTCAATGGGGTTAAACATTAAAGGGTGCCTATAAACCAAAATTAAATCTGCCAGCAAAGGCAAAACACAGGAAAAGCCTTGAAAGGCTCCTCATTTGTGACAGTCATATTTGCAAAGCTGAGAAGCTGTTACAGGAGGTTTGTTTGCAGTATTTAAGGCTGATTCAAACAATCTGATCAAATTTGGCTTGTCAAATTAGCTGGAAGCCTTCCCACTGACATGCATCCTAAAGCTGGCAAAGCCATAAATCTCATCCAAGAGATCATATCTCAGTCAGGAGAATTTTCAGGTCTTAATAAAATGTCATTTAAATGTTGAGAGACATTTCAAGTCTCCTTTCCAGAAGGCTTTTGTTCAGTTTTCCATAATTTTGGTTGCCGATCACTATAAAATGATTTAATTTCTCTTTTTTTCCCCATGGTTGTACTCTTTGTGGTTGTGAGGAGTTTGACTTACCCAGCAATTCAGAGTGTATTGTGCACATTCATAAACCAGGCTGAAACATGCTGGAAATGCAAACAGCCAGATCCCACACAAACATTTACTGTCAGTGCATGAAAACATGAAAGGCAAGAGCTGGGATTTTTGCCTCTCACGTTCTAGTTGAAAATACAGAGAATTAAAGCCAAAATGTAAACTAGACTTGTTTGTTTGGCCTTTTGTTTTTTTTTTATTTATTCATTTTGTGTGGGATCAGCATTAGGTGAAGCCTGGTGCCTACAGACTCAACGGTGCCATGAACCAGGAGGGCATGGAGGCCATGCTTAGAGCTCTTTGCTCTGAGCTTTCTGGAGGCTGCAGTTGAGCTCATCGTTGTTACCTGCTCCACCCTTAGAGAAGACACCCCATCCATCACTTAACAGGTTTGCTTTGTTTAGCTGCCTGACTTTGCTATTAGGTCATTTAATTTCTTCCTAATGTGTCACTGCTCAACCACGTAGTATGTACTGAGTAGTCTGTACTCAACCAACAATGTCTCCACCAACTAACCACGTTGCTCACTATCATGCTTAAATTCCTTACAAGCATCCACCGATGTAGTGTGAGCTGTGTTGGGAGAGGATAATGACTGCGTTGCACCATATGTATCCAGACCATATAGTGCTTGTAACACCAGTGAAACTGCACATCTCCAAACAACTCCCCTGAAATGATAGTTGAGAAGGTTTGGGGTGTTTTTCAAGGAAATAGCATGGGACCATCGCAATTCGGTTTCAAATAGATTCATCTTTTTTTGGGTAAAAAGGACTCTTTGGGTTCCTGCCAGAGTACTGAATCCAGTGTTGTCATACAACCCATTTGGCCAGCTTGGGGTTAAAGCAGAGCTTAGAAACAAAGTTCTTGCATGCTGAATTTCCTGCACTTTGGTGTCTTGTTTATCTTTCTGTTCTAAGTTTGGAGAATGAAGCGGATAATTCAGCTCTGTAGTCCTCCTTCCCAGGAATACTATAAAAATATTTATAATTGGGTATAAACAAACATTGATTTGTTTCTGTATCTCAGAGCTAGCAAGTAGATCTATTTTCCAGTTGTTAATAACAAATCCCCACGTCGATTGAGAGTAAAAAAAAAACCTGGTATGGGTAGAAACCATAATTTTTCTTGTTTTCATTATTTTCTCTTCATGCATTGCCATAGAAGCCCATAGATACACATTGACATCAGTCTGAATTAAGCAACAAAGCATCACCTTCTTCACTCAGTCCTGGCTTAGGTGTCCTCTAATGCCCGAGACTGAACGCTTGCATCAACTTCCAAAGAAATAACTAAATGAATATACTTTGGAGATCACTTTCACTTGACCAGTGGTCTTATTTTTTTTAATAACACCATCAGACTCACCAGTCATGGGCAAACTTTTCTAACAGGACTGCACTGGATCTACTCAGCCAGGCACTTGCAGCAGGGTTGCTGGATTGTCCGCTGTGGTTAATAAACTCAGAGGGAACAGCAAAGGCATTTCTTAAGGCTGATCCACCACAGCCCTTTGTAACAAATATTTTTAGTCTTTTTCTGTCCATTATCCCCAAATGCAAGCACAATTTTTGGAACAATTTCTGTTTAAATGCCTTATGTTACAAGGAGAAGAGATTTCCCCTTGTTTATTTGTTCCTATTTTGGTAGTTTTATTTTCATGTTTGGTTTTTTTAATTTAATTTTTATATGTTTGGCAGTTTATATCTATCTGAAGCTTGTGTATTTTAGGAGATTTTCTATCTCAGGCTCCAGAACTATGACACAAAAAGTGCATTTTAACAAAATCACTCCTGAGGAAACTTGTCAGTGACCCAGCTGGGTCACCAGGAGTGAGATTTGTTTTCATTTCTTAGAATAACACTTGGAACACCTTTTTTTTGCCCTGAATCACATGGTACGCACCCAAGCAGGTTTTTCCCTTCTTCTTTCCGAAATAAGTTAATTAGTGACACGCTGTGATGTAGTAGTTAATTCATCTGGTGCTGTTCAAAAGAGACAGCCAAGTTTGAATAGCTTTTATTGTATGGTCTTTTAGTTTTCAGAAACTATAGTTTCAGACATATGGCTTCTGTCTTTCCTCCTCTTTCTGTCTGAAGGCTCTGAGGGTTGTATTTTGTCCTCATAGTCATGTAAACCTGTTGTGCCTAAGGAATTTTTTTTGTGGGTGTGTGAGTGACTAAATAAATAAATAATAAATAAATAAATAAATAAATAGATAAAATGTGGAGTTTGAACAGTTGCAGGTAGATGAGTATTGCTTGGTAGCCTGGTGCTGCAAAGAAACCCATCTGCTGGGATGAAGATGAAGACTCTTATGGTTTTAGTGAGGTCTCATGTGACTTTTCTCTTTATTTTTCCTTTTCCCTCCCTTTTATCCCTGCTCTTTGAAAACCATGCAGATAAATTCTTGGTACATGTCAAGATATTGTTACTCCTTGCCTTATCTCCCTCATCACTTCTGCTGATTGCTCTTTAATTAAGGCACTGAATAAAATTAGGCAGTCTGTACAAGACTGACTTTTCTTCTGTGCCTCACCAGTTGCTAGAACAGAAGGACCCCAGCTTTAGAGCTCCTTGTTTGTTGAAACTACCTGATTACAAAGGCTTATCCATAGCAATGCTGAGGTGTTTCTGAAGCATTTGGCATTGGTTGCCACCACCTTCCATGGCTAAGCCTGAATGCAAACAAAGCACTTTGGCATGAGATTAAGTTGATGAAAATTGAATTAGGCTGATGTGAGGGCTCTGTTCTCCCATGTAAAGTGGTGGCAGGGAGCATGACTTAATATTAATGTGGCAAAGCTAGGCTTTGTCTCCAAAATGCTGAGTCCTCACATCCCTAGTCAGTCATGGGTTCAGAAAGCCAACTGTGAAGTCTCAGTTGCAGGAAGGTGGCCAAAACTTGTTGCTTGAATTTCTGTTTGAGCTCCTAGGCAGCTGAAAAGCCTGGGCAGCTTGTGTTTGAAAGTTGCACACTGTGCATGTAGAGTAAACACTTGATCTGAGCCTTGCCAATGCGAAACAAGCCACCTTTGTTTCATAAAAGTTCACTGGATTTCTCTAAGGAATGCATTGTTGAGGAAGACAAGTGGACTACTCTCTGCCAACACTACAAGGATTAAGCCAAGCATCACGTGAGATGCTTCCCAAAGGCTGCAAAGGGATGAGACTTACAGATCAAGCTGAAAATTAACTGTTTGAAATACGGACTAGAATTTATACAGCCTTGAGGGGTTTCTGGCATTGCATTTTAAAATAAAATCTGTTTGTATGCTAGCAGGTAAGGCCATCCCTTGCCTCAGCAATGCTTACAGCTGCAGGTGCCCTGGTGCCCAGGGCCTGTCTGTGTGAGCCAGGGGAGTGTGGGGCTAAGACCTCAGCCAGCTCATGGTACCCCTGCCCTGGGAGGTTTTCCAGATGGGTCTTTCCTTGCTGGGATTCACTCTGTCCAGGCTTCTGGACAGCACAAGCAGTCCAGGGCAGGAGATGCTGCAAATCCCTGCAATGCTCTCAGCTCACAGAGTCAGCCCAACGGATCCCAGGCAGAACCACCACAATGTATGTGGACTGGGGGGTCTGCTCTGCAAGGAGTAATGGGGGAACACATCCATCTCTGGCTCACCCTCAGGACAGTAGGGAAACTGAGAGGAGAAAATAGTTTGGAGTCCTTTTTTACTTGGCATCATTCATTTTTTCCCTTGTTGCATGTAGCAGCTTCCTCCTGAGCCAGTGGCTGCCATTGGATGTGCCAAGGGGACGGTTTAGCCACTGGTCCCATAGAAGAGAAGGGCTTCAAACAATAAATAAGGTAATAAAAAAATGAAGCTATTAGAAACAAACCCTTGCCAAATAATATTAATCAATGCAGGTAATAATCTGGTAGCAGTTCAGAGCCAAGGGGTAACACAGTGGTCTTCACTGTGCAGATCTTCAGCTGGCAGCCACATAATACACACGTACCCAGTGCAAAAGTAATCCCTAAGAGGCCACATGCTTTCAATTTTCAATTCAATAAATGAAATAGCAGTGGCAGTGACCTTCTGCTATTCTGTTCTCAGCACTGGCTTCCTTGTTAAGTCCATTGCAGGCCAGATAAAACACAGTATGACATGCTGGAGCTCCCACTAGATGATGACAGTGTTGTGTCCACTTAACTCTGACTTTATGCAACTGCCATAAGGACACTAACATGCCTCACTCTAGGAAGATGCTTTAAAATCTGGCCCAAAACCACAGGCACTCCAGTCTGGTGCACAGCACAAGTTAGAAAACACTTTCCCTGCTGATGGGCTCCTGAAAAAGCTGCTTTCTCCAATAACCTGAAACTGCAGGAGTCAGTCACCTTGATAGTTGATCCAATTTCCTTCTTTTCTTCCAAAGACTTGTGCCTGAGGCTAATGAATGGGTAGAACAGATGTTCTGCAGCTCTGGGAGAAGCTCATTTTGGTGATGGCACAGGGGAAATCCTCCTGGATGAGGTGCTGTGCTGAGGACGTGATGGTCTCCTCTGCTCCTGTAGGGAGTGGATAGTTCACCAATAACTCTTTTCATCAGGAAGATGCCAGTGTCATCTGTTCAGATAACTTCTGGTCTATGGGGAGCACCGGTCAATAACATGTTATACACTGGACTGAGTTTCTGGTGCTCAGTGAAAGGGAACTAAACTACCAAAATCATGGTCAAGCTCTTCTTCAGGACATCCCAAACTATTCTCTGACATTTCAGCAAATACTTCTTAAGAGGTTCCTACAACACACACGTTAACCTCCACACTCAAAATCTTCAAAGAATAAATTCCAAGGAGCAGGACAGTTACATTTCCTTTCTGTTTTGGTTCAAGCTTTTTTTTGTAGACATTATAATGCCCTTCAGAGGTTTATCCATCTTGCTATTCTCATTGCTTCCTCACTCAAGAATGCATTCAACAGATTGCTTCTGAGAATCATAAAATAGCTAGAGATTTCCTTTTTGTGATGTAGAAAGACATCTTTCACGAGACGTGTTACTCTAGGTGCAAAATACATGCTACTGTGCATTTTTAAAATGTAAATAACCTTATACAGACAAAATTACTGAGAGTCAGTTTGTGGGATTGTTTTTCTAGCCATGCAGGTAAACAGACAACTTCTCAAACCTTACCCAATCAAATCCCTTGGTTTAATTTTGATTATTTTGTGGCTTTGGCCCAGTTTTACCAGGACAGAATCCTAGGCCAGCCATGGTCTGCAGGCTGTTAGCAGTTTGGAGTCAGCCAGGGCAGCTGAGCTGAGTTGACTACAGGTGTGTTCCATCCCATAAACATCACATTTATTATGAAGGGGAAGGTTTGCTGAGGATGAAGGGTCTCCTGCTTGGATTCCTCCTGTTCTTCATGGCTGTCTTTCCATTTGTTGTGACCACTGTGCATTTGCTGAGCTGAGTATAACTTCTTTTTTTTTTTACACCTTATATTGGTGTCAGTTTGGTTGTTTCATTAAATCCATTTTCATTTCAACTTGTGGGTCTCTTCTTGGTTCTCCCTTCTTGTCTGGGAAGGGCTCACTGGGGGGATAGAATAGCTGCTATAGTTTAGCCCTGTGAAATAGCTCTTACACAGGGTGCATTAATCTGCTTCTTACTGTTTCAGCAGTGCTTTCAGCACAACGTGCAATACAACATTTCATTCATGTAGAGGCTGCTGCAGTGATTGAAAACTCCATATAGAAGTGACTTATTCTTTTTTTTTGGTTTTTCATTCACAGCTACGCAGGATCTAAAGCGAGAGGCAAACTCCTTAAATTTGTGTCATCGTTGCCCTTAATATCAAAATAGTTTTAGAACTGAATTGGTACAGTTAAAAATGCTGATGTATTTTAACCAAAAAGCCTGGACCACACACTCTTCGTGCTGGATGTGGCTTCCCTGTAAAATGACATACCAGTGCAGCCCGGGTATCAGGCTGATGATCAGCTTTTCTATTCTATCGGTGCTTAACAGAGAATAAAGTCAAGAACTTCCCCAAATTACATCCATCTAATGTTACATCGGGATAAATTGGGCTTGACTTTGTGTGTGGAGTTACATGAAAGTTCACACCTACAATCAGAGCAGTTCTGCTGTGGATCCTGTGCTGCAGAGAGTGAATTCATCTGGGATATCGCTACCTTGTAGGCATGGCCTTGCTCCAGGGACTCTGATAAGCAGGAGCATCTAAGCAGGTTGAAAATGCATGTTCCACTTAATCAGTGCAATGCGAATGGCATAGAAGTCTCTCTTCTAAGCTGCTTTCTACCACTTTAATTCCTCCTTGGCAAAAGAAGTATCCTTGATGGTAAGGATCAGCTCTGACTGTGAAGTGCAGCAGCACAGGCAGAGAGCCAGCCGGACAGACAACAGTGCTGCAGGAAAGGATCTGGGGCTCTTGGTGGACAACAAGTTGACTACAAGCCAACAATGTGTCCTTTGAACACTGGCAGCAGGTCAAACGCAGTGATCCTTCCCCTCTGCTCAGCGCTGATGAGAAAGATCAGTAACACTGTGTCCAGTACAAGAGTGGGGCTTCTGTGTACAAGAGAAGCAAGGGCATCCTGGAGCAAGTCCAGCAAGGGGTTATCAAGATGTTCAAGGGGCTGGAGTACAAAACGTACAAGGAGATGTTGATGGGCTTGGTCAGTCTTAAGAGTGCGAAGGAGAAATTTTATTGCCATCTACAGTCGCCCTCTGGGAGGGTGCAGAGAAGATGGAGCCAGTCTTCTTTCAGAGATGCACAGCAATAGGACGAGAGGCAACAGGCACAAGTCAGAACTTGGGTAATTCCACCTAGTTGTGATGGAAATTTTTTTTTTTCAACCATGAGGTGGTCAAACAGTGGAACAAGTACTCAAAGAAGCCGTGCTATCTCTATTCTTGGAGGTATTTAATGCTCTTCTAGACATAGATTAATAAAATGGTAGAGGTTGGAAGGGACATCTGGAGGTCACTGAAACCAACCCCCCTGCCAGAGCAGAGCAGGATCACCCAGGGCAGGCCACACAGGAACAGATCCAGGAGAGTCTTGAAAGTGTCTAGAGAAGGAGACTCCACAACCTCTCTGGGCAGCCTCTTCTAGGCTCTGTCATCCTCACAGTAAAGAAGTTTTTCCTCATGTTGAGGTGAAACTTTCTGTGTTCCAGTTTGTGACTGTTGCCCCTTACAAAGGAACCTGGGGGACCATTTGTGATCATTTATGGGATACACACAATACAGAAGCTGTCTGTAATCAGCGGGTTCATGGACATGCTGTATCATATTCAGGAGGTGTCATCTTTACTCACAACCCAAGAAATATTGTCATGGATGATGTGCAGTACAGAGGGAGTGGGAATGATCTGTGCCAATGTTCTCACAGGGAGTGGAATAGAGAGAAGTCTGACAGCTGCCACAGTGACAGCGTCACTTGCTCCTGTTGCCACATCGTTGCTTTATCAAGAAGGGTCACAATAATTGATTTTGTCAAGTTGAAAAGTGCTCCCCTAAACCAGAAAACATTTTTCTCAACAGCTTTATGGGTCTTGCTAGTAACAAGGCTCTATCCTACACAGACAAGTCCCTTCTTCTCATCAATATTTGACGTTGCAAATTTCCATCCAGATAAGATTCAAAAACTTTTAAAGCGTTTTAATCAGCATCACTTAGAGTCCACCCAATGCTTTTATACTACCATCACACTAATCACCTGTAATCTGCATTAACAAATTCTATTTGCTTACCACCAAGACCAGGGAGGAGCACCAAAAAGTAATCCTGAGGCACATTCTGCCCTTACAAAACCTACAGGCTTTCACACAGGAGACTTTTCATTAATTTAAGGTCCTAATCCCACATGCTTCACCATGACAAAGCTTTATTGAATGCCTGCAGATTATTTGAGTGAGCTAATTAGGATAAACCAATTCCAAAGATTTAGAGTCATGACTCTTTTGCAGCCCAGGTACAGGGATCAATAAGAAGGAACCAGGTCTGTGTCAGATCCCTCTGAAGAAGGGTGATTCTCAAACTTCTGGCTGTTCTAGTTCTAGATCCTTACCCAAATTTAACCCTGACAAATTTTTTTTAAATATTTTTTAATATCTGTCAGATGGTAAAAGGTTGCAAAGTCTTGTCCTATTCTCCACTGATTTCCAAGTTGCTAGCAAGGAAAGATAGCTCATAATCTCATGTCTCATCGTTTTTGTTACCTTAAGAACATCTGCACTACAAAGAGCTTAATTAGCCAGCTGTTGAGTGTTTTCTGAAGCAAAAATAAGTTTTGCAAAGAAAGACGAAGCATAATCATAAACTATCTCAAATGGATAGGAATCCATGAGGACCGTTGAGTCCAACTCCCTGCAAGACTATCTAAAATTAACCGTATCACTAAGAGTGTTGTCCAGGTGTTCCTTGAACTCTGACAGGCTTGATGCTGTGACCACTTCCCTGGGGAGCCTGTTCCAGTGGCCAGCCACCTGTTACAGAATCACAGAATGGCAGGGGTTGGAAGGGACCTCTGGAGATCATCTGGTCCAACCCCCTGCTCCAGCAGGGTCACCCAGAGCAGGGGGCCCAGGATGATGTCCAGGTGAGTTTTGAATGTCTCCAGAGAAGGAGACTCCACAGCCTCTCTGGGCAGCCTGAGACAGGGCTCTGGCACCCTCACAGCATAAGTTTTTCTTGTTCTAAAAATACAGTTATTTTTACAAAACATTTGATTGCTAAAATGGGTTTGTTGTCCATTTCCTTCTCTACAGCTTCTATGGGAACTGCAATATCTGGAAATTTCACTTTCATCTTTATTCAACTGTTTCTATCTGGAAATAGCTTTCCTTAGCACGAGCAACTTCCTGTTTAAACTATTACCAATTTACATCTTATTTAGTTTCTTCAGGAGTTTATGCAGAAGAACTTCTTAAAATATAGTATATTTTCACCACTTTGAAAGCAGTAATATTGATTTATATAGTTTTCATGAGGCTATCCATGGATCTTTATTCTTTAAGGAGAATATTTGGAACTGAAATGTATACCTGGTTTGCCAGAGTACTAAAAGGATGTGGGAAAAACTTCATCACTGGACCAAGTTGCTAAAAATCCAAAGACTTAAAGAAAAGGCATTGCATAAAACAATATTATTCATTTTATCTGTTGGGTGGATTTATCTCACATGTACAAAGAAAAAAACCAAAGAGGTTTTTTTCCACTTTTTAATTTAAAACTTAAAAGTCCCTTAAGTGATATTAAAATGCAAGGAGAAAATAGAATTTAGTTATAAGAAAGTCATGGTCACCTTGTGTTGCTTTGACTGGATTAACCTCATCTTGGGGTCACCCTTGTCTCAGCGAGTAAAACCTTGATTCTGCCTCTAATTTGAATACTTTGTTGCTAATATTTCAATAGCTAAATACCCACTAACATTGATCTAACATAGGTCATTTCTTTCATTACTATTAATTTCATAACCAGTATTCAGCTGGGAATTGAAAACCTGATTTAGGTAACTATGAACATCTGCCTGGCCCAAGCAAGGTATCTTTGGTTCAATCAGTGACCCAGGAAAAACAAGTGGCTGTAAATTGCCCCACAATGACACTAAGTCTGCTGGCACTAATTAAATGCCTCTCTCCACCTTTCCTGCAGAAGAAAGCCCAGGAAGACAATCCAATAGCCAGCATGATATGCTGAATCAGCTCCAGGATGACTCCAGAATTTTAACTTAATGGCGTGGCAACCTCCAAAGTCCTACCTCCTTCACTCTTCTCTTTCGCAGAAGTCTCCATAAGGTTGATGAACAGTAGAAGCAGATGTGAAGGTGACGTCAAAATCTATTACTAAGCAAGTGGAGGGAGAGTCAGTGATGACTTCTGGGACATAGCTGATATGCAGGTTGTGATGGGATGAGGAAAAGCTCTCTGTACTGGGAAATGCACGTTTCATTCCAGGATCGAGGAAAATTTTCCTGGATGATGTGCAGGGCAACAAAGGCAGCAGAGCTGTCAGGGTGTAACACAAGAGAAGGCAGGGATGGCAGAAATGAATCAAGAGCTCAGTTGCCTCTTGTTGTTCTTCTTCACATACTTCAGAGGTGGTTACTGGGAGCAAGAGCTGGTGTTGCATGCTTAGGAAAGCTCTTCTGGTGTGGGATGCTCAGAATGTGTTACTAGTGGTGAGTCAGAAGCATTGAAGAAAGGAGACAGGTTATGTTTTGTGGAAGATAGGGGAGGAGGAAGTGGCTTGGTAAACATTTCACACCTTGGGTTTCACAGGGGCGTTACTCACGTAAGTATTCTAAGGTAGTCAGATACCACCAGCTATAGCACAGATGCCTAGGTTTGTGTGTACTCAGGCTGAACCCTTCCCATGCCTCTCCAGAAGACCATTTTTTTTTAACCGTTGGAGGGTTGGTTGATTGGAAGTTTGTTTTATTTTTAACTCTGAAGCCATTCCTAATGAACAAACTCTTGCTCTGACTTTTCAACACAAGCTAAAATCTTTGTCTTGATTAAGGCAGTAAAGACAGGTAAAACCAGCAGTTTAGTTTTAGAAAAAAATTAGACAATATGAGAGAGGCTCCTCAGCACTTACAGAGAGCAGAGTGAAGTACTAAGTTCTCACCAGTTGCCACCTGGTACACAAAGGTCTGTTGTAGTGTTCATTAATTAATTTCTTCTGAAATAAATTTGAAGCTGCTATGATAACAATGTTTACATTTCTAATCTACACCTTCTAGAGGAGACAGAACATCTGGTGAGTCTTACCATTTCTTTAATTAATAATTCTAAGAATCGTGTATTTACTGGTAAATACATTTTGCTTTTGTTTGATACAAAGGGGAAAAGCATTTATTTAAAGAAGATGGAAAAGTACTGGGCTATAGTTCATCAAATGATGTAGATGATTGTGAAGGACTCAAATGTTGGGGAAACCACCCTGAAAAAGTGTAAGGAACTTATCACTAAATGAAAATCAGGCTCCCTTAACCTGTCTCGCTGATTAGCAGATCCCATTGCAAGAAAATGAAAATCTTGGACATACTTTCAGAAATTCATCACAGAAGAACAAAGTGGCTCTCGCAGGTGTTTGCTGAGACTCTCTAGAAGTCATTCTTGGGGACCACAGTGTTGTGCAACTCTGAAGATTCACTGAACCTGCACAGAGCAAATGGCTGAATCCAAAGGGATTTGCTAGAAGCTGCGAACCTCTTTATTAAGTCTATACCATTGTCCCCATGAGTGTGAAAAGCAGGAAAAGCTACAAGAATGCAGCACATGCCAAGATAAGCAACCTGTGTTGACACAAAGCCTTAGCTGTGTAACAGGATGAAATGATCTGTCCAACCATGTGCAGAGCCAAGATCACTCGTATCCATTTATGTTGGCACTGCCTCCGTCTCTCGCAAAGACTTTTCCCTCACAAGAATCACATGGGTAGACTGGGGCTTCCAGAGGCTGGACAGTGATGTCCTTACCCCAAGGCAATTCTTGTCTGGAACCAGGAATTCAGACCTGGCCCTCAATTCTCCAGCAGGACTGGGGAAGCGATTGTACCTCTGTACTCAGCACGGGTGAGGCCTCACCTCAAATACTATGTTCAGATTTCAGTCCCTCGGTCCAGGAAGGTCACTGAGGCTGGAGCATGTCTGAAGAAGCTGGGGAAGGGTCTAGAGCCCAAGTCTTACGAGGAGCAGCTGGGTGTACTGGAGTTGTTCAGCCCGAGAGGAGGATGCTCAGGGGAGACCTTCTCACTCTCAACAGCTCCCTGGCAGGAGGTTGGAGCCAGGTGGGGTTGGTTTCTTCTCCCAGGTAACGAGCAATGCGACAAGAGTAAATGGCCTGAAGTTGTTCCAGGGGAGGTTTATGCTGGACATGCGGAATGATTTCTTCCCTGAAACATTCGTTAAGCCCTGGCCAAAGCTGCCCAGGAGAATGAAGGAATAACCATCCCTGGAGGGATTGAAAAGCCATGTAGGTGTTGTGCTGAGGGATATGTTTTAGAGTGACCTGGCAGTGCTGGGTTAGCATTTGGACTTGATGATTTTAAAGGTCTCTTCCAACCAGAATGAGTCTATAAATATTCAGATGTTAGATTACAAAATACAGGATGAAATTCATATACAGTCAGAAAAAGCTGGACATTTCCAGGGAGGAATAGTTTTGCCAGTGCAGCAAAACTTCACTCCGTGAAGAAAGATTAACCTCCAGCATAAAACCATTTCACTGCAGACAAAAGCTGTTTGTTTTCTATGAGTGATTTTTGATAGATTTCGTTAAGAAGATGTTCTGGGAAACAGCTTTGCTATTTCAAGACCACAAAGGTCAGCTCTGCAGATCCAGGTTTTGTCACACCTGTCCCTCAGCCCCACTAGCTGCTAGTGCTGTTTCTTCATGGCTTCTGCAAACACCTCCACTATGGTGGGGCGCTAGAGATGACCATTGACAGACTGTTGGGAATGTGATGGGTTAAGCAAAAAACTCATCACTTCACAAAATCACAGAATTTCCTAGATTGGAAAAGACCTTGAAGATCATCGAGTCCAATCATTAACCTAACACTGAGAAGACCTTGACTAAACTACATGCCTCAGCACTACATCTGAGCAACTCCTAAATCCTTCCAGAGATGGGGACTCCACCACTGCCCTGGGCAAGCCCAGCGTTTGATAACCTGCTCGATACAGAAATTCTTCCTCATACCCAATCTCAACTTCCCTGGATGCAACTTAAGGCCATTTCCTCTTGTTCTATCACTTGTTACTTGGGAGAACAGACCGACCCCCACTTCTCTACAACCTCCTTTCATGTAGTTGTAGAGACCAAGAAGGTTTCTCCTGAGCCTCCTTTTCTCTAGACTAAACAACCCCAACTTTCTCAGACACTTCTCATAAGACGTGTGCTCTGGGCTCTTCACCAGCCTTGTTGCCCTTCTTTGGACAGGCTCTAGTGCCTCAGTGTCCTTCTTGGAGTGAGGGGCCCAAAACTGAACACAGTACTCGAGATGTGGCCTCACTAGTGCTGAGTACAGGGGGACAATCACTTCCCTGGTCCTACTGGCCCCACCATTCCTGGTACAGGCCAGGATGCCATTGCCCTTCTTGGCCACACTATTGACTCATGTTCATCCAGCTATCAATTGACACCCCCAGGTCGCTCTCTTCTGAGCAGCTTTCTAGCCACTCTTCCCCAAGCCTGTAGCACTGCTGGGGGTTGTTGTAGCCAAAGTGCAGAACCCAGCATTTGGCCTCATTGAAATTCATACCACTGTCCTTGGCTCATCGACCCAGTCTGTCCAGATCCCTCTGCAGAGCCTCCCTGCCCTCGAGCAAATTGACACTTCCATCCAGCTTGGTATCATCTGCAAACTTACTGAAGGTGCCCTTGATCCCCTCATCCAGATCACTGATAAAGATGTTAAACAGAACTGGCCCCAGTACCGAGCCCTTGGGGACACCACTCATGGCCAGCTGCCAACTGGATTTAATTCCATTTACTGCCATTTATGGCTTAAGAAATCTTCTCCAAAGTGCAGTAAGTATGTTTAAAGGAGTAATGAATCCATAACTGTAGCATGGGGAAAACTGCACCACTTTGTGAGTTCACGGACTAGTAATTTTGTGGTTTGTTTGGTTTGGTTTTTTTCAGGCAAGAAGAGTGCAAATAAATACTTGTACAAGGAATACAGGTATAGGAGGAAGACAGGCAGCCTTATTTTATTCCTTCAAGGATACTTCAGTGAAATTCTCTATAAATATTAGACTTGAGCACAATCAGGTGTCATGGTTTAGATCTTCTTTAAGTGATAACAAGTGAAGAGCTGCAAGGGAAGATGAAATAAATGGATGCCTGAGGTGGGCCAGAGACATATCTTCTGACCTTGGTAGGAGACGGGTGAGGAATGGAAACAACCGTCCTGCTGTTTGTAGCTGTCTTTCTTGCACATGTTTGTTTTCACCTCTGCTTACTTATAAAGTTATTTGCTGCAGTGAAGGTCTCTTCATGGGCCCTACGAAAGCACTGCGTAGTCAGAACATCCTATGCAGAAGTGTGCTCTTTCCCTAAGGACAGTGTCTCGATGCCCTCCAGTGGTAGAAGCCTCCAAAGCAGCTTTGCCTTTTCCCATTGCTTTTAGCCCCTTAAACTGTTAAGACTCAGATCCTTACGGAAATCGTAACACTAAAGTTCCATGAAAAGTAGATGTTTAAAGGCCTTAAGGTGAACTTAACTTGTGTTTGCAAGTGTTGGAGAAGTTGCCCAGTCAGAGCTGTGGAGTAGCATGGATTTATGGAGACCTTGCCCCCTAGCAGGTGAACTGTAGACAGTATGTCACAAACATATGTACCTTTGTATATGCATACATATATCCCATACTTTACATGTGCTATTTCCCAAATGTCCTATTGATAGGACGAGAGTAAACAGCTTCAAGTTGTGACAGGGGAGGTCCAGGTTGGATGTTGGGAAAATTTCTTCCCCACAAAGGTTGTCAAGCCCTGGCCCAGGCTGCCCAGGGCAGTGGTGGAGTCCCCATCCCTGGAGGAGTTTGAAAGCCATGTAGGTGTGGTGCTGGGGGACATGGGTTAGTGGTGGCCTTGGCTATGCTGGGTCGATCTTAAAAGTCTATCCTGTGTTAAAGGATATTTCCAGGGAGGGGTCATTTTGCCAGTGCAGCAAAACTTCACTCCATGAAGAAAGATTAACCCCCAGCATAAAACCATTTCACTGCAGACAAAAGCTGTTTGTTTTTTGTTTGTCGAATTCGTTAAGAAGATGTTCTGGGAAACAGCTTTGCTATTTCAAGACCACAAAGGTCAGCTCTGCTGTCATCACTACTGGTTCCTGCCACACAGGATTAGCTTGCTTGCTTAGCTTTGGACTGAAGTTTTACCACCTTTCTAATGGCACCTTCAGTGACCCTGGCGGGGGCTGCAGTGGTGATTGTAGAGGCTGGTCATCCTGTCCCACCACTACAGATTAGCTGTTCAGATCTTCTGCCCCTGCTGAGATTCTCACCTACCACCGTTGCTTCTTAGATACGGTGTAAGACAGCCTGAGGTGAGATCCAGGCTCCCTAGGTAAGAGCTGGGTGGTGGAGCCCTCAGCCCTCCACACATTCCCTGGGTCTAATGTCTTCTCTGGGATTTGGTTTATAAAAGAGACAGAATAACACTGAAAAAGCAAATCTGGGCATTTCATGCTCAACATATTTATGTTCAGCCATGTTTCCCCAACCCCTATATTGAGGCTTCATAAAGAGGTGCACTGAAATGGTGCTGATTCAGAGCTTAGTTTATAAATAGACACCTTCAACTAGATGATGTGAATGATTGTTTAGTTTGAGGACATTTAGTTTTTGTCCCTGAAAGGACATTGTAGAGAGGCTGGTGCTGGGCTCTGCTCTCAGGTAATCAGGGACAGAACCAGAGGGAACGACCTAAAGCTGATACAGGGTAGGTTTAGACTGGACACTAGGAAAAAATTATTCACAGAAAGAGTGGTGAGATATTGGAATGGGCTGCCCAGGGAGGTGGGTGAGATATTGGAATGGGCTGCCCAGGGAGGGGGTTGAGTCCCCATCCCTGGATGTGTTTAAGCATCCCTTGGATGTGGTGTTGGGGGATATGGTCTAGGGGTGAACTTGTAGAGTAGGTCTAATGGTTGGACATGATGACCCCAAGGAGCTTTTCCAAGCTAAATGATCTGTGATCTCCCCACTTCCCATTAACATCCATGCCCCTGCTGCATGGGATTTGTTGGACAACTAACTTTACTGCTAAGCAGTTTGGCTGAAGCACCAGAGTGACACATTAGCTGTTTCTACAGGACTCTGCACTTCCTAGAAAGAATATTACTGAAAATCCAGCAGCAGCCAAAGAAATAGTTTAATTAGAGGATGGATATGAAGTGCACTGAAATGACACATACATATCAGACACCTGTGCCTTTTATGTGACATTGTTCCAATCCAAATCTGTAAATCCAGAGCACTTAGATCTGGGTCAAATCACAAGATACGATGAATTTGTTTGTCACTGTTTAGAAATGAAGTCTTCATGAGATTTCAGTAGAGTTTGGGACTGTTTCAAAAATTTCTTTTTCATTCGAAAGTAGAAGAATGTTTGTATAAAATACCTTAATTGCTGCCAGGAAAGAGAACTGGTGCATGCTGTACTATTCAGGCCCAACTTGGAGCTCCATGGGTAGAAATATGTTCATAAGGATCTACCATAAACCACTTAGTGACTTCAGGAAACGACACTGAATTCACATGATACATACACATGGAACTAGGAGTTTAGGTAGTTGACATGACTGGTTTCGCCCAAGAAGGGACTGAGAACTTAAAAACATGGATCTCTAGATAGATATCACAATTGGACTGTGCTGAGAAAACATGAAAAGCATTACTGGTAAAAAAAAAAGGAATTGATGTTAATTTTTTAATCAGGTAAGAAAATATAGTTTTGCCTTTTTCTCTCTATCAGAGACTCATCTTCTTCTTGACAGTACAGAGTGAGATAGAACTGGAGGCATCCTTTGGGATATTGGAGGCCACTGTGGTGTTGACCCTATCCCCTCATGCCAGGGAGTGGTGTCAACAGTGGTGTCAACAGTCTGGTGTCCAGACTCTGTGGCTGGATCCATAGCAAATCTTTTCCAGATGTATAGGATGACCTTTCTAGGTGGGATTCCCTTTTTTTCATGCACGTCACCTAATCTGAAATCTCTCTGTTTTTACGTACAGATTCCTTGACTTGCACAGTTTTAGCTTAATTTAGCACCCTCTGGTCCTATTGTGTTCCATTGCCTTGGTTGCTGTAGTTTAGCCCCACTTATTTACCCCCCAAACCCATTCTTCTTATCCAACCGTTCCTTGGCCAATATCTCTCACAGCTCCCACAGCTCTGTGGGCTGCAAGTGAGAGAGAGCTGCAGATCTGAATCATGCTGGAGGGATCAAGACCTAGGTTAAAGAGGAATCAGAGAAACATGAAAAAGCATAGAAACTGCTTCTCACAAGAGTAATCTATAGCTGACAGAGAATTTGGTTGAGACTTTCCTGACATTTTAAGGATGCTAATCTTCCTTTGGCATAGTTGTCACGCTAGTTTAATCTGGTTCAATATGGTTTTCAGTTGGAAAGTGACTTAACTGGTGGTATGAGAATCCTTACCAAACAGCCTAATCTCCAAAAGTACATCACTGTTTCCTGGAACAACCACATCATTGGCCACAAAGGTGCCTGGGGAGTGTTTGGGAAGATCTTGGTAGCCAGGCCGGAACAGTGTTATGATCTGGATCTATTTATCCGGATGTCTGGATGTAACCTTTAAAGTGAAACTCTTCAGTAAATCACTTTGTTGGCGTGGATTTTGAAGCTCAGGAGGAAAGATCAAATTGCACAGCACACATCTTTGGTGTAGACCAGAACCCATTTAGTATAAATTCTGGCCCTGCGTTGGGTTAGAATAGATGACAGCAATGAAAATGAACCTTCAAGCAAGTCTCACCTGGTTGGTGCTGTTAAGTGCTGCTCTTCTATCTCAGCCAGGTACTGTGTCTCATTTTTCTTCTATTCTTGCAGGGAAATGTTACAGACAGAATTAGTAACTAATACAGACTGGCTTGCTGAGGAGTGGTGGAAAAGACTCTCCTAGAATATTGCTAACAAGCTTTGTACCATGAAGTTCATGGTTTAATTTGTCTTCTAATTCAAAGAGTCAGATCAAATTCGTAGGTTTGATCAAATACTCATGGCTGAAGGAAGATGAAGAATATTTTGTTTTCTCTCTTGTGAGGGGAGTAGTTTGTGGAAGTTGTTCTCTAAACATTCTTGTTCTAACATTGTGGTTTGCAATTTTAATTTTCTTATACTGTACATTTTAAAATGTAGAGTAAGATAAAAAAGAAACACAGCACAATCTGCCAGAGCTAGGTGGAAATAGACTTTATTGCAGCATCATGTTCATTCAAACTTCAAACAACAGTAACATTAAACTTCCTTATAAGCTCTTTAGGTCTTTAATTATCATCGTGGACACCACAAATAAAGTCTTGTCAATCCCTTACAAGGAGAATTAATTTCATGGAGTGTAGATTAAGGGATTGGATATATTGAATTACTTGTAAAACTTAGAAGGAAAGTCAATCCAGAGGGAAGATCAGCATCAAAAAGGACTAAGCTGCGCTTCAAAAAGGTGGTCAAATCCCAGCACTTCAGCAAACCTATAATCTTTGCCCTTATTCCATAGGTTCACTTGTGTCTTTGATATGACCTGATGTAGACAGGATTAACTTTGTCTGAAAAACTCACTTAGGATTCTGTCTTGCAAACCCAAGACTTGAGTTTCACTAAAGTAACGGTCTGTGCGTGTTTGAAGATCAAATGTCAATTTGGAAAAAAAAAAAAAACAAAAAACAAACAATTTTTTTTAAATCCCCAAATTGAATTTCTCCTAATTTTCGTGACTGAATCAGGCACAGATTATTCTGAAAGAGCAAGGATATTCTTTTTAAAATCTGTCATTTGAAAACATTGCTTTTGCCCCTGGCAGCCTAAATCCTTTTTCCTTTTAATGCATATAAGTAGAATTTCAAAGGTTTGTATGTGACTAAACTGCAGATTATACAGAGATGTAATCGGACCACAGTTTTGTGTCCTGTTTTTTGAAGACCATTTTATCCCCTGGTACCTGAACCATGATGCCTTGGTCTGGTTTAATCCAACATACATTTTTAAAGACCTTTAGCAGTATCTAGCATATCCTGCTGCAGGGTTAGCCAGAGTTGGCCTTCCCATACAGACCTGAGCAGGCATTTGCAGAGATTTAAACTGACATGCTGGGCTGTCAGTCAAAACAACTGTCACGGTCTGCGCAGACAAATGGTCCACAACCTCCCTGCTGTTGCAATAATTGCATGATGTAATAATTGTAAATGTAAATAACCCTTTCTACTGCCCCAGAGAAATTTGGCAGAGCTCAGCTCCCAGAAGCCCGTGTCTTCGCTAGAGGTGAAGGATGTACACAAGGATTTCTGGGGTCAGAGCTCTTTGTGCTGCCATGAAATAGGGTCCTCTACAGCCACCTTGCACTGAACTATGAGGAAACAAACCTTCCATTCCAGACACAGGGAGGAAGTGCAGGATTGCTTTGAAAACACACCACATACCAACACTTTAACCACATACCGGGGACTCTCACAGCCAAACATAAAATACACCCAGAACTGTGATATGTTGCATCAATGCTAATGTGTTTTCTTATCTGTCACAGCAAGCGGTACATGGCTGGACTCACCAGCCGGTCAGCCATGGAAGAGGTTCTCAGAATGGCTAAAAAATATATTTAAACCCAAAGGTAAGAGGGTGAGACATGCCACTGAGTGTCAACATAAGGTAGAGATACATGTTTTGGAGCTAAATGATTTCTAAGGTCCCTTCCAACCCAAGCCATTCTGTAAGCCAGCTGATCTGGTTATCTCCCCAGGACAGCCAATGATAACTTACCATGATAGACCAGGTCCTGTACACAGCAGAGTCGTGTGAACAGGGCTGAATTTACCCCACTAATTTGGGCTCTGCTGTTCAGCTCCCTGCCCTGTAATGCTTTGCACACTGCAGGCATTCCCCAGCAAGCCCCGGGCACTGGGGCTGCAGAAACACTGGGCAGCCCATCCCTGCACAGATGGGGATGCAAACTTAGACATAAGAAGTTTAGATATCCTGGGAATAAGCAAGCTGAGGTGTTTAACTGTCAATCTTTTCTTTAGTTCCAGAAGTTCCACAACTGCGGCTGGTATCCGAAAGGGACCGATGCGCCGGGAGGGTTGAAGTTTATTATAAAGGCAAATGGGGGACAGTCTGTGATGATCACTTCAGTCTGAACAGTGGCAACGTTGTGTGCAGGCAACTTGGCTGTGGTCAAGCTGTCTCTGTCTTGGGGGGTTCTTACTTTGGCTATGGCAAAGGAGACATCCACCTGGACGATGTGCGGTGTAGAGGAACTGAAGCTCACCTTTGGGACTGCCGGCACTCCGGCTGGAGAAGGCATAACTGTGGACACCATGAGGATGTCAGTGTCATCTGTTCAGGTAAAAAAAAAAAAAAGTAATAATTACACACTCCTAAAAAATCTCTTTGGATTTTCCTGTTGACCATAAATATAAGAAACATCAGAGCAAAGCCTAGAAATCAGACTAGAGCTGAAATGTGTGCGTGTGGAGGTTCCTTGTACTTAGGCTGCTCTGTGCAATCAAGGAAAAAACCAAAAGGATGTCCTGGAAAAAATACAAAGATTGGTAGCAGCAAGCACTGAATATGAAAATGGTAAAAAGCAGGTAGTTCAGGACCACTTTAGTCAACAGATTACAGGCTGTTCCCAAGATTCAGTCTCCCAGGTTCACTTGTAATTACCACTTGGAAGATGTTTTTCTGAGCCCCATTACCTAAAAGTCAAAGCCCAGGGAACTGACTTTCTTTTCCCGGAAGACTGAAGTATTAATGATTTCACAGCTCCTTGAAATGTCTTCTCCTTTACATGGTGGTGATTCTGTTCAGTAACGTTATTTCCCCACCCCCCTGGCCACCTCTGCAGATTCCTCCTCTGCACCCAGCTCAGGCACACCAGAGGCTGAGACACCGACTGCTCCAGGGACCCTGACAACCCTCGAGGAAGGTGAGGCACTCCTGTGTGCTGGGAGTCACTTCCACAGCACAAGACAATCTCATTCTTTATGTCTCCTAACAATGGCCACTTGGCATCTTTCCAAATGACTACTGCATCTCTAGCAGTAAGAGACCACAGTCAGAAACAGCTATTGTCTTTATTATTCAAATTTAAGTTAAATAAAGTCTTTTTTTTTTCCAGAAAAAAAAAAAAACCAAAACCAAATATTCTGTTAATTTGGGTTTGTCAGATGGATTAAGATGTGACCATGTAAATCTGTAAAATACTCATGGCAGACACTACAAAAGAAATATCTTTGTGAAGGAACAACCCCCTTACACCATCCTCTCTTGAAAAACATCAGGCTGCCACGATGTATCAGGAATAAATACATTTAATGACTAATACCTCTGAGCTTGTAGCTATAAATGCTACGTTTACAATTTTATAAAGCAAAAGTGTTCAAATAATTGTGATTTTCTGTGTCCCAAGAGGCACAAAAACTCCAAAAACATTAAGGAGCACAGACAGGTTTGATGCTCATCTCCATCAGCTGGACTTCTGCCTCTCTGGTTTTTTTAATGCTATAGCAAACCTGTTTCGAGGGCAGCTGAATGGTGCACAATTTGAAACACAGAATCTGAAGGAAATAATTTATTTTTTGAGAAGTCTTTAGGAAACATGACTCAGGGGAAAAGCCACCCAGTCATAGTAGCAATATCAATTTTGAGTCCAAGCGAGCTAAGGGAAAGCCAAACTGTATGGAAAATATATGCAATGAAGTTTTAAGTAAGAGGGCTAAGAACACATTGCTTGGTTCTCCAGAAGTTAGGAAGCGTAGAAAAATCCTAATTTTAAGTGTTTATTTATCATGGTATTACATGATAATAGAGACTCAAGTAGAAGTACAAGGATTGAGTCCATGTTTGTTCTCTGAAACCAACCTTCCTGTATTTTCACACTTTTCTGGTTCGTATTCATGTTTGGTCACTGTTGCTCATTGTTCCTACTGGTTTTTTTTCCTTCAAAGGTTCAACAGATGATTCCTTCACATTTGCCCCAGCCACAAGCCGTGCTGAGTCATCAGCAACTGTGGTGCCACCCTCTACAGCAAGTGGAGGTGAGGAACAGTTGGATACAACCCATGTGTTCTTTAGGACAAAATGTCTCTGTCCTGCATCATCATGCAGGGCACCACTTGGAGCTCAGCATGGAGCTGCAAGGAGGTAGCTATAGGAGACAATCCAGGGAATACCTTAGGTGCTTGTTCTGTTCATATCCTCCTCAGCAATCCAGTGGTTCCCACTGGGAGGAATTAATTTATACAGAGCTTGGGTCCAGCCCTTCTTCAGTGCTGATGGTGCTGCAATGTGCGTGCGTATGTCCCACCTTTTCCCCATTCTCTGTGTTGGGGCATGTATTCTGGAAAATACTTCACAAGCGTTTAATGAATGAGCTGTTTTAATGGATCTAGGAAATAATTTCTTAGGTATTAAAAAAACCCCTATTTTTAAAACCAGCATTTCACCAGACAGGGCCATTTTGCACCAGTCATCAGCTGAGCTGGGACCTTCCTATCCACCACATGTCGTCCTTCCTCCTCTTCTAATGACACTGATATCATTAGGCTTTAAGATCCTATGCAAATCTGTAGCAAGGGACGTGACTCTGTGTATTTTGTCTCTGAACTTGACAGATATGGTCAAGACACACAAAAAAAATTCCTTAGACACTGTGTTCAAAATTCTTTTATTGATAGGTATTTTCTGCAGTGCCCAAAGTTGCTCTTCTGGTTCTCCACAGACTCTGGGGAGCAAAAGAACAGATGGCCACCCTCTTTGGAAAGTCCCCTTCAGAACAGTGAAAAGCAATTCCCACATAATCTAAAGTTAGCTCTTTAAAGCTTTCTTCCGATCTCATGACTTTCAAGCTTATTATATTCTTGATTCATTCATTCAAGCTCTCCACATTATTTCCATCTTTCTGAAGCGTGCACTCGCCAACTGAGCAGCTGAGGTCTCTTTAGCACCAAGGAGAGTAAGTAGCTCTCATGTATCCCTCAGATCAAGACTGCAACTGGACTGGCTCACTGTAGCATTAACTTTACCATCTTTCTGTGCCAGCTGGAAGCATGATTTTGCCTTTGTGCATTGGTTTTCTCTTTCCACTGAGCAGCCCATTCCACCTGTCTTTATTGAATTTCAGCTTGCTGAGTGTTGGCATTTATTCTGTTCATGGAGATCATTACGAATTCTCGTCGTGTCCTCCAGAGAGTGCCCAGATCTTTCCTTTCCTTCTGCTACTCTGTACCATTCCAGTTTCAGTGGCAAGGGCTGGGGCTCTCAGTACAGTAGCCGTGGCTGGCTGTTTAACACCCACACCATCTGTTAGTCCAAGATGCTGCAGAATGTGATACTTCCTTTCTTTAGAACCTTTTTTATCACTGCTTATCTTCTACAGCCTTACCTACGCTGTCAGAGTTCAGAGCTGTGACTCGATAGCAGTGGTAGCACCACTGGAAAGTGTAATACAGATTTTCTTATGGCTCCACCCATTAACTTTCTTTTGAACAATACTTTCATGTTCAAGATCTAGGGTCTATGCACTGTAATTTCTACAAAATTTTAGATAACAAACAGAGAAATCTTCAGCACAGTGAAGGAGACATTTCACTCTGTGGTTTTTCTACCTTTTTCCTGCTGTCATTTCACTTTCAGAAGGATAGAAATGAACATTTTTCTACTTTGATGAATTATTATACAGGGCTTTGGTTAGATTTTGCTGCTTTCCTTACTCATTGAGCCCGGGCTCTATTCCGTCTGAAGGAAAGGAGTTTGCACACAGTGAAACTGAGAAATTAATGTGGTCCCTCAAGGTTTACTTTGATTTGCTTGGCTTTCAGAAGTGGACTGTGAATTTCTTAAATGAGTGATCTCTTGACTATTATGCAGGCTTAAGGAACCTAATATATAGTGTAGAATTACTATGGAACTATGTGCTTGCGACTAATAAGTGCTTTGTTTGCTCATGTACTTGGTCAAATACAGTCAAATACATTTTATTTATGCAGATGGTGTGTAACAGGGATGCTGGTCAATGGTTAAAGGGGGAAGGAAAAGCTCCTTTGTAGCTCTAACTAATAATATCATTATTTTCACATGTACATAATGCAGGTAAACTGTTGTTTGAGTTAAAGTCCCAGGAAAACAAAGCATTCACTGAATCCTTTGATTATATTCTACACTTACCTAAGCACAAAGCATTGATTTTGAAGAGGTACAAATATTATTTTCATTTATTAATTTCCTGAAAGTAAAAAGTTGCCTTTCAGCTGTCTGTGGAAACCCCCACGAGACTACACTAAAGATTCTTGGGACTGACACTTAACTCAGTCCTTTACTTTCTGAAAAAGTGCCACCAAAAATTTCAGATCGATGTTCATGTTTCAGATTCATGAAATACTTCATTTACTTAGAAACTTAATAGGGAAGAAGCCTCACCCCCCGATAAAGCCATGTTAATGATATTAATCAGCTGAATCACAAATCTGCCTGTAACTTAAGTCAAGATCTAGATCTAGTTATAGATTTAATCTGCCTCTTTCCTGTTATTCCCATGTGCATTTAGATAGCTAGGGTAGTCCAGTTCTTAAACTTTATATTTAATACCTTCCACCATTTCTGGTGAATGCCTGAGTCAACAAGTTAATTACCTTTTGTCTCAATTATCTTTTTTTTCCCCTCCCTCAAATCATATTTGGATGTCTTGTAGTTTAGACCTAGATCTTGGGAATAAGCCAAGCATTCTGCTGCTGGCATTTCTTTACAGCTTTTGCAGAAGCAGCATGCTCTGATGGAAGGAGCTTTGATCATGGCCAGCAAAAAGGAATTAAGGGAAAGAGAGTCCTAGGAAACATGGTCCTTGTTCTGAATGGATGTGCATTAGTTGGTTACAAATGACTACCAGGTGACAGCAAAATGTCCCAAAATGAAAACCTTGTCATTACTGACCCACCAAGGAGTAAGACAGGTGTGTATACTCAATGCAGTTTATGATGGCCACAAACTTGGAGGAACTCAATTATGTTGTCAGCGGTGCTCTGATTTCTTTCTCTGAAAGAAAAATACACTCCAGGCCCATAAAACTAATTTGGAACTTCAGATCTCCAAAAGCCTTTTCCTCTGAAAGTGAGACAAATGTGTGGAGTATTCTGTAAGTACCCAGCTCTCAGAAATGAGCCTGGTCTGTAGAAATAGCTCTGCTACTATTCCAGAGAAATGATGCTGTGCCAACCATCTGTTATGCCAAGGGTTAGCAAGAATGGGAAAAGAAGCTGAACCAGGCATTATAGTAAGGAAGAGGAAAAGAAAAAAAAAGGAATCCAAATCATATCCCTTAGATTGCAAGGTGTCGCAGGAAAAGATTGCCTCTGGGTGTTTCTCTTCATCCTTTAGACAGCACTACAGTATAGATCAGAATGATGGTAAAGAGAAGGATGGAAACCTTCTCTTTGTTGCACAAAGTGGCATCTAAGTGGACAGGTGAGGGTCATTTTCCCAAGAGCAGCACCTTGTGGAACAGGACCATGTCCATGCCCGTTGGGTGGTGTAAGCAGAAAAAGGAGTTTGAGCATTTATATCCTACACCACCTCAAATTCAGGGGAAGATCCTTTTTTCTCTTCCTAAGGGCTCTATATGTTGGGTAAGGGATGTGAACTGGGAAAGCCTGTGCAGAGGGTGTCTGAGTGGAGAGGAAAGGGGGAAGCGGGAGAGGCCAAAGAGCTTGGGGATGCCACGGCTTACCCAGGGACCACACACCACCAGTGCTGGGGCTCCAGCTGAACCATCCTTGGTGGTAAGCATCGAGGGGATGAGCAGGCCTGTGTCTGCATTATTTATGGGGGAAAAAAAAAAAAAATAACAAACCCAGAACATTTAAAACGTCCACCCATAGCCTGCCAGTCAGTGCCTGTGTGCTCTGGAGGGCTCCCAGGAAAAGGAACAGCTCGTAATCGTGGCGAGCTCACTCCCTTCCCCTGAGAGAAGGGGCAGGCAGCACTAAGCCGTGTAACCTCAGGGGCAGATGTAGGAGGGAGTAATGAGCTTTTAACGGTCAAAGAAAGAGAAATTAATTTCCTCTGCACTCAGCTGTTATTTCCAGGTACGGCAGCGAGACCGGTGCTGGCATTTGCAAAGCACACCGGTGTTTAAGATGCACTGCGTTTTACTCTATGCCTGCACATGGTTTATTAACATGGTTAATGGTTTATTAACATTAAATTGCTGCTTCTCCACTAGACCTTACTCGCCTGTCTCAATACGTGCGGGAGCTGTTACTGAGATACTTAAACAGCCTGTGCCGACCAATGAGGCCTGGGATACCCAGTGTAAGAGTACAAGGGTGAGTATTTATTCATGCTCGTGAGGTGTCCCGGCCAAACTGGGGCACCCCGGATGTGGTTTACATCTATACATCTCCCTATGTGTGTGATATTTGTGTGTATATATATATATGTTGTGTTATACCAACATACATATCCAAATGCCATATAGTCACCCCTGCGTTCCGGGGTTCTGTGCTACAGTTAGAACCGTTAGAAGGAAAGGTTCTTGTAACTGATGAAACAAATGGGCTTAGTGACCATGTCACAATTTTTGTGTGACAATTACATGTGGGGGTTTTTGTTCATTTGGGTTTTTTTTCCTTTTTCTTTTCTCAGGTGTGTAAAGGACCCAACCTGTGGAAACTACTATTTACCAGGCCAAAGGATTTTCCGGTTCAAGTTCAGAAGTCCCATATACCCAAGAGTTTGCCTACGGTGCAAAGTATTGGTGTCCAACAGCTACTGTTACCCTTTCCAACGCCTTCAGGGCTCTGGGGCAAGAGGCAAACGAAGCACCGAGGGCAGCATCACTGTTGATGTCATCCCCACATAATAACAGTCCCAACCACACTTCTTCTAGCCACAAGATTACATTGATCCCTTACATGCATGATCAGTCTATTGCACATCTGCTACTCATTTCTAAAAGTACGTTCTACCAGGAGGTGTAAATCTAAAGGTATTTTAATCTTAGCTGTACTGGTGTTCCTTAATTTCAGACCTTTTGGGTCTGCATTCCAGATCTGTAAAACTCTTACTTCAGTAAATACTCATAGTGACAAAAGACTAAATGGATCCGCTGGCTCATCTTTCTCATCGGGACTTTGGTTCCCTCTCACAGTTCTTCCAGCTCTCCTGAGATAGCTCCAATACTGAGCTTTTAAGGAAAATGAACCTGTCCTGCAGAAGAACACATCACAGTGCTGCTTTCTGAGCTCAGAGACATAAATCAAAGGATAAGCAGCCCTTGTAACTAGTAATGTCTGAGCAATTACCTTAAACAGGAGCTCAAAAATATTTGGAAAAAATACTGTATATGTACTGAGATAGAATCTCTGCAATACCTATAAGCTATTGCAATGATTCCATATGTCAGGTTTTATTACTGGAGATTAGAACTATAAAACACTGTACATCTACATTTACTTCATTATAAGCATTTTCTCCATCCTTTTTCTTTCAGTAACTGTTCAAATGGTATCACTTTGAGTCAAGAAAGTGTTTCAGCATTTTAAATTGTCCTACTCAAAATGACTTAGTGGGGAAAAGAGAAAAAAAAGGAAATTAATAATTTTCAATTCATAATAGAGAAAAATATCTTGTCAAATGCAGAGTTGTACAGGAGTACAGCAGTCCTCCCAGGGAAAGAGATGGATTACGTTTTGATAATCTGCTGGACTTGGCCTGACTGTGAAAAGCATCTTTAAGTCCAGTACTCACTTTCCATATGGTATGTGCAGGTTACTCAAACTGGTGAGATGCCCTGTACTGGATAAGGATGCCTACCTACCACCTACACACTGTGCCACACGAGACCCAAACCCCCACTTTTTTCAGCAACTTTTCCTTTGCTGCTTCATCCCTTCCAAAAAGGGACTAGTCATTCAAACTCAGCTTCTCCATTTATATCTTGACCAGCTCTCAAAAGCCAAAATCATGCAGATCTCCCCTAAAGAGTCCACATCTAATTAATCTCCTACCTGGTGGTTAAGCCTTGACACTGCCTGAGCAGGCTCGTTGCCAAAGCCCTCATTCTGAGGGATCGAAATGCCCATCCTGAGCCAGAGTACTTCCTAATCATATTTAGATTATGCAAAACTCCATCACACTGCTCTGCTTCTCATAGGTAATGATTTAAAGTGCTTGAAATCACATTTTCCCTGCTGTTGCAATCTTGGCTGCAGGCATTGAAAGTGCCTATAAATAACAGAGTCACAATAGCTGAATCCTTGTTCTTTTATATTAAAATGCTCACTGATTTGTTTTGAGGATCTGCTATGGTAAAGAACCTTCCCTACAGTAATTCACATCTCATCTGAAAGGATCTTCATGAAGATTTGCTGGCCATTTTCATTTGAGGTAGGAGAGGAAATTCAAAGCAGGCCATTAATATTTCAGCATCAGCTTGATACCTGAACACACCATGCTATCTGAACGTGGGCTTAACACACAAGATTTGAAAACAGTTTGAACACTCAGATTGGTAACATGGGGTACCTGGAGCAGCAGCAGAGTTGTTTAGAGGTTTCTCCATGCAGATGGAGCTGGCAGCCAGCATCAAGTGTGAGCGCAGGCTGGGTCACTGCTTATCAGTTCAGACCCTAAGTATCAGCTCCAGCAGAAGAAAATTTACTAATCATTCATATACAAGTAATTCTGAACAGTTTGACTACAAACTGGTACCTACCCGAGTAATTTACCAAGGTATCACAGCCACAGGCACTTTTTTCTTGGTTCTGATGGACACAGCATCGATTGGCAGGGATCCACACACCAGTTCACACACAAATAGGACGCTAGCATTTGAAAAATCCTTGCAAGTATGTGTGTGGGTTTAAGAAATAAAGGGCTGTACAGGGTAAATGCAAATTGAGCCTTTCCAGAAGCTAATTCAAACACTGTGCTACATCTTTGCACATGGATTCAACAGCTCCATGTTTAAAGGCAGTATGATGGAGAGCTGCAATCAAAATCCTTACAGTGAGTTCAAAATCAGAGAAAATTGTTGTAAAGAAGGCATAAGACTGACATTAAAAATACAGGAGCGTTACAGATGCATCATATTTCAGCTTGCTCATTAAAAAAACCCCAAACAAACAAAAAAACCCCACAAACAGAACAGGAAAGACCACATGTTTGCACATCCATGGGATACTCACTCCCTGTACTGGAATGAATCTCAGAGGCAGGCTCTGGTGTGAGCCCTGGCTGCTCACACACCATGCGGGGACCGCAGTGAACCAAGGTCAGGGTAACAGCACATCCGTGGCACTGGCACCATCGCAGCCTCTAGAAGCTTTAAAAGCTGGGTATCAGCTGCAGTAGGAAATACTCTGGATTTCAAGAGTTGCTGGGCCCCGTCTGGGACTCTCCTGGTGCCTGCTCCACAGCATCAGTGGTGACAGTGATGTAATTGCCACCATGGGAGGTTGGGTTCAATACTGCCTTTGGGTATATTACATATTTATTATTATTATTTCCCTTAAAGCTGTTCTAGTTTCCTTTTCTAATTGCTGAGTCCCTCTCCCTTATTCCCTTTCTCTTTCCCTTTGGAGAGGGAGGGGGGTTAGCAGAGATCATGACAGCATCTGTTATAGGTCTAGCAGACTGCCCTGACCCTGAACCGCGACAAACAGATACCCAGGCTCATGCTAGAAGGCGCTGAGGCTCTTAGGACTGTGCTTGTTTCTGTACCTCAGGAAGGAAAAGCTGATTTTTTTATTATCTTTTTTTTAGCAATCTGGCCTTGTTCATCCATGAATGCTTCAGCAATCAGAAACTATCGCTCCTGACAACTCTGTTATGATAGCCATGCTTTACAACCTGAGGAATCCTCAGCTAGGCCAGGGGAACAATTTGCCACGTGTAACCTAAAGGAGAGGAGTCAAAATGAAGATGGTGGAAAAAAAGAACAAGCTCCTGTTCCACAGGTATGGAAAGCTAGTTCTCTTTTCATCTGTGGAATTTTACTGATTTTTGCAAAAGAGGTAGTTTATAGGCAATTGAAGGGGGAAAAAATGTTAAACATACCTCTAACAGTGTGTCTTATTTTCATGCACTGCTGCACAATAGTAACACCCAAATGTGCCAGCAAGGGTTAAAAATGGTAAATAAGTTAATTAAAAATAAATTTAAAAAAAAATTTCAATCTATGACTCCCTATGGCAAATTTTTAACTTAAGAACTTGAAGAGATTTTACTCTGGAGTAGAAATTTACATTTGTAAATCAATACTACATTGGAGTAACAAAACTAAAGTCATTTAAGTGGGAAACAGTTGCTTTTTGAAAGAGATTTGTTCATTTTTTTTCTTTTGTGCAATGAAGAGTTGTTTGTTGCTTGCTTTGGGATCACCATCCTGCAAAAGGCTTTTTCTGTCATGGATTTGATTCAGCTTCTGCTGAGAGCTATTGCAAAATGTTTGCTACCTCAATGGGACCAGAATCGCATTCTTATTAAGCCTTTGAGGGGTTTCTATGTTTTATTTGGTTTTAATAATAACTATTTATGTGTTCTTTTATTCTCCATTCTTTCATTCCAGTCATCTGGAATTCAGCAGCCACTCTATCTACACTGGATCCTCTATCCGCTATGAGCAACGTTCTCTATACTCACATTTCCCTGACATTATTTTTTCTCTGTCTACAGCCTGGAACTAGACCAAAACTGCCAGTCTGACTTCACAGCAGTCTACGATGGCCTCACCACCAGCACCAGCTTAATAGGAAAAGTGTGTGGTCGTACTCAGCCCCTATTTGAATCTTCTTCAAATGTTATGACAGTTGCGTTGTCCTCAGACTATGCCAACTCCTACAAAGGATTTTCTGCTCACTGTACCAGCGTCCCACTCACAGGACCTGTGGAGCCCGACAGTAAGTCCACTTGCTACAGGAATAGGATGCTGTTTTTATTCTCACATATGATTCTTCCCTTATAAATAATGAAAATAACTGATGGTTGATATGGAGGATCTAAGCCTTTTCATTGGTAGGCGTTAACCCTCTTTACATACCAAAATCCCACGTTTGTCTCACAGAACATAATTTATTACCTGACCCATCTGCAAAAACAAAGCCTGTTCTTCTGCTTCTTGGTCCTTTTTCTGTCTGGCAGCACTGAAAATCTGACTTTTTCCTTCTTTTGGACAAAGCAGTTACTGTTACCATCCTAAACTTTTTTGACTGGTGTTTAAATGTTTTTATTCCTTGAGGCACCCAGGAAAATGGTCTGCACTGGTTAGTCAAACACAGGTGTGTTGCAATTTCCCTTCTTCCTCCCGAGCTGGACCATTTTCTTTATTGGTTCCATATGTTTGCTTGCCCACCTTCTTGTTAACCCAGGTGGAAAGGGAGCCACGAAAGCCCCGATGGCTGCCAGAAATTAAGTTACTCACTATTCTGCACTAGCACTTTTGACTCCTGTTCACAAAGGCTGCAATTAACAAAAATGTTAATGGGTTTAAAATCAAATTTTCAGCATGAGTTTTCCATGGTTTTGCATATCTAACATTTCTGAAGTCGAGTGTGAAATTCTGTCCTGACTTGTGCATGGCCCCAAATGTGCAAGAGCCATTTCAGACTTGGACAAATCAAGAACCATATAAGAGGTTCAAGGATCTAGTTCAACTGAGAAATGAACACAGTTGTTTGTGGTTAGCATGTTTTGTTCTGTGGTTTGGTTTTTTTCCTAATTTCACTTTCAATGGCAGCGTTCCTTACCTGCTCTTCAGATAGCATGAAAATTGTTCTGAGCAAGTCTTACCTGGCCTCCCTTGGTGTTTCTGAAACCCACCTGCAGCTGAATGATCCATCTTGCAGTCCAGATTCAGGGATCTTTTCCTTCCTGTTAACCACCTGTGGAACAACGAAAAAGGTAAAGGGGGGGAAAAGTTAGGAGAGATAATGATAGCATATAAATTGGAAGAGCTTGTAAAAGGAGTTTATGAATAGGTGAATAAACTGATTGACTTTAACTTAGCTCATCCCATTGCATGTTTCCAGTCTTAAAGGAGAACACTTTTTCCTTGTGGTCAATGAGCCTTTCAAAGGATGTCCAGGAGAATCCACACAAATTAACCTCACACGTTTCAGTCTCTCTCCAACCCAGCTTATCAGAAGTACCATGAAGTTACATATGTAAATTCAACATTCCTCACAAGTGCTAGGGTTGGCACTTATCATGGAGTCGCAGGGAAGGGGAAAAACCTCAAGACAGGATGATTGCCAAGAGCTAGTTCATAGCAGGGTTTTGCTAAGGGTGACTGAAGGGATGTTTGGTTGGATTTTCCCCCCTCAGGTTGGGTGATAAATCTGAATACAAGTTGACACAAACTCAAACCATCCTAAAGAATAAACTAACATCATTGGAATACAACAATGCTGGAAAACATTTAGAGTTTTTTAATTACAAGAGAAGTCAATCTGTACTGTATCTTAAATCACCGAGTTGAAAAAGAAAGCGTGTCTATCTCAGGGTGTTTCTCAGCATCTAAAACCTAACTTTGTAGGTGTAAAGTCACTTGTAAAGCACAAGGTGATTTAGGTCCTTTATTGCCTCAAAAAAAAAAAAAAATCTTTTTATCTTTTTGAATCACTTTGCAACTGCACCTGGCATGAGTTAAGCTGAGTGACAGCTGTGAGATGTCTGTCTAAAGAAAGTTGTCCTCTGTTCAAAAATCTACTCCTGGGGGTTGCTCCCATCAAGAGCTGACAGTCTTCAAAAGACAGCAGTTTTCCTGAAGAAGAAAACTAGACAGACTAGATAAAGAGACTGATTGGACATGCCTACTTGTTGAGTCAACACTTTCTTCCCCATCAACAGCTTTTGCTCAATGCATTTTAAGACACTAAACACAAGCAATTTACAAGTTTACTATTATGTCAAGTTCAATGCTGCACCCCAGAATTCAAAGAGCAATAAACAGAATGAGCGATGGAGCTTGACCTTCCACAACAGAGAAACTCTGAGTCACGTTTCTACCTCCCAAATGACAGCAGAACTGATCCCAACAGGTTAAAGTAAAGATGATGCAATAAGGCTACTTCTCCGGCGGGTGAAATGCAGGTCCTACCTACCCCAGCACATTTGTTCTGGCAATGAAGTCCCCTTGAGAGGCACAACAAATGAAATATTTACATTTCTTAGGATAATGAAATACGGAAAAACACAAGTCTAAGTATATATTTATTTCAGTTGTTCTTGCATGGCTCAAGTAATTTGGGGCGGGGGGGGAAGGTATGACTGTCGTGGTGTTGATACCAATCAAGCAGCAGATTCCTCACTTCAGCACTGGTAGAGCCATGAAGGCTTGCAAAGAACCCAGGCTGGGCTTCAAGTCAGCCTGTCTCTCTAAACCCAACTCCTCAAGCAGTCTAAGCTAGGCAACGCCGGTATCCCCCTTCTTTTTATAGATACAATTATAAAGATCTTCAACAGTAGTGCTGTTAAAATAAACCAAAAGCACAAAGAAACTACATTTTGTTCTACTGGTAACATGTTACACATAAAAAACAAAAAAACAATGAGGTGAACTGATTATACAGAGGTAAAAAGAGAAACTGTAACTCAGTTTAGAGTACTTCTCCATTGTTCAAACTGAAACTAGGAAACTGTTTCATACAGCTTTTAGCACTGCTCTTTAAATAAATAACCCCCAAAAGGCATACAAAATTCTTCTATTCAGGAAAAATCCCCCACATTATTAAGATCTTTCGTAAAACTAACAACTGTGTACAATAGTGGATAGAATTATACAGTAACAAAAGGCAAGTCAACAAGGCTGAGGTTCTTTACAGTTATAAACACCATAAATACTAAGCTTTGTAACATGTAGTTGCCCTGGAAGTATTTACATTGAAGTCCTCTGTCCATATACACCTATCTCTCTCCATTAGAGAGCCCTTCGTTAGAATCATAGTGTGCTTGTGGCATTTTGTTTGGCTTTGAGTTCTGAACCAAGTCCATTAATAGAACCATTTTATTATCTATGTGTGCCTGAAGAGCCTGGATTTGACAATCAATATAGTCCATTAGTTTTTTCTCCATCAGATCCATATTTTTTGAGATGATCTTTTCCAAATAGGAGCAAATAGGCTGTTGTTCTAGTCTGTGGAAAGAGCAAATATAAGAATAAGTATAACCTATTTCTTAATGACATGGGGCACGATAAGAGATCTGGGCACTTGAACTTCTTGTAAATGTAAAATCACACTTATTAGACAAAAAACTTTGGAAAGTATTAGGTTTTTAGCACCAGCAAAATACCCTGCCTGACACATTTTAAGTTGCAATTTTTCTTTTTATAAACATGCTAGAGCATAGTCATCTTCCTTCAACCTGATTTTCTCTAAGGCTGAGTTATGCATTGGACAGCTTGGTTATGTACAAACGCCACAAAACTCAACAGCAGACAAAGTACAAATCCTGTCAGTATGGCAGACTTTATTCTTCTCAGCTCAAACTGGCTCAAGAGTTAACACACAAACTATGTAATTCTTTATTTTTGCATCTGCATTCTTTAAAAATACTGCACTTTCCCAAGAGCTGGAGATATTCAGGATCTATTAGAACTCTGGCTTCCTAAGCAGCATTCCTACATCCCACCATTTCCACTATTGTTCCTTGGGTATCAAACTGGGTGCACTACTACTGTGAAGTCTGCAGTGTAGATGCCAACAAACGAGGGGCAGGAAAGATGAGTGGGATGAGATAAACTAAGTACAACAGAAAGGTCATGGCACAGAGTGGAAAAAAAAGGGAAGATTTAAGAGTTTAGGAGGTGAAGTAAACAAAAATGAAAATGTAGTAACAGACAAGAAAGACAAACTGAATGTGTGTGAAACTGCAGAAAGATTATACTTTTTCTTTGAAATGATAGAAGGTGGAGGCCAAAGACAGTTTAGTAACAAATGCTGTTGTGATTTCTTCTGAAAAACTCCTATATTCAAGCAGCAAATCTGAAAGATTACATGTAATCTTGTTCACTGCCACCCAGCCTTCAAACCCACCTATTTTGAGATTCACTATTGCTGTTAATAAGAATAAAATGCTTAGGTTATGGGGTTTATTTTTAAAACCTGTCAATAAATAACAGTTCAAACCACGACTTTTTTTCATAAGAGTACTGAAGATAACTTACCCAACACACTGAATGCCTTCCTCTTTAGTCACTGCTTTTTTACCCAGCTGCCTATCACCATCTTTTAGCCGAAGATGAGTTACCTGACTGCATAAGTTTTGAAGAAAAGGAAGCAGCACCTGGGGATTAGCTACATTTGGGGGGTCGCTCGCTTGTTCCTGCGTGTGCAAAGATCCCACAACTTTAAAATACTTTCTGAGGTCCACTGTGCTTTGCTGGGCAGTAAGTCTTTCAGAATCGAAAGCATTCTCTCTTCCAGGTACCTGTGTGTCCAGATCATGACTTATTTTTAAGTCTTCATGTACTGTTTCACTTGTTAAATGATTTTTAACAGGCAAAGGTTCACTGGGTGGTTGTTCTTGTGATGGCTGAATAGCTGCACTGTGCAATCCATCTAGTGCATGGTCACCTCCAAAGTCTGAGTTTTTCCCAAAGATCCAGCTAAGTTTGTCTCCAAGAGGTAAACTGTTCTGGTGCGAAGAAAACACAGTATTATTAGTATTTAAGTATTTAAAAAAACACTGGAAATTAAAGAATAATATACTTATAACTCAGCATTCTACTAGTGTGAATTTAAAAAGTAGTTCTGAATTCTATTCTTCTGGAAAAGCACAGGAAGGTATTTTTTCTGTATATATTATGCATTAATTATTTTGTCAGTTTTACTGACTTCATTTTTACCACGCTACGACCCCAAGAACAAACATTATTAACATTAGATGGATTCAGGATTCTGTCAAAACAGCCTACTTTGCAGGATTTGGATCTAAATCAAATAAATGCTGTGTAGGAGCATGTTCCCTTTAGTTGAAGCTGACATGGTTTTAGTAACTATTAAGGAGACAAACCAGCCTCGAGTGGACAGAGTGGCCATAACTAAACCCCCATTAAAATGGCAGAAATTGTGGGTTAAAAAGTAATAATAAATAAATCTTTAGATTTTGCACTTTAGAACAGGCCTGTTACACAGGGTAACAGATCAACACTATTCATGTGTATGGAAAAGCAGAGCTACTTACTTTCTGCTGACATCTGACCATGTCCATGAGCTGCTGAGCACCTGGAGATAACTTAGATCCCATCGATTCCATTATAGTTTGCACTCTGTCTAGATCTATGCTTGAGCCTAGTGAAGGAAAATCAGTTGCTAGCTTTGCAGACACCTTTTTCACTCGTACGATTATTTTACTGATGAGTACTCTTTGTTTCTCACCCATGGAGAGCAGCTATTGTAAGAAGGCAAAAAAAAAGAATGCTCTGATTAGGAAAAAAAAATTGGTTTTTTTTCTTTGTATGAATGGGACAGTGCAGTATTCTTTGAGTCTTGGGACACAACCAACACTGAACTCTCCTCCAGGGAAATCAAGCTGATTTCTCCTTGTTCTTACTCTTCAGAAAATTCTGCCTGGAACAGAGGTGTCTGCATGATCTATAGATAAATTAGGCCTTGATCTTCTAAGCATTAAGCAACTGTTGATCATCTGTAGTTTATCTGGTTTATCAGGGTTCCCCCCCCCTAAAACTGTATGACAAATCTGTGATGCAAGCTTGAAAGGAGAACTCTATAATCAAAACAAAGTGATTATTAATTAAAAAGGTGATTAAGTGATTATATGAAGGGAGGAAGTGTATAGAAACAATAATTTGACTAAGAGCAATGCAGTTTAGTCAATTAAGTGATTAAAAGGACAAAGAAAAACACAACAATTCTGTTCAACTCCCTACCTTAATTCTACAGGAGGCTGCAGGACACTCAAACTTAAGGTACTTTTTGTATAACGTGACCTTTTCCGTTTCACTAGGAAAATAAAATAAATGACATCACGACATGAAGTAATTTTTAATTTTAGTAGAAATACAGTATACCAGTAAATACTTAGATAAGAAACAAGACTGACTGGAACATATTGTGGTACAGCAGTTTTAGTGCTTATATGCAACTTGCATTGAATCTTATTGGATATATATGTAAAAAAAAGGAGCTGTAAGTGTACATACATTATCTACTAGAGAAGCTTTTGATGTTCAGTATGTTATTCACACATCTTCCCTGAGGCTCTTTTTATTTAGCTAATTAAGCAGCAGACATGCCAAGCAATGACTTAAAAAACAGAAGAAAAGATGTTGCTGGCAGAGCACAGAAGGGGAAAATAAATCTTTCTTTTTTTAATTCTCTCTCTTGTTCTTAGAGGTGTGAGGTGACTCCGTATCAAAGAGACAACAGAACTTAGGTAAAGATAAGCTACAAGAGATCTACTGAAGAGACAAGTATTAAAAAAATACAGAAGAAAAAAAAAAAATCAAACACAGAAAAGTCACCCCTGTCCTAATTCCTTGTGTAGTCTGACACAACAGAATTTCAGAGTATCACTTTATAACTTACTGAATTAAACGTTTCACTAGTTACAAAAGAACAGCGAGGTACCCCGTGGAACTGCAGCCTTGTATCTTTATCCCCGAGGCAGCACTTGGGCAAGCCACCAGTAACCGTGAGGACTACACCAGGGTCATCCCAGGCGACTGCGGTGCCCGCGCCCATTCACCAGTTCTGCACAGACCTTCAAGACCAAACTGGGTGGCCTTCGCGGTGCAGGTACCAGGTCTTTACTAGCAGGAGAATCTTACAGGTACACAGAACGACGTCGCCGGTCAGGGAAGGGCCAGGCGGCGTTAGGGAAGCAGGAGCAAAAACCGCCGACCCCTCCCCATCCCCGATACCCGCCGCGAAGCCCATCCGTCCCCGCTGCTCCCCGCACTCACCCCGGGGCCCGGGCGGCGCCCAGGCTCTCGCCCCGGCTGGTCCCGCAGTACTCCTCACCCACGTACACCTCCATGTTCCGGGCCTCGCTGACGATGCCGACGGAGACCATCTCGGCGGCAGGCCGGCACTCCAGCTGCAGCACGCAGGGCGCCCCGCTCCCGCCGCTCGCCTGCCTCTCCACGACCACGGCCTCGGTGCTGCGGGGAGGGGGGGCGGGGGGGGAAGCGCCACGGCCGCGTTGTCCCGCCAGGCCCGGGCCCGCTCCCCGCCACATCCTCCACCGCCCGCCCCAGCCCCAGCCCGGCACCCCCTCACGCGCGGTCCCCGGGGACGGCGAAGGGTCCCCGGCCACCGCCGCCACCGCCTCCGCCCTCACCTGGCCTCGCCGCCGCCCGCGTCCTGCTGCAGGCAGAGCGCCCGGGCCAGGCCGTCCGGCGGCGCGCAGGGCCAGGAGCACCGCGCCGACACGGAGCACGGATCCCGGGGGCCGCCGGTCGGGTCGGCCGAGGCCTCCCCCGCCGCGCAGCCGCTCGCCATCGGGCCGGGCTGGGCCGGGCCGAGCCGCAGGGCTCAGGCTGAGCCGCCGGCGGAAGGCGCCTCAGGAAGGCGGCGGGCGGTGCGCGTGCGCATGGGCGGCAGGGGAGGCGCCCCGTGGTGTGGCGGGAAGCCCGGGACCGGCGCCCGGTGTCGTGGGTTAGCGGAGCCGTTCTGGGTGGAAGAGACCTCTCAGATCATCCAGTCCAACCGTTAGCCCAGCACTGCCAGGGCACCACTGCCCCCTGGCCCTCAGCACCGCGCCTCCACGGCTTGGAAACCCCTCCAGGGATCACGGGGACTCCAGCACTGCCCTGGGCAGCCTGGGACAGCCCTGGACAGCCCTGCAAGGGGAAGAAATTGTTCCTCAGCTCCAACCTAAACCTCCCCTGGCGCAACTTGAGGCCGGTTCCTCTTATCCTACCACTTGTTCCATGGGAGAAGAGGCTGACCCCATCTGGCAGGGAGTTGTTGAGTGTGCAAAGGTTTCCCCTGAGCCTCATTTTTTTCTTTTCTGGATCTGTTCCTAGATATTAGGAAAATGTCTTCCAGGGCTGTCCCAGGCTGCCCAGGGCAGTGCTGGAGTCCCCGTGATCCCTGGAGGGGTTTCCAAGCTGTGGAGCTGTGGTGCTGAGGGCCATGGGTTAGTGGTGCCCTGGCAGTGCTGGGTTAACGGTTGGACTGGATGATCTGAAAGGTCTCTTCCCACCCAGAATGATTCTATGATTCTCCAGGCTAAATAACCCCTGTCCCCTAAGCCGCTCTTCATAAGACTCGTGGAAGAGTCATGTCCAACCCCACCTGCCCCAGCAGAGCCCGCAGGGGTGGCAGTGGGTGTGGGCTGGACAGGGAGGGGACCGACGAAGTCTGAGCGATCACACGTTTGAAATAACACCCACAGTGTGGCCCAGTGCCGGTATTAGCCCTTTTTCTACTCAAATAAAGCCCTCTCAGAGAGATGGGAAAGCCTTAAAAGCACATCAGTGCTACGGGACGTGATAAAATAGTGAAGTTTGGAGCAACAGAATTCTCTCTTCTGAGCTGCATGCTAATAGTGTACCACACAGGAGAGAGACTATAAATAAAAAATGGGGTTCATTTAATTTGCAGTAGGATCCCAGCTTCTGAAGTCGAGGAAAGCTGCTCCTGACACCGCGATACAGACATAAACCCAGGGGCTGTGGATATCAAGTTCTTCCCTTTCGTGCTCGGCTGAGGAGCGTTCGTTAGGTCTGTGGAAACAGGAAGATGGGCTTGAGCAGGCTTTGTACAAGCTAATGTTACAAACGCACCTGGCATCTCTGCTTGTCTTCACTCACGCTGTTGTTTGATGTTTTATTTACTAGCGATGGAAAAATGGGGATTTGGTCCGTTTCACTTAAGGACTTAATTAAAATTGATTGATGTAAATGCTTTAGCATGAAAACCCTGTTGTCTCCATCTTCGAGTTTCTAAATGCGCTTGATACTTCTGAAATGCGTTGCAAATTCATCCAGCTTTAGCTTTTGGTGACAGTGTGACTGCATGATGCCTCAGAAGATTATCCTGATCCTGGAAGAGCAATGAGCTGCACAAAATTCCAGACTTTTGGTGAGGAGAATTATCTTTAACATAGAAAGGACTGGAAAAAATTCCTGGTTTGGGGATTTCCGTGTGACTAGAGGATTCTCCATGTCTCCATACGCACTGTATTTCTGATTTTTTTAAAGAGGACAAAAGAGAAAACAAAGAACAAGCTGAATTTTCAAAGGGTAGATCGTTTTATACAAGAGTTTTTTACTGAGATGACAACAGCCAGTATAAACATCCTAAACATTGTAGTCCAGAGACATTAAATCATTAAATCCATTGTATTGTTGGTAGCAATATTTTACACTTCTAATATCATATGATCTCGCTGTGGTCTCAAAACCATTTAGAATAAACCAGTTTGATCCTGGCAGGGGTTGGTGCTCTTTCTCCAATCAGCATTTAAGAACAGGCTGCTTTTTATTTGCATTAAGCTGTCTAACCAGTTTTTTTGCAAGCCTAATGGATTTTACTTCCCATTTCCTTAGCAGAGATGAAGTATCAGAGTCCTTTCTCTGTTGTTTACCTTTGGAGCAGATGGTTCTTGTTCTTCTACTTCTCCTACACAGAGCAGCTCAGAGCCAGGTACACAGCGTCTGCTTGGATACTATAGTACTTTCTCCAGGAAATCTCTCATCATGTTAAAATGCAGCCTATTTTTGTTCGTTTTTGGACTAACTTTAACTGGAAAACCTTTTTGGATAAAAGGTAAGCTCTCAGTTTTTGTTACATATTCAGAAAGTTTCTCCATGTCTTCTTGTACTCTCCGGTCCCGATCGTAATGATGCAGACCTTTCAAATCAAGTCACTGCTCTCCCCAGGTATTAGGCTATTAACTGATCTGCTAATGGAGAAAATATTGCTCAGGAAAAAGGTGTCTGGACAAGATTCCAGGTTGAAGCTTTTTATAGCTGAGCTCTTTCTGAGTTTTTCTCCAGGATGTAGTAGGCATATAAATACATCATCTTCTGTACAGGGCACTGGTTGTAGACAACTGCAATTACTGTCACTCTCATCAGTAGTAAAGACTGTAGAGAAAGGTTTCTTCTCCAGTAATGTGAGGGAAACTCCTAGAGTTTTGTTAGAGTTCCTCATTAACTCATTCCCACTTTGGGTTTGGCTTCAGATTTTAGATTTGGATGTAACACCTGAAATATTTCTTAGAAAGTGATCTTTTTATCACATGCATTAAAGACGGTTTCCTGCTTTCAGGTGTCAAAATCTGAATCTTTAGACTTGCATCTTCAGTGGTGGCTCAACTCACGAAACAGAATGGATTTTGTGATTTAGCTAATAAAATTATAGAAGAGCAAAGGCAGAAGTAAATGTTGAGTGGTAGTTATTCTTTGCAGACCTGTTTGCTAACAGCAGCTTGCCCATTTTGGCTGCAATGGCAGCCTTTAATGTTAAACATACGCTACCTGCACCGAGCTTTTAAAAATCCCGATGTTATCTCATTGGGAGAGATCATCATTACACTGAAGAAGCTCCTCCTTGCTTTCCATGGGTGATTCAGGTGAGGGATGAAGGGGGAGTCAATTTAATTAAGGAAAGGACAGAAGGAAATAAGGACATGAGCAAGAGGGAGAAGGTGAGCAAGTGAAGGACCTAACAGTAACTAGAAGGTGAGACCACAGCAAATGGTGCTGTACTCAGTAGAAAACATACCCCAGAGTATTTGGGGACTGAATTTATTCTTCTGGAGATACAATATTTTCCAATTCTTTATCTAGCAAGTTCTGAAACATTCTGGCACAGCTCTATCCACCATTCAAAATGACTGTACTGTAGGTCCATCAGGAAGTCTGAGAGAGCCCTGCTGTAAACTGACAGATCAGCACAGTCTTGTTGGCACCAACAAGGTGATTTCACAAAGCTCGAAGGAACTTAACTTCTGTTTGAGATGTTAGCATCTCTTGGACAGCTACTTAAAAAATCACTATGAAGGGACAGATGTGTGGACAGAGAAGGCAGCTGTGTACATTTTCCCTGGTACATCTGGTTAAAAGAGTAGAAGAAAAGTTGTTTCAAAAATGATAAAGTTACAAAGTTAATAATCCAGAATATGTGAGAATTAAGACTGTGCCTAAATAATTTGGTAGGGTTTCTTTCTGTGCCCCAGAAGACCCCAGCTTTAATATGAAGTTACTTTTTTTTTTTTTAAATCAGCTTGACTATTCCTAAACTATTTCTTCATCACTATCAAAGTACACACTGAATACAGAAAGAGATTTTATTTTCTCTTGTTCTTGGGATTCTCTATTATGTTACTGGTTATTGGTTGAGGGATATTTTTTTTTTCCCTAAACAATAACTAATTTGGCTTTGAGATTGTCTATCAGAAGAATGAGAAAAATCAAACAGAGTATGGGCAGCCAGGTCCCATACTGATGAAATTACTCTTTCACCATTTATGGCTGGATCAGGATGGTCTTTTGGCAATCACTGCTGTGCAGATGCCAAGACAATGTTTGATTTGTCCTTTCTGATTCTTTAGAAATTTCCAACTTTATTTTTAGGTGTATCTTCTGAACAGATATCCAGACTTTCTACCTTAGAAATAATTATTCCTCAAAGTCTGACAGGCAGAGAGAAGCATCACCCAGTTTTCCATAAGGTTTGTTATTCTGATTTTTTCTTCTGTTGTTGCTGTCTTTCACAATACTGTCCTGTATTACACACACCATGTATGGCATATATAGATTATTTTTGTGAAGAAATGTGCCCCACACTATCTTTTCAGATTCTTAGTCTTTTCAACTGGTTTTGAGCAAATCTGTTCCCACAGAGGTCTGTGATTGCACTCTAAGTTAGCACCTTTCAAACTTCCAGCCCTGTTAACAGCCTTGTAAGACAAGAGTGGGAAGAAACATGAATATTTCCATTTCCTCTGAGTCAGAGTAGGTGTTGAACTCAAACATGCTGTAGATGTTCTTCTGATCATGCACCTGTTCTCTGGACAACCAGAGGATTTGAACCATGTACCACCTTAAGGGCTGATGCTCACTTTGTGGAAATGGCCCCACAGCGTCACAGAAATTAAATGAATGAGTTTAAAGGTCTGAGCCTTCATTCTTCAGTTCTGAGATAACTCACCTTTGTTCTAGATATGGAGTTCAATTACTGAAGTAACTGTTAGTGAAATAGCATTAGTTATCTTTATGCAAACCAATTCAGGAGTTGTTCATCCGGCTGCCGACAATTTACGTAAGGAGGGTCACAAAACATGATGTGGGAGTTGGCCAGAGTGCAGACATGGGCTGTGCCCTGATGTCTGCTACATGAAAATACACAGATCAGTAGAATTTAAACTTTCCATAGGAAAGAATGTAGAGCATGCTGCTGAGAATGTGAAATACAGAAGGCATGAGGGTTAGGAGGGTTAGGAATCTGTGTTTTGGTAGATACCTACAGCATATATAGTAGTTGGACCTCTCTTCTCAAACAAAGCATGGAACTGACACAACCAAGTAGTAAATGACCTAATTAAGTGATATCTTTCATTCTGTTTTCAGGAACACTCCGATGACAACCTTTCTTACTCAGTTAAAACCAGAAATGGGACATATCTCCTAAAACTGAAGAAAAATAAGTATGTGATGGAGTATTCTAAGGAATCATGCAATCTTGGGAGTTGGTTGCAGATAGATAAGTATTTTTATACAGAAAAAAAAAAGCAGAAGAACCATTTACATTGTAGTAGATTGTACTACATACTGTAGGAATTACAAAATGACTCTGATAAATAGTGTCTCTTTTACGGTATTAGCTTGCAAATAGAAGGGAGCAGTTTTTCTGGAGAGGAAATTTATTTTGACAAAATTTTTATTAGTAGCACAAGATGGTACATTTCATAAAATCCTTACAGAAAATCAGAATTCATTTCAACATTAGCTTTTTATTAGCAGGGGGAAAGTTTGTTAGCAGTGTTGCGTATGAAGAAATTTATCTGTTCCTCATTCCTGAGCTTGTAATAGTCCAGGGCCTGATGCCACCTAGTCTGCTCAGATCCTACTCTATATTATTATACTTTATAATATTAGTGAAAATATTTTGAAATAACTTATTTTCCAAATGTTGCAGCTCATTTAAAGGTATTTGGCTTCACATCCATGAATTTTAATACTAATATAGCATAAGTGTGCTGCTAAAGGAAAGTAGTTTCTTGATTTATTTCTTGCTTTCTAGACGGTTAAAAAGAGCAGTAGGTTTTTTTTGTTTCCAGAAAGCTTGTTAGCGAAGACTTTATTCTATATACATATGGGGAAAATGGGAAACTGGAGGCAGCACAAGCAAAAAACAAGGTATTGTATATAATAAAATTCCCCTTTTGTGTCGGAGTTTCCTCAAACCAGGGAAGCCAAGCTTTATGAACTGAAGCCATACTAACAACTTGATAGAACTGATGATGACAAGGATATGTATTTATCTAGATGTATTTTCAAAGCAAAAGCAACTGCACAACCATTAATTCTGAGTGTCTTTGCAACTCTGTAATAGGACAGTGAATATTGTTTAGATTTTGGGCAGTGGAGGGGAAAATGTAAGTGATGCACATAAAGCATCTACAGAAGAAAACCATATTTGCCAGGAAAGAGGCTTTTGTATTTAACAGTTACCGGTGATACGAAACTTAAGGTTCTGTGTCTTATGAGGGAGTGAGCTGTTTTGTGTGTCATTGTTTTTCAAGGTGTGGAAGGAGATGCCAGAGATCATGCCAGGAGTGAATTTGAGCTACCTGATTAGGTCACCTTTGCATAGTATGCAATTAATGGTACAATGGCAGCATAAAGGCTAGACAGTTTTTAGGTCCTGCATCAAACAAGCCTTATAAATATTTGAATTTAATTTCAACTTTCAACTGCGTGTGAGCCCAGTGAGAATTAACTGGGTGCATGGGACATCTTCTCAGATCAGCCTTTGAGAGAAGTCTCTTTAAGAACAAAGTGAGCAATGTAGATGAAAAGATTTTGCTAAAAGATGGTGATGGGTTAAACTAAAAAGCTGGTTGTTTCCAGCTACCAAATGCTATCATAGGTATTCATGTCAAGCAATATATCCAACCAAGAAGGCTGGGATTACTTTCAGAGTAGGGAATTCCGTAAAGTTGTAACAGACAGTCTTAATGGCATGCAAATAAAAAGGTTAGTTAGTAAATAAGTTTGCATTTGAAGGCCACAGCATTATTTTGTCATTAATTATGTGGTTTTGTTGCATTTCAGACACACTGTTATTACCATGGCACTGCTGAAGGAATTGCTGACTCAATGCTTGCTCTCAGCACATGTGATGGCCTTAGGTATTACCTCTTGCTTTTTACTTCAGGATGACTGATTGTGTAGTACCGAAGTAAACCAATAAAAACCCAGTTGCTACTCATTGTGCAGCTGGAGATTTTTTTATTTTTTTTTACTATTTTGCCTTTTGATGAAGCTGAAATTCCTTACAGGTTTTATAGTTTCCCATAACTAACAATTTTTTCCCCTTTTCCAAAATTTCTTCACAGGAAAAATAAAAAAAGATAACATGAGAGAGAGCATAATCTAAATATAGGCAAAACATGGGCATGAACTGAGGCCTTTAATACTTGATGCAAATGTCTTGATCAGAGATACAACTGTAGAAAAAATGCTATCTGCTGAAGCCTTTGCTGAACATAAAATACTCCTGAGAACATTTCTGTCATAGGCATGGGCCCATTTCAAAAGACAAACCATTTCCATGAAAACATTTTGGCCCAATTTCTTTACTGAAAGAGTAGTTTCTTTACTGAAAGAGTAGCAGACTGTCCAGGGAAGAGGTGGAGTCACCATCCCTGGAGGTGTTCAAAAAAATGGGTAGATGTAGTGCTTCAGGACAGTCTACTAGTCATGGAGGTGTTGGGTAGAAGGCTGGACTTCGTGATCTTGGGGGTCTTTTCCAACCTTAACAATTATGATTCCATAATTCAATTTGAAACAGGTTTTTGTGTTTCAGATACATTTATCTGAGAAACATAAAGGGGCCAGATTAATGCATAAAAGATGGTGGTGTTCTCCCTGCAGAGTCAGTCCATATGAGTTGGCAAAACGAGGTGGCATTCACAGCAAATTGTTCAGATACTCAGAATGTGCTTAAAGTGTGTCCGTGCTCCCCTGTGTTCACTGAGTTTGGCTCTTTAGATGGACTTTGGATATATCTATTGGTTGTAGTAGCCTTGTTCAGTTTAATGTCTTTCTGATAAGCAGGAAGAGGCAAATGGGATAAAGTTCACCCACGTATCTTTCATGTATGGTATCACAGTGGGATGCCACTCACAATAAAGAATGGCATTTCCTGGCACTCCTTTAAATGAAAAGTAAAATGGTCAGCATACTGATATTGCAGGTAATGCTGGATCTCACTAAGCAGAACAGGTATTTCCTTTGGGCTGTTCTGATGTCTTACACAGACTCAGATCCTTTGGTTGCCTTGTACTCACATTTTTGAGGACTGTCTTTCACAAGAAGCTCTTCTCAGTGACATCCAATGATAGGACAAGGGGCAACGGGTGTAAGCTGGAACACAGGAGATTCCATGTAAATGTAAGGAGAAACTTTTCCACTGTGAGGGTGACAGAACTGACCCAGGCTGCCCAGGGACACTGTGAAGTCTCCTTCTCTGGAGACTTTCAAAATCCATCTGGATACGTTCCTGTGTGCCCTGCTCTAGGTGACCCTGCTCTGGCAGGGGGGTTGGACTAGATGATCTTTTGAGGTCCCTTCCAATCCCTAACATTCTGTGATTCTGTGAAGATATTAACTAGAGAATTCTTCTAAGTATAATTTTGAGACTCTGGAGTACAAGATAATAGCTTCTAAAAGATACTGGTACAGCAAATGGGCGTGTTTCTGAGCCATGGACAAGTGCAAAATCTTTATGGTTAGCTGCACTCTGCAGTGCAGTACTGCCATTGCCCTCATACACACCCTGGTGATAGCCCCCCTTTCTGTCTTAGAAGGTATCTTTGCTCCAAAATGCTAGATTACTTCAGCTGCCTGGGGCTGGGAGTGAGACTAGAGAAAAGGACTAGAAGAGCTCCTCTGCATCAGCTCTGGGGCCACAATCCAGACTGACTGAGTAACAACTTGGCTTTCCTGGTGACTGATTCAAGGAGCTCGCAATTGTGTATGACTGAGCATTTTAAATCTGTTCTGTTGTGTCTTTTGAGATCCTGAACTTGAACTTACCCTCTATCAAGATAATTTAGGATAATAATTTATTTCAACGCAGTGGTATGAACAGTTCTTGGTTTTAAGGACCCATCTATAATTCACTCCCCTAGCCATAAGAAAAATTGTGGAATAATTTTTCTTTTTTTTCAATGATTATTAGAGGAATTCTCTACATTGATGGCAAATGGTATGGAATGGAGCCACTCAACACATCCAACACCTTTGAACACATGTTTTACCCGTTAGAAGATATGCAGGATATTCCCTTCCAGTGCGGTGTGCTGAACGGCAGCCTTCATCATGAGAAGATGTTTGTGGAGCAGTCTGTGAAATATGCTTTTTTGTTAAACAGCACCTCTAGCAGGGAAAAGCTTTTGAGGGTAAATACCTTTCTGTTCCTCACTTGAGTCCAAGCCTTCTCCTCAGTCTGTTCCAGCAGCCAAGGGTCTCCAAAGCTCTTGCTGTGCCATGGTATCATTGCAGGTGGGTTTGGCCTGCCAGGCCACTTCCTCCATGCTTTCATGAGCCCCAAACTGATGGGAGCACTGCTAAGGAAATCCTGAACCAGAACAATGGTGCAATGAGAATTTAACAGAGCTTGAAGCAATCCCTTAGCAGAAGAGCAGAGCTCTGCCCAAGACAGTTGTGGGTATGACATGAAAGGCATGAAGCTGCCATTCAGCTCTTGTATCCCAGTGTCTGAGCAGAAGTGAATTACTGAAGTACAGGTATTTATATGGAAGTCTAAGGCAAATTGACAGGCCACCTTTAACAATGCATAATCACTTTATAAATCCACGAAATGAAAGTCATGAGAAAAAGAAGTAAAACCCCCTTGAATTCATTACATGTCACGTTAACTTACTGTGCTTTCTAATTTGCAGAAGAAGCGAGCTGTCCTGCCACAGAAAAGCTATGTGGAATTATTTGTGGTTGTGGATAACAACAGGGTAATGAATTCATCCATTGCTACATACATTCTATGAAACCATTAGGGTTTTTTTTCTCTGATATTCTCATTATGATATTTTACAGTTTTTGTTGAAGAAATCCGATCCTGCTGCCGTGCAAAAGGAAACAGTCGAGCTGATTAATTATGTTGATGGGGTAGGTCAGACAAGTTGCTGAGATTCAATAATTTCTACTTTATTGTAGTTTGCAAAAGAACAGATGATGCAGTAAATCTGAACAATTGTGTTCTGAAACTGTGTTTGAAAATCCTACAGCAATTTCAAACATATTTAAAGCTCCTCATGAATCTATGCACAAGTCTTGCAGAGGTGTAAACAGATGGAGAGGTGCAAAATTTTTTTAAACCACTTCTCTGTGCTCCCAGACTTTAGCTGCTCCAGGAACATGAGGTCTCCAGAAGGTTTTACATTTCCAGGAAGAGTATGTCTCGTGTATGTGGTTCTTTTTAATTAAGCAAACTGCCGTAAGCTCTCTGATCTGGATTTCTTCTCAAGACAATTAGCTAAGGGAATGAAAGAATGAATGAAAGAATGAATGAATGAATGTAGTCTTTCCAACTTCTCCATCTGAAATACATGTTTAGGTACCTTTATGAAGCAGATTGCCTTCAGTCATATAATTTTCCCTCACATCAAACTGTTACTCAATGAAAGTTATGGCTCAGTTGTTATGTTCAGCTTAATGTTTACTGTAGTAGTGATGTAATGTTTCAGAATTGAGTTGAAACAGACTGATGAATGGTAATTATGGTTTGCTTTTTTGCAGATGTATAGACCATTAAACATCCAGATTGTTTTGGTCGGATTAGAGATCTGGACAGACAGAAATCACATATCTGTTCAGAATGGTTCAGCTGGAGACGTGCTGAGTAGATTTGTTTCTTGGAGACAGAAATACCTTCTCAAACGATCACGAAATGATGTTGGCCACCTCATAATGTAAGTGTTCATTCTGTGGAAGTGTCCCATGCAGACAGTGTTGTTAGTGTATATGGTTTTGGTTTGTGTATGAATGAAAATATAACTAGAGTAAAATTCACTCAACTTCCAAACTGTTTTAACCTGGAAAAATGTGAAGAAAGTGTAAAGAATTCTTTATAGATAACTCCAGGTGGCTCTGCTTGAGCAGGGGGGTTGAACCAGATAACCTCTGGAGGTCCCTCCCAACTTCAACCATTCTGTGAACTCAGAAGCACTGACACAGCAGATTTAGGTGATTGGTCACTATTATCAAGCTCTGTTATTCAGCTGTTCATTATTTTTTACAGTGAAAACCTGATACGGTGATAAATTTCTTCTTGATTTCAAGATGAACTCTTGACTTGCAGTATCTGTTTCAGACTCATCGGTGTCTTTTAGTAGAAATCATTTCAGCCCCTCTTTCAACAACACCTTCAAACTGCTTTTGTTGCAGAGGGAGAAGTGCTTATGGTGGGTCCATTGGAATGGCTTTTGTGGGTACTGTCTGCTCACAAGTCCAGGGAGGATCAATCAGCACCGTAAGTAAATAATGTTGTGGTTATTGAGAGAAACTAGCACAGGAGCTGCTGAACTATCATAGATATGCTGCTAGGGAGACCAAGAGGTACCTGAATGCTGGAAGGCTTTCTCCTGTGCATTTACACAACCCAGTGTTGTAGCTATCGCTATTGCCAGGTGTTGCTTCCACAGAGGTACCTTCCAGAATGTCCTCGATAAAGAGTGTGCAGCTTGTTGACCTGTTTGCTCCAGTCACTCAGGCCTTGGAGTGGTACAGTTTCTTTCATGGGGCTTCTGAGGTAAAGATGTGTGCATATTTTTATATTAAAAAAAAAAAAATCCCATTTCTTTCTTCATGATGTTCCAGTCCGTTTGGCTGGTTTAGTCCTGAAATAATTTTAATTTATTATAAATTAGTAATTATTAGTAATAATTATAAATTAATTTATTATAAATTATTTATTATAAATTAGCTTTTTGTAATTGAGATAGCTCGAGGTTGTATAAGAAAAGCCCAAAGTTGTATAAGAAAATTCATGTACTGCTAAAGTTCACAACCACTGTTTTGAGGATGAGAATGCAGCTACAAAATAATATGTATTTTTTGACTCTTTAACAAGGATAGACTGAACATAACGTGCTCTAAAGTTTCTGAAATTCCCCACAACGAGGCTGTAAATGGGCAAGAATTTAAAATCTGGCAAAATTAGCCAGACTCTAGTTTTTCCTCCTGCGCCCTTGAGGCAGCATCGTCATCTCCAGGGGTTCCCATCCTTACAATGTGGATGCCACAGCATCACGGACAATCTAGGAGACAGATTGTTCTTGAATGCTCGTTGTCTTTGTCTTTGAAGACTCCATTGAAACCAGTGTCACAACTGTGTCATTATTCAGAATATGATCCCAATGGAAGGAATAGAAACAGTGTCAGGATCTGGCTCTACCAAAAAAAAACCAGTGACAAATTGTTCTCGCTGCTTTCACTTTGAAATACAACTGAGTGTTCTGTCCTCAGAGCCTCTGAAAGACTTGTGGCTTGAATAAATCAGTAGGTAAAAACTTAGTAATGTCTTTAGTTTTATATTTTTTTAACACTGATTCTTTTTATTAGTTGAATCATAACAATATGTTACGTCATGCTTCAGTAGTTGCACATGAATTGGGGCACAATCTTGGAATGAAACATGACGATAAAAGGTGTCCTGCATCCTCTATTATGCACAGCACAGATAGGTAAGATTTCCAGTTATTTTACTTTAATAATTGTTATTTACGTGCAGTGACTATGCCTTGTAAGTTGTGAAACTCCCATGAATCTTGAAGGACTTCTGTCAGTGGGGAACAGTTTGGCAAGTTTAAGCACAGAAGCGAATTCACTGCCTTAGGTCCTGATATTTTAATTTATTTGAAATGTTACCCTCTTTCTGCTCCAGTCATTCTTTATTTGTAGCATTCCTAAAAACTTATTTGAAAGTTATTCTTTTTTTTAATAATAGTGTGTTGCTGGTTTTTTGCCCTGCTAAGAATGCTTTACATATATTCACTGGGTTTGTGCAAACATGCATCCTTTGCACGGATTCTCTTAACAGTTTATTTAAACAAAACCTCCTGGCTTATGTTTCTTTCAGTTCATTTGTTCTTTGGCTTCCCCTTAAGAAAAAAAGATCACATTATTTTATCTATCCACATTTACATTAATTAATCAGGGTAATTGAACACTGGACAAAAGAAGATGCATTTCTGAGTTCTTAGGGACCCCAAGTTAAGGCAAATGTCCTTCTGGAAAATATTTTTTAATCATCAGGTTTACACTCAGTACAGACAAGGAATTTCTAAGGGCTGTCTTATGTAAGACACCATAATGGATAATCTGATTTTTTTCTTCTGAGAATACCTGCATTTATGTTATATACAGTATTTTTAACTTCTAATACTGTACTCTAATGCAAAATGAAGTATCTCATGATCTCCTAGCATTACGAAACACAATATTGATTATAAATCGTCAATATGATAAAGGTTGGAGTTGTATTTTTTCCTGTATGCAAAATACTTATAATAAAAAAATAATATTATGCTTTCCAGTGGATCCAGGAATTTCAGCACCTGTAGTGCTGATGATTTTGAGAATCTTATTCTAAGTGGAGGAGGCAACTGCCTTAGAAATCCTCCCCAAGCAAGTAATGTTTACAAGGAACCTGTCTGTGGCAACAATGTGGTCGATAACAATGAAGAATGTGACTGTGGCAAACTGCAGGTAATGAAAGAAATCCAAATGGATGTTTGTTGTTATGTTGTGTTATGTTTGTTGTATAACACTGGCCTTTTGATATACTTGATTTGCATTAGTATCTGAAGAGTTTTCCTTCTAAATTTACATTTTTGTGAGCCCTATGAAGATAAATTTTAGAAAAAGCCTAAAATCATACTTCAATTTTGGTATGAACTCAGTTAAGGGCTACTGGACTTCCCAGAACTTTGAGCCTATAACTAAGAAAGAAGAGCATTTCAGTGCAGTGTGTGAAAACACCACTGGGCTTTGTGCTGGTTTTATCAACATGGATATTTCTGTTACACAGGAGATGACTTGGCTATAGAGCACTTACAGGTTTCTTAATTTTAACTCTTAAATGCCCAGAACAAAATTACTTTTGTTGGTCATATTTCCATTGTCAGAATGTCCCTCAAAGAATAGGATATATTGACTTGTTCTATACAGTAGAGTAGAGTAGAGAAGGAGAAGAGAAGAGAAGGAGAAGAGAAGAGAAGAGAAGAGAAGAGAAGAGAAGAGAAGAGCAGAAGGAGGAGAAGAAGGAGGAGAAGAAGGAGGAGAAGAAGGAGGAGGAGGAGAAGAGGAGGAGAAGAGGAGGAGAAGAGGAGGAGAAAGAGAAGAAGAGGAGAAGAGAATACCAATAAATTGAAAAACTGTCAGCAAACCCAGTTGCCATCATATAGGCCACCTTCTAAGTCATGAGAAGATACCAAGATTTCTCTACATCAGACTGCCAGTGCAGGGGAAAAATAAGGTGGGGTGATAAGAAGTGTTATTTAAAAACCAGTGTGGTGTTCTCCTAGTGTCCATTTAAAGTGTAAACCTCAGAACACACAAGAGAGGGGGGGTGTTTGAAGACTGGTTTGTCTGTGTGCTCGGTTTGATGATGCACCCTCCTAGCTATATAGTGAGGTGAAAACATTGTGTCCCCTTGTCCATGGCTGCTCTTCAGGAATGTACTAACCCTTGCTGTGATGCTGCAACCTGCAAACTCACACCTGGATCGCAATGCGCTGAAGGACTGTGCTGCAAAAATTGCAAGGTAGGCTATGTTTTATTAAGCTAAATTGATATTATTTACTAGGATTTTTTAATGTTTTAAAAAAGCTTTCACAGTACTCTTGACATATTTTCACATTATCAAACTACATTCACCAGTAAAGACCACGTAAGCTAAGAATCTGTGTCTAACAACCCTTTGCCAGTAGCTTAGAAATGGGATGTCATCTCCATCATCTCTCTCACAGGAGGCAGGAGCCATCAGGGGACTCAGTGGTAATGGTCTCCGTTACGCAACGAGGAGCTCCAAAGTCTGGCAGAGTTGGCTGCTTTTTCACTTGTATTTGTGTACGACTTTGTACGATCAAGCTCAAGTACAGGAAGTTCTACCTCAACATGAGGAAGAACTTCTTTACTGTAGGGGTTACAGAGCACTGGAACAGACTCCTCAGAGAGGATGTGGAGTCTCCTTCTCAGGAGACTTTCAAGATCTGTCTGGATGCATTTCTGAGTGACCTGCCCTAGTTTTGTCCTGCTCTGGCAGGGGAGTTGGACTCAATGATCTTTGGAGATCCCTTCCAACCCCTACCATTCTGTGATCTACCCAGGTCCTCTGCAGGCTCAGCTCCTAAACTTTGTAGCTACACCATATGAACCTGAGGGAAGTTTTGGATATTCATTAGTTATTGATCTGAAAAACTATTTTGGTCTTCCTTAAAATCACAAAAGGTTCCCAGTTGTCACCGTTTCACGTTACAACTGCCGCTGTGGCAAAATCAAAGTAGGGTGGTATTCCTCTCTGGTTCCAGTTTAGAGTGGCAGGAGCAGAGTGCAGATCGAAAAGGGATTTCTGTGACCTACCCGAGTACTGCAATGGAAGCAACGCCTACTGCCCAGACGACGTTTATATCATGAATGGTTACCCATGTGACAACAACAAGGCATATTGCTACTATGGAGCATGCCAGAGTTTTGATTCACAGTGTGAATCTATATATGGAAAAGGTATGTTTATCATTTAATGCAAAAAAAGACTTCTTGTCTCCTAACAGACATTTCCAAAAGTCATTTAGATGTCAACAGACATCTTCTAATAGTCATTTACAATTCTTCTTTTTCTTTCTCACTTTTTTAAGGTAGTGTAGTTGCTTACTAAGATTCACTATTTTTTGTACAGGGGCACGAAAAGCACCAGACATCTGCTTTGAAAAAGCAAATATTAAAGGAGATAGGTTTGGGAACTGTGGGATGAGAGGTGGAACGTACAAGAAATGTCCTATTCAGTAAGTCACCAGCAAATGAAAGCTAACCTTAAATGTAAAAATGTATTGCAATGTAAAAAAAATATATTTGGGTATAAACTCTTTAGAACGTGAGATTTAAAAGAATATTTCCTTAAAATTGCAAGCTAAGAAGTTTGGCTGGATGGAGTATGGGGACTGATACTGGTTCACCTCGTCTCTGAGTGTCCTTTGCTCCATACAGGCACAGTCTGTGTGGCAAGCTCCAGTGCACGTCTGTTAGCCTCCAAAACCTTCCTGCTTGGAGTGTTGTCCATAACGCATCTGGGGTTTTATGCTGGTCTTCTGACTTTGACTTGGGGTCAGATGTCCCTGATCCTGCTCAAGTTCATGATGGAACAGCCTGTGGAGAAAAGAAGGTAAGATGAACCAGCACAGCTTAAAGAATACATTCCACCAACTGGAAACCCTCAACTTTCAACCTGCTCTAGTGGGAGGTGTCCCTGCCCATGGCAGGGGGGTTGGAACTAGATGATCTTTAAGGTCCCTTCCAACCCTGACAATTCTATGATTACATAGCTCTCCAACTTGTATGCTGTAATAAAAAAACCCTGCTTTTTCAGATCTAGTCATACAAACCATTAAATAGCTCTTTAACACTGGGATGCTACAAATCAGTGAACTACCTTATCAGTAAGTCAAATTACTCCATCAAAATGTACCCACAGACTTAAGGAAATCTGAGACAAATACAGCTACAAAAGCGTGAAGGACTGAATGTTCCATCAGCCCTTTTTCTTGACATTTAAGCAAACATATATTTATTGATACAGTGTGCTTATAAAATGATGGGATTTTTCAAAGTTTTCTGTTTGAAAAACACTAATTACTTTTTCCAGGCCTGTGTAGATTTTGAGTGTGTTGATGCAAGCCATCTGGGTTACAGCTGTGATGTGAAGCAGAAGTGCAATGATAATGGGGTGAGTAGATGACATTTTCATGCCCTGTTTCTAGAAGACAAAGAGAGGTGCAAAATCCCTGCATTAAAAACAAGCACTAGCCAGATGGCTTCAGTTTACTGGTTTTTGTATTAAAATTTAAGTCCACCTTTTTATCTGTAATTCGTGTTGCCAGTGTAGTGTAAACCTCTTAGCACAAACATTGAAAGATAGGTCTTCTGATTTTCCCTAGGGAATTTTCTAATATTATTAAGCTGTTGAATTGTAAAAGGAAAATATTCCTCTAAGGAGGACAGTGTCAGGATTCCTGATTTATATATTTCTACATGAAAAATCAAAATGGAGCCCAAAGGTTGTAAAACAGAGGGGTTTTTGGTCTGTAATCTACTGCAGGCAAATAACAAAACAAAGATTTATTTCTAGAGAGTATTAATTTCTGGTATCAGCATCAGTCATTGTTTGGGAGGTTATGGAGGTGCAGAGCTCATTGCCAGTTAATACTTCATACATTTCTAACAGCAAAACTTCCTGTTTCCACCCGCGATTCTTAACGGGTAACTCCAAATACATACTGGAGGTTGAAAGTGGCCACTTCCAGAAAGGCATTCTTCACTTGACTAATCCCCATCGTATCCCCTGTAGGTGTGTAACAACAACGGGAACTGCCACTGCGATGCTGGCTGGGCACCTCCCTTCTGTGACCGGGCAGGCTACGGTGGCAGCGTTGACAGCGGTCCAGCTCACATCGGTAGGATGCTGAAACTGGCCTTCAGTGTCTGACAAAATAATCCAGTAATAACAGGGGCTTTTTTCAGTCTCTTTTCAATGTTGTGGGTTTTTTTTTCTACTGCATGGGACACTTAATCATGGACTGACTTGAAGAACAAACATTATTAGCTGATGTGTACATCTGCAGACGTCAAGGAAGAATTTGAGCTCTACTTGTCTGCAATAAAAAGCAATATATTAGTTGTCCAGAATTACAGTTATGTTTCTTAAATAGGTATTTAGACATTTACTTAGGTATGTAAAACAGAATCCTGATTAAATGGATGTCATAGAGGAAGACTATAGCTTGAGAATGAAACCAGCAGCCCTCGTTTTCTCTGGAGTCACTAGTTTTGATCTATAATAATTTGAAGGCAGTAGTTGTAACAACAGAAAGATGTTTTTAGCAGGAAAAAATGCTTTAATATGAGGTTAAATGAGATTACTAGCTTACATCATTTCTATTCTTTTTCTCTAGATACATCACTTCGGGATGGTCTGCTTATTTTTTTCCTCCTTGTGTTGCCAGTCACAATCATTACTGTATTAGCAGTAATTAAGCGGGACGCAATAAGAAGGAAGTTTTGCAAGAAAAGTAGAAGACAACACAGGTATTTCACTTCCTACAAATGCGTATTTCAACACCTGAGAGCACATTCCAGGTTCATTGAGCAAGCCAGGCAGATGTTTTATCTATTCAAAGAATTCCATCAGAGCAAATATAGGAGGAAAAGACTTCCCTGCTCTTAGTAGTAGATAGTTTAATAGCGAGTAGCCTGCTATTAGGTAGTTTAATCCAGTTGTCAGTTCTCAAGTCTTTTTTTCCCAAATTTCCCAATTGTTATTGATAATTATATTGCACAGACACAGGGACATGGCACATTGCAATTACTTGCCAAGGCCAGAAAGGGGTGGAGTCAGAATCCAAATCTCTGAGCTGTAGTCTCATCCTCTGAAAAACAGTGTCCCTCATGATAGTTAAACCAAAAGGAGACTTGCCCAAGAGGTTGCCCAGGGAGGTAGTTGAGGCTCCATCCCTGGAGATACTCAAGGTGAGGACTGATGAGGCTCTGAGTAACCTGATCGAGGTGAGGATGGCCCTGCTCACTATGGGGGGGTCAGACTAGATGAACTTTAGAGGTGCCTTCCAGTCCAAACCATTCTACAATTCTATGAGATTTGCCTGATGACGTGGTTTTTATTTCAGGGATAACAACGTGCAGCAACCGAAGCAAAGTAACAGGCCAAGTGATAACACAAGAAATAATCAGGTAAAACAGACGTGTACTTGCTTTATTTTGAGCAATCCAAATCCTACAGTGACTTTTTTTCCTAATATCATTACTGGTGATTTTGTGGCTTTTTGATACATTGAAACCATCTAAATTTCCAAGTATTTAAAATCATTTATAATGTGTTAGGATTTCTGTTCGGGTTAAGTGTGAGCTTTATTGCCTGCCCTGACTGCTACTCAGCAGAGAAGCTAACGATTGAACTCTGAATTCTGCAGCCAAATACCAGGGAAGCAGTTTAGCCAGGCCGTGGATCTAATTCACATCCACAAAAAAAAGAATTATCAAAACAAAATGTTGCAAGGGAATATGAAGAATGACACAAGAAATGAAGATTAATTCTGAAATACCATTAGCTTAATGCTGAATAATTAGCTACACCTTGAAATCTGTGTGTTTCTATTAACCTGACTTTCTGCAACATCTTTTCCAGCCTGCCACACCAAGTCTGGATTTTTTTACCATATCACATTTCCCTGATCCAAGGTTTGTAGTATTTATATAAATTTCTTCATATAATTGCTAGCAACTGCTTAAAAATTACTGTAAAAAAACAGCTTAGAAATACCAGTTGTCTCAAGTGATGAAATACTTCACAAAGAGTGTTTTCCATGCTACAGGCAGACAGTACAAACCCAGTTTCCTTCAGGACCACAGCGACCCGTGGTCCCACCTAAACCAGCTGTCTGAGAAGTCTCTCGGGAACCTTCAACCAACTGTGACAAGAAACTAGTCCGAAAAAAAAGTTAACAATGGCAATCCTCCAGTCCACTCCTTCTGTAGCCAAAGCACCTTCTAAAACCACGTACCTCTGGAAAAGATTTGATGCCAAGAGGCACTGAACACAGATTTGAAAACATCCCATTGTTTTGATAACTGCTGCTGGATTTGTGCCTCTTCTACCTCACCTCTTGGGTTTTTTTCAATCAGAAGCCTAAAGTTCAACTTTTGTTAGATTAAATCTGCAAAAGCATCAGAGACCAGGACTCTCCTGAAGCACAGCTCTACTTGCAGGCCAAAGAGGAGTTAATTCAGTTCTTTACAGATATCATTCATTCACCTCTAGTCAGATGCTATGGCGAAAATGAGAACATCAATTGACCTCTTGGGGAGCCTGCAGCCTGGCTACCTCCTAGCCCCTCCTCTCTGCAGTGCTGCTGGGGACCCTTGTGGAGCCTGACAGGCTTCTGGACAGGTCCTGTTGCATCACTCCGAGCCCTGTCTCTGGTGCATCCCTACCAAAGCTGGGATCCAAATCCCACCCCTTGTTACCAACTAGCTATGGTAGATTCCACTTCAGGTAGGTTATAAAAGTAACCTCCTATTATATAACCTCCAGGAAGACCTTCCAGTGACCTTCCAGTACCTGGAGGGCCTACAGGAAAGATGGGCAGGGACTTTTTAGAAGGGTGTGCAGTGATAGGGTAAGGGGTAGCAGCTTTAAACTGAAAGAGGGTAGATTTAGATTAGATACAAGGAAGAAATTCTTCACTGTGTGGGTGGTGAGGCACTGGCACATGTTGCCCAGAGAAGCTGTGGAGGACCCACCCCTCGAAGCGTTCAAGGCCAGGTTGGATGGGGTTTGGAGCAACTTGCTCTAGTGGAAAATGTCTCTGCCCATGGCAGAGGGGTGGGAACTAGATGATCTTTAGTGTCCCTTCCAACCCAAACCATTCTAAGACACAGGGAGACTACCAATGGAAAGAGACTGCAGATAATGTATCTGAGCCCAAAAGAAATGGCCCATCTTTGTTGTTACGGAAGATGTTGTAACAGGAAGTTCATTATACAACTTATCAGTGTTTAAATGTTTATTGGTTATTACAGTTTAAGATTTTTGCTAGAAGTTGATTCCACTACAAAAGCAACAGATAATTCCTGTTGTTCTAAGTGGGACTGTTAGAAAGCAGTACCATTTAAAAGACAGCTTAACAAGTGACAGAGCTTGGCAAAATTGCAACTAATGGAAAGGAAGCTGCTGTGCAGAGAAAAACTCAAGGGCAAGAAGAAAGCTGTGGACACCGATCAATCTGTAGCTCAAAGAGTAAATCACACACTGACCACGTTCGTGTAAACTTCAGGAATATGAACTAGCAAAACGAGTTCATAAATTATGGAATTACCTCACCAAGAAAACGCTTCTAACCCCACAGACATTTCAGCAAAGAGCTGGATGAAAGAACCCAAAATATACTGCAAAAAACTGCATTGGCGAGGAGAGCCTTCCACAGAAGCATCACGTTCCTTCACTCCTCAGAGACTCGTTATTATTAAACAGCCCTGTCACTTGCACCTTACTAACAAACATAATCTTACATTAATATAATTTAAAATAAACCACCCGGATCAGCACGTTTACCAGCATCTTGGTTTTTATGCTCCCAACAAACCCCACCCTGGGCACACCCGGGATCGCTCGGGCCGCCAGACGCTTCTGGGTTCACTGAAACGTATTATCGAGTTTATTGTCCCAATAAAACCGGGCGGAACCGGCTGCCTCCGGCACACGAGCCCTCCTGCCCCTACAGATGCCCCGGCGCCCCGTGACGAAAGCTCCGCTCCGCGCCCCGCCCGTCAAGAGGCCTCCGGCCGCGCAGGCCCCGCGCATGCGCACGGGAGCAGCGGCCGACGGCGGCCGGGCCGCGGGAGCGGCCATCGGGCTTCTGGCGGCGCTGGAAGCGGCGGAGAAGGAAGCGGGCGGCGGCGGGCGCGCCCGGGTAGGGCTGTGCGTGCTCTGCGGGCTGCCGGCGGCCGGCAAATCCAGCCTGGCCCGCGCCCTGAGCCGCCGCCTCCCGCAGCGCCTGGGCTGGGCCTGCGGCCTCCTCACCTACGACGAGCTCATCCCGCCGGAAGTCTTTGGCCCGCGCGAGGCGGAGGCAGGGCCGGAAGGGCCATCCCCATTGGTCAGTGGAGAGGGGTGTCTCCTTCCCGCGGCGCTCTCTCTGCTCTCATTGGCCAGCCGAGGCGCGTTACACTGACGCGTCACTGGTCTCGCGGCCTCCGTTGCCAGGCAGCGCGACGCGTCTCACACGTGGGGCCTCCCCGGCCCGGTGCCTCTGCCGCTGCCGCTGCCTCCGGGCCTGGGGCGGGCGTGGGGAGAGCCGAGACCGCGGGGAGCTGAGCGGCGGTGGGGGAGCTGGGGCTGGACGGCGTAGGTGCGCGGGCCCTCACCCCTCCGCTGCCTTCCTCCGCAGCTGCCCCGCTGGAAGCAGAGCCGTCGGGAGCTGCTGGAGTGCCTGGAGTGCTTCGTGCGGGCGCTGCTCAGCGGGGACCCTCTCTCCGCCCCCGCCGCCGGCGCCCAACCGGCCTGGGAGTGTTTCCTGGCCTGCTGCCGGCAGCAGGGGCTGCTCTCAGCGGGAAGCCAGGCTGGAGCTGGTTACCCAACACACGCAGCTACAGCTGGGCCGCTCTACCTGATCTTGGATGACAACTTTTATTATCAGAGCATGAGATACGAGGTGTACCAGCTGGCTCGCAAATGTAATTACTCTTTGTTCCTATGCATAAGAACGTTTTCAGCATTGTAGGAAGTTCAGTGCACTGCCTTCTTTTCAGTTCAGTGCAGCTGCCTTCCTTTAAGCAATCTAGTGGAACATTTGTTATTCTTAATTGCTGCATTCCTGTGGTAGATTAAGCATCAACTTCATTACTCTGTTATTAGAAATTGCTGGGCCACTTAAAGCCTTTCCTATGTATGTTGATCTCGGATATTACTACTTGAGTAGCACTGAAGGTAAATTTGTTTGTATTCAGGTTTGTATTCTTTTCAGATCCTAGTGTAGATCTGAACTAGTGCAGAAGTTCCTCATTCACAGCCTTTCTTGTGCATGTTGCTCTCAAAAATTTTGACTTGAACTGTTTAAAGGTAAAATTTTTTATGTTCTTTTAGATTCCTTGAGCTTCTGCCAGTTATTTTTAGAGTGTCCGCTCGAATGCTGCTTGCAGCGAAATCGTCTAAGAAGTCACCCGTTACCTGACCAGACAATATGTTTAATGGCAAGAAAAATAGAAAGACCTGATCTCAAAAAAAATGCTTGGGAACAGAACAGCCTCATTCTGAAAAGTTTTGATGGCACTTCAGAGGATAAGTATGCTCCTGGATTGATGCAAGGGTTTTACTCAGACCTGTTTGCATAAGTGGGTGGGGAGAAGCTTTTTGCCATAACTAAACAGTATGTTAAATATTTTCTGGATGATTTTTGTAAGCCAGTCAATCACACACACAAGACGTGGCAGTTGTTGGGAATTCCCAGCTGTTGATCCTTGCAGCGTTAACCTCCAAACTAACTGCGTTTCTAAACTACTGCTGCAAATGTATGTAAATTGCCTGAAACATTAAGGCTGGAAATAATTGGCTGTGGTTTGAGTTGTAATTGTTTTTCATCTAACTTGCTGTATAAAGATTATTTCATTGATTGCCTCATAAATTTAACTGAAAACTTGCTCTTTTTTTTTTTTTCTGTGATGAGGCATCACTGCAAAATGGAAGAAAAAAAATCTTCAGATAAACTGTTTGATTAATGTGGTTTACTCTTTTGTTTGTTCTCTTAGTGAGCAGGTAATTAGTTTGCTGGCCACTGCTTTGGAAAATCCAGTGAAGCAAAATGAGGAGAACACCAAGCAAAAGGTAGCATTGCTTGTCCTCACAGTTGTGGCTCTTTCAGGTGACGGTGAATGAGTGAATTAGTTATTCCTGAATGGAGAATATCCCAGAAACTGAGAAATAGCTGTTGCGTTTCTTGATTACAAAAGCATACACAGAAGAGTTAATCCTATTTGAAATGGGTACTTCTGTCATCCTATTAAGTTAAACCACTGAGCCACCTTTAAGAATGCTATGTTCTAGAGTAGTAAATTTTGGAGCTGTCACATCACACGGGGGAAAATAACATTCCCTTCTCCGTGTCAGACACAGCAGTCTCTGGCAGTCCCCCAGGTGCACACACCTCCTCCGAATCCACTCGAGCAGGCGAGCGCTGCACCAGTCATTGCACTGCTGCTGGTGCATGACTTGTTTTCTGAGACTACTTCAAAACCCGAAGACAATCTAGTGCAAATTTAATGTGTTTGCATGTGTTCTTCTTTCCCGTGGCTCACCCTGGGCTAGGAAGCAGATCGAGCAATCTGTGCAGCGAGCACCGTCCACCAGGCTGATCGGATGTGCAGGCGCATCGTCTCCCAGGCCATGAAGGATGCAAAAGGCACGTGCAGCACGTTCGGGGTGTGAGCTGGCAACTCCAGGCTACATCTGGGAGACTCCCTTGGGGTGAATTGGCAAGGGCTCCCAGCCCTGCAGGTGTGGCCAAGGCAATCACTTTCACAATCCTGGTCGAAGTATTAGAGGAAAGTGAGTCAAAATCTGTAAATTTTGTCTTTAAGCATGAAGTTAAAAGTTGGGCTTTAATTTTCTTTTAGATAAAAACGTACTCCCAAGGGAGATGAAGAGCCTGGCAGAAGAACTCAACAAACTCAAAGCAGAATTTTTGGAAGACCTGCGTCAAGGAAATAATCTGAAAAACCAAATTTGCCCACAAAATCAATATTCTGACCCTGCTACAAGTGTTTCTTCATTCCAGCACGAGGCAACCGAGCTAGTTAATAAATATATTTTTAAATAATGACATAATGTTGGCATCTTTTTAGAGCCCAGAGTGTTTAAAATGCTGTGCTCTTTCAGCAGTACAGCTGAAAACATCTGAGATACAGCTTCATTCTCTGACTCCTCTCCCCATATTATGGAAGAGAGATGCAGTCACCATACTGTACTTGACTTTGAAGATCAAGCCAACAACAAACTATCCTGAGATTTTATCTAATTTTCACAGAATCACAGAAAAAGCTAGCCTGGGAGAAACATTTAGAAGTCATCTAGTCCCACTTCCTGCTGGATCAGCTTTCTCAGATCCTTCTGCTTTCTCAGATCCTTCTCCTATGGCTAAGGTTTTGAAGAGCACCTTACACGGTGACCTGAGCATTTCCAGAGAGTATCTACCTGGGAAGGTATAAAAACAAGAAGCAAGATGGCTCTTGGCTTCTCTGCTTGTTTCCCAGCAGGAACTACAACCAGGAACTCGAGAGTTGCATGTCAGATTAACTCCAATGTCCAAAGGAGCTTAAAACTTGGTGCCAGCTTCAAAGTTGCTCAGAACAACATACACAGAAGCTCCACATGCAGTGATGACCAGCTCACCGTGATGAAAACTCTGATTTCAGACACAGAAGCACTCTTGATAAGGAAATAGGGAGTATGAGGAAATCTAAGAGTTTGCAGGATGACCAAATATGCTAGACTGACAGGGGAAAGGAGTAGAAGCTTGTCGTGATTTGAAAATTCAGCATTTTCTAATTAAGCAGGCTGAAACACAAATTCCTTGCGTACCCAAAAGGTAAGCTTGCCTACCTTCCTTACCCCTTCGAGACCACAGCTAGCTCTGAGCAGTTCACCAGTTGAAGCACAGGCAATTAATGTGAGACTTCATTAGAAAGGGTTATTTTATTCGTATCTTACAAAAGCAAAGCTTCACAACATGAACTACAACTAGATATAGTCATTTCAGAATTACCCTTGTCATCTGAAAACATTCACTACACAATAGAATTTATTTTACAACTCTAACAGGTTTCATTTTTGCATACAAAATATGCTCTTTACACAGAAATACGTATTATTAACAAAGCAGGTACTTAGAAGCACACACACGAAGATTGCTCAATGAAAAACGCTTCAGCAGGGGATAGATTTCCTGCAGCAGAACATCCATTTGCTGTAGATTTTCAAAGAAGCTTAAAATTAATAGAAAACTTGCCAGTGAAGACTTCTAAATTACATTCCCTTTGTCAAAAAGAAACAAAAAAATACGAACAGGCAAACCCACCCACCCCCCAGCCTAAACATTCTGGAATAAAACAAACAGCAACAGAGTACTTTGCTAGGAAACACCCTTGGAACGTGTTTCCCAGCACTGAGTTGTATGTTAAAATGCCAATCAACATTTTATGTCAAAATCTTCTTCATCTAAATGTGTAGCTGTGAAAAAAACCAACTATTTTTCCCTATTAGCTGCTTCACAGTTCGTTTAAGTATTAACCAAGATAATCTACTAAGATCTTCAGTCTAGTATTTGCATGGTCGTTGAGTATTTCGTCTCAATAAATCTGTATTAAGAGTACTATAAATAGTGCATGTTAAAGATGTCAACGGATCTATAAAATAATCTATTACAATACAAACAAAAACCCCACAGAGTTAATGTTTTGCAACTACAGAAAGTTAAGCTGCGGAAAAATTTCATCTCATTCCCAAACTTCCCTGTTAATACAAGTTAAAATGCTAATCACCACCTTAAAATATAACGATTTGGGCTTAATTTTTAATTTGGGCAGTTAATGCAGTGGAGCACACGGAGAACTCAGTATGAAAAGTCCTACTAACCGAGGGCTTGATCCCACAATTCCTGACAAGCATCCCTCCTGGACTCTGAGTAAGGCCTCCTTGTGCAAGGGAATCGTCAGGATGAGACTCTTAAAAAAAACCTTCCAGTACTAATTCTTGTCTTTAAATTATAGTAAATACTATGTACAAAACGATGACAAATGCGTATGAAAATACACCTTCCAAACCTACTCAGTAGACAGAAGGAAACGGGTAGGAGTCGGGTACTGTTTGGCACGGCTGAACACACAGTATTATGTTGATAAATTAAGGATCTGAGACCAGAGGGTGACCCTCTGGGAAGCACTAGTTAGTCAGCAGGGATCAGCCCCATGGAGCTGGCTGCAGAACCACAGGGTGAACAGCAAAACCTGTGCCTGCCTAAGAACTCCCTCTCCCTGGTAAACAGAAGCTGGCTGAAGGGAAGGGAAGAAAAGGAAAAAAAAGGAAAGGAAAAAAAAAGAAAAGGAAAAAAAAGAGAAGAGAAGAGAAGAGAAGAGAAGGGAAATTATCATTGTTCAACAGTTCATAGGTGTTCAAGCTCATTTTCTTTTCCCGGGGTGCTTCAAAGCCAAAACAATGGTATTCAGTCACAACAGTTTGCAAAGTTTGGGGTTAGATGCTTTTTTTTCATACTGAGTTCTATCATTAAGAACATTCATTCCCCTGCAGCAGAGGATCCCCTCCTAAATGAGGGCCCCTTTTCAGTAAGACCATGCAGGCTTCCTCTTGCTACCAACTACCTCTCCTAGTGACCTAACTATTCATCTACCTAAAATTTCATTTAGGGGCACCATGGTTCAGAAATAATTTTGCTAATTCACCAAATCATTGGCCAACACAAAAAGGGAAGTCTATAATGTTCACAGGCACTGCCAATGAAGGTCTTAATGGATCAGAAACGATGTAAACAGAATTGAAGGATGAAATCTCAAACATTTGTGCACACCAGAGCTCATCTTACTGATACTAAGACGGAGAAAGGCTGGAGCTGCAGACCAAGGAGAACTTGACTGTTGTGATCAGCCCCATTCAGCACTGGGAGGTGCTCCTCAGAGCACCACTGTTTCAGAAGTGTCCCTAGAGTTGCTACAGCCTCAGAAGAGCAGTTTGTGTCATACCTCAAAAGGCAAGGAAAAGCGACCTCTATCCATTACTGATGGTAATGGTCTTCAACAGTAACATCTGTCGTTCTAATATTGTATTTTAGCCAAATTTAGGTTTCAGAATGTGTCAATATGGGATCAAAAGAGACCATTTCTACATTCGTCTTTGACTAGAAGGGTCATGTTGCAAAACCTGTACAGGAGCAGTAACTTCCAACTGGATTCCAGTTCAGTCAACTTTTAGTCCTTAAAATAAAGGACTTTGTACGTTTATGCACACAGAGTTGCAGTTCTGCTTATAAAATAAACTTTACAAGTACAAAGCAACAAAGAGATATTTTGGAATTATAAAGAGCGTCGTTACGAAAAAAGGAAATTACATTCTGTTTTACAAATCCACTGCAAGGGATTTCGAACAAGGCAGGAAACCAAAAACATTTTGATGAGTGTGTTACCATTCATGGTCACAACACAGGAAATACTTCATTGGCATGTTTTGACCTCATCGCTACCAGACTACGTGAAGCCAAGAATCCAATTCCTTCAACTTGTTACTGAAGCATGGAAAATTCAACGGTAGGTAATTTAGGCAGAGAGAAATGTATTTGGTTCCCAAATTACTAATTCATTACAGTCAAAGTTGCTTCTAAAGCTAAAATTCTCAGAAGGGTGTTCTTTCCTGTGTTGATCTTACACACTGAAGTCACTGTAAGTTTTTCCACTGGCTTTAGGAAGCTTTAGCTCCCATAACAATATATATTTGTGTAAGCCAAACATTTGCTATTCAGATTCCAACCTCTGACTTGCAGAACAGTAATAAAATCTTGCTACTTTTAACAAAACATACATGCTGCCGTGTTTTGCTGATAGTAAAAAGGGAAGAGATAAAGAAAGCTTTAATTTGTCTCAAGTAAGACAAACCAAGGTAAAAGTGCATGTCTGAACACGGGAAAAGTAACAGTTCTTCACTTTTTTGGAAACATTACAAATTCCTATGTAGAACATTAAGAGCTTTTATCGATTTTGCTAGGATGTTTTATTTAGGTTCATTTTAAAGTGCCTGTCCGTTAGCCCAGGTGCTTCTACAGGAAGATGTACAGCATTAAAAAAAAAGAAAAACAAAAAAGAAAACACGTGCAACGGATTTCAGTTACCATTTGCCACCTACAGTTATTAATCACAGACTCCACGTGTAGTCAGCCAGTATTCCTTTGCCTGATACACGGACAGTGCAGAAAACCCAGAAGCCCTTGCCCTTATTTCCAGCACACCAAAAGGATAATCAATTCAGGGGAGGGGACAGGACAAACTGACTTCCAAGGCAGCTGAAGTGTACGACAGACTAGATCATACAGCTTCCAAACATGCAGGCAACCCATCAGTTGGAGCTTGGCCAGAGCTAAAACTGAAATGTTTCAATTTGTAAACCTCTTGTCCGTTTCTATGAGAACTTCTATCAGCAAGACAGAAGCCTAATTGTGCAAATTTCAAATATCTGTACAAATTAGTTTAAGGCAGTTATAAATCTCACCGAATATATATTAGTTCTACAAGCTCTTTATTATTTAGGACTGTTCAAAAACTACCTCCTTTTTAAAAGAACGTCACGTTAAGATTTTCTTAAGTGTAGTTTAAAATAAGGTGTCATAGTTTGTTTTTTCTGTTGTATAATTAGTGAACGACAAGCTTTTAACTCTTTTCCTACAAAACTTTCATTCACAAGAACGTGTTGTTTTCTAGTTTTGTCATGAGTTTTAGAAATACTCGTTAAATTAGTGTTTGAGTCCTAGCATGAAGAGTTTAGACTATAGCAAGCAAAAAAAACAACCCTTCTTATTAACCTCCATCAGATTCCAGCAAGTTTTACATCAAATTGAATTTGTATGTGAAAGTTGCTTCTATTTCTTTTTCCAGTTTGGACCAGCTAAGGTCCTAAGGATGTCTCCAAAGTAACCATACGTGTCAGGTCACTGACCTCTCGTATTTTATGGTTAATATATTTTGTCTTGCCTAGTGAATAGCCTGCTAATTGCAGCCTATGTTTCAGGACACACGCTCTGCTTCTATATTTGTAGCATGTTTATTGGGATTAAGTGCAAGCAACTTCAATTTAGCAACCAAAGCATGGAAATGCATTCCAATTCTTACAGCGCTCTCTCGGCTGTTTTTGAAAGGCTACACGTAAAATAACAACCACATCTTCTACAAAATTTCCCTGGCAAGTTTTACAACAACGTAGAAATAAATTTGCCTCCTATGTCAAACTGATTGACGTGAAGATTCCTTATGGGAATGTGCAAGCTTTCCTTCAGCAAGTATGAAAAATATACTGTAATATGGTAAAAAACTAAACGAAAGCACATTTTCAGTCAATGTTGACTATGTTGGCCTCTTGCAAAATGGCAGGCAAAGTCATACTTATTTTTACACTTACACCCACATATGTTGCACTGGAAAGGATTTTCAAATCCATGACATCCCATGTGAATAGTATAAAGGATATTGTCCGCAAAGTACATGTCACAGTGTTGGCAGTGATGCAGAAGCTGAGGGTCCTGAACCGGAAGGGTTGGAGCCGGTGTACTTGGCTGACTGTTACTTATGCTGGGAGTACTGGTGTGAGCACTGCGATCACTGCTGGGACCTGCCACGGGACTATAGTTCCTCTGATTGTGTGTAGGCCGAGGATCCGGGCTGGTTGGAGAAGAGCTTTGAGGAATATTTGCTGACACAGCTGAAACTACGGCAGGTGCGGCAGGCTGCTGTATCATGAAAGGCTTTTCGTCTTGACAGGAAACAACATCAGGAGAGGCTGGATTTTGGTTTTCAGGTGGCAAGCTAGATAACTGTCCAGCTAACGTAGAGAGCTGGTTTAAAGGATTATCTACCATAAGGTCTTGTGGATCTCTTGGCAACCCACTGCTCTGGGTTGTTTTTGTCATGCTCTCATACGCTTCAGTCTGGATATTTGGGATTTCGTGAGTGAAATCATTAAGGTAGTCTGGTTTCTGAACCACCATGGAAGGTGGACTCAAATTAATTAATGCTCTTCTGCTGTACCCCAAATTACTGGTCTTCTTCTGCAAAACCCCCCACATTTTCTTGCTGCTTAGGGAAGACCTTGTACCCTTGATAGGCACCATTTTATGTTTGCGTCTGCGGTGGTGAGATAAGTTGCTTCTGTCGCTGCAGCGGAAGGAACACAGTTCACACTTGTATGGTTTTTCACCAGTATGAGACCGCATGTGAGCTTCCAGGTGACGTTCGTAAGCCGAGGCGAAGGGGCACAAATGGCATCTGTGTGGCTTCTCACCTGGAAAATCAGAAGAGATTATGCTGCTGCATCTCAGGGAGTGCTTGAAGAAGGCTTTGCGTGGAACAGAAAGTAGCTAACTGCGAGCTAATCAAACAGTTCAGCATCAGAGTCAATGCTTCTCTTGTGTTTAGCTGTGTAACTGGTGGAAGAGTGGAGGAAATTTAGATGTCTCTGCCTCACCCAAGTGATAATAAGCATAAGACAATTAATAAATAAATAAAATCAACCAGAATTAGCATAACAAATAACCTGCAGCAACCACGTCAAGGACGGAATGCAATGATGCTTGTGTGATGCTCTTAACTGGACCCAAACTCTACCTCACCTAGAAAGCACGTAAGCAGCTTGCTATAGGAATGTCTGACCCACCAAAATGTCATCATTCTCAGCAATAACTGCATTCAAGCATTGAGGGAGGGCATAATTTTGGTATCTTCCAAATATTGCTGCTTTTAAACATCCTGGAACTATTATATAAATAAGCCACGCACACATAGAATCAGAGAATTGTTCTGGTTGGAAGAGACCTTTCAGATCATCCAGACCAGCCATTAACCTAGAACTGGCAGGGCACCACTAAACCATGTCCTTCAGCACCACATCTACACAGCTTTGAAAGCCCTCCAGGGATGCGGACTCCACCACTGCCCTGGGCAGCTTGCACCAGGCCTTGAAAACCCTTTCAGGGAAAAAAAAAAATTCCTGATACCAAATCTAAACCTTCCCTGGTGCAACTTGAGGCCATTTCACACACAGAATCGCTACGGTTGGAAAAGACTTCAAGTCCAACCATTATCTATTGCTTGTTACTTGGGAGTACCTACAAGAGACCAACCCCCACCACACATTCACTCAAGAGCTGAATTTTGAAAAAGGCTCCTGTGGCTAAAGAGTTATTACAGAAAACAAAAGGCAGCTAATTCCTGGACAGCCGTGTGCTCTCTCAGACATGATAGTACCAGGTATGTTCCTTTCTGAGAGGCAGAACCTCACTCTTCTATTAAATGATATTTAGAGAGAGTCACATTAACTCTTTCAAAAGCAATTAGAATTCAAATATAATTACAGGCCAACACACTTGCAACATAATGCTTCAGAACTTTTGATTTTCCTTTCACAGACTGATCTGCTAGGAGTTTTAGATCCAGGTCTGCAATGTTAGAAATGCCTGAAGGATGTGATGCAAATTCAGGTGCTGAAATGACACATCATCTTATCTCCCTATCTAGAATGCCAGGGCAAGTTCCAAATCAGTGTTGTGTAACTGATTCTCTTGCCACACAGCACAACAAACTCCAAACAAAAAGTGTGTGGGCTCCTTGTCTTCAGCCTTTATGGGGTTTTTTTGGAAGGATTTTCTACTATTTTAAATACAAGCTAACACATCTGCATTGTGGTTTTCAGAAATCCATCTAGAACAACTGTAAAAGCCAGAGACTGGATGCAGCAAGGACCACTACTGCACTGCAAACCCTGTACAGGCCCTGCATGTGACTGATGCAAAAAGCCAAAGCCCTTCCCATGCTGAGCATCCCATGGACTGGAATCACAACCCAGGCTACTGAAAGAAGATTAGGGTGGTTTTTTTCCTACATCACTGGCTCTTCAAGAGGAAAGAAAGCAATTTTTGTGCTACCTCTAAGCAGCTTATCCACACCAACTGAATCCATGATGTCTCCAAAAGCAGAGAGATAGAGAGAGAGAGAGAGAGTGAAGAGCCGGAGATTTGGTACAAACACTCACAAATAATTTGTCAACCTGGATGGCCTTATTTCATTCCAAACTGTTTACACAGAGATGAAGATTTGCATGCCAAATACAACACAGCTAGTGAACTACTAATTATGCGCCGTCGGACTCAGCAAGGAGTTCATTCTGCAGTGAGTTACACTCAGTAATGGCTGTGTGATCATGCCTGGGCCTTAATTACTTTGTCAGGTTCCTTGCTGCACTTGCATGTTGTCCAGGATGCATTATCTGTTGACTTACATCACTCTAAGGCTACCAGTCAGCTATCACTTCCCTGCTCTAATGCTGATTCAGTCACTCTTGAGACTTCACAGCCCATGCAATCCATCTCTTGGCCCTTTGCCATGCTTCCCCACTATGTTTCTGAGCAAAACTACACTTGGGTTTTGGATCTCCTTGCCCTTAAGTGGAAAAAAACAAAAAAAACAAAATAAAACAAACAAGAAAACCAAACAAAAAAAAAGCTTCCTTGTTCTGGAGTCCCATGTCTCTGCACAGAGAAACAAAGTGGGGCTTTCTGAAGAGCCATTAAGGTAAAGGCAAAATGGTGTTGCCATCAGGACACCAGGTAGTGAGGTATTAAAATTAAGAACATGAAATGTACTGTAAAAAGGCAAAGGGGGGAACTATACAGAGAAACAAAAAGGCCTCTGTCAGCCTGAGATTCTTGTCTATATTATAAAACTGAACAGATTGGCATAGGGAAAGCAACTGTTACTGTGAAGTGACTGGTATTTCATTAGCATCAGACATGCCTGAACCAGTAACCTGCTGCAACGCGTTGACTGGGTGAGGGTGTGTCCAAATGGCTGAAGCTCTGTGACAGACACCAGGCTGACCCTCCCATGTCCCTCACTCAGTAACAGCTAGATTTCTGAAACAGAAATAATTCAGACTTCATGATTTTGCAGTAGAGTGACAAGTGCCTTCGACTGGCTACTTTTTAAAGTGCCTTTGACCAAAGGAGTCCTGCATCTACCCTCTGATACTGGGAATACCTACAGCAGCACCAAGACAACCCTCATCTCACGGGTGAAGCTCCGTTCTTTTGGTACAATGTTAACAACATCACGTACCACCACCACGAGAAACAACTCAAAAGATTAGTCAAGGCAAAAAAAAAACCCAGCAATATTATGGTTTGCCCTAAAATCAGGATTTACAAAGCTCGCAGAGTGCTTCTGAGTGACTGCCATTGGGGCAGAGATTTTGAGGATGTTTCTCAGCACCTCAATTCTTGGTTGGAATCCTCTTGCTTTTGTGTATATTATGCTGCAACCGTGTCTGAACAGTCATCATCTGCAGCAGGAATTGTTCTGCTTCCTCTGGCCACTTAGTGACCTCTACTCCCTGAAGTCTCAGCAGGGTAAGAAAGCATTCTGCAAACACAAAAGAACTGTTAACCTAAGATCTGAGAGTATAAAAAAGGCAGGTCACTTCCTAGAGCAAGAGAAGGAAAGCTGACACTACACCAAAACCTACATTTTGATAAAGAAGGAAAGATTGGATTTTTTTGCTTTCTAGTATGGCTAAAATTTATGACATCTGATATTAAGTAACAACACATTATTTCAGTCACTCTGAGAAACCCCAGGAACGCCAAAGGCATCAAAAATGTCTCAGGAATCAGCAAACACACAACAGCAACATCTTCTAGTAGTGATTTATGTCTCCTGTCCACCTGCTCATGGTGACAACTGTCCAGTTCTAACTGTGAACTTGGGGATGCAAGTTTTTAGATGGCAATAGCTACGTGCTACTGAAAAGACAGGAGATTTCAAAGCTGATGTTACTTCTGCATCTTTTAAGTACCATATTAAAAGGAACTGCCTAAGCCTGCCATACAGTTTCTCCCACTACATGACCCTCATTTCACAAGCTCAGAAACAGCACAGCACAGAGCAAAGCTGTTAAATGAAAAATACCTCTCATTGTCCACATACCATGAGGCAAATGGTGGGCGAAGCTGTAATTGCTTTATGGAAAACTAGACACAAACTAAAAAAGCTCCAAACCACACTGCTGCTTTGCAGATTTGCAGCAAGCCATGGCATTAATAACACCATGTCAAATGCAGGTACACAAGACATAGTAGTTTATCCACTATTGGAACTACACAAAATTTCCACTGGGGGTCTGAAAACAGAAACAGCTACACACAGAGGTAGCTCACAGTAGCACAGGAGAAGAATTTACAAGATCTTCAGAGTCTGAACCCAAGATCTCTTTGATTTCCAGCTGGTTGCCCTTTTCTATCCTCTAACACTTTGTCAAAATAAGCCAGCACTGCAGGGCCAGTGCAAGAAGCACCAACTGCCCCAAAATACACCCTACAAGTGACCGTGTAGAAGCAACGGTTCACAGCAGCTGAGAGTCTGACTAACAATAACAGCTGCTAAAGAAAGGGACAACTACATCCAAGTTACAACAATGTGTGTCCTTCAAAGGGAGGCCCAGAATGACACCTACCCAAGACCACTTAAAAGTCTTGGGACAGTCCATACCAGACTGGAAACCTGTAAAAACTTCCATTCTTTGCAGAATACATTCTTTTTTTTCTTATATACTCTAGTTAACAGCCATGAAGTCATCTGTGTCCGTGTAATACACTCGGCAGGCACCAGTCAGACTTCACAAGGAGCTTTTGTTTGTCTTCTCTCATGTTCCAGGAAGTCAGAGCTGACTTCATGTAGAGTTTAGGGTATTCCAATCTTTACTGAGAGTTTTGCTTCTCTGCTTTATAAACCCAACAGTGGCAAATGCTCTTAAACAAGCCACAGTGGTTTTTTTCTTTTCATTACTGTTATTAATCACTTATTTCATAATATGCCCTCACTTTTCAATAGTCTACCAATAAAAAAACTTTCTTCTTTTTACTGTGTTTTGTACTTCCACATCTAGCATGTTGTACAGACCAGATGTATTTTCATAGCTAAGCAGGAGGTAAAGCTCCTACAAATCTCCCTGTGGTGGCACTTACATGTTTCACTTTTCTGATTAGCATGGAAAAGCTGCAAGTTATGTTCAGGACATTTCAATTTACATGGATGTTTTCATGCTAAACTTTACTCCCATATAAAGTTACTTCAAATTCACTAGTCTGCAATAATAAATGTCAGTGGGAATTTGCATAATTTACATAGGTACATGGCACTCCTTTAATAAAAACAGCCTATTAAAAAGCCTCAAACCAATTCTAATTGTTGAGTAGCTCTAAGAACTACCACACTGCTTGAAGATGCTAACTTTTCACAGGCAAATCATAACACTGAGTTAACAGCACAGGGCATCACAGCAAAGCTCTGCAGAATATTTCGTACCTGTATGAATTCTGATATGTTCTATGAGCCGTGCTGTTCCTTTGCTGGCATAGTTGCAGTAGCGACACTTTAACTTCCCATCAAATGTCCTTTCAAACCCATCCACTAACATTCCTGAGTTTTCATCCAGTGAAACTTCAACAGAAGGATGATCCAGACCATTCTGATCTCCTTCTGTCCCAGCTGTGAATAATGCAACAGAGATGTGAATCAAGAATCAGTGAGATCCTATCTACTGTGCTGTGAGATTACGCCCAATACCTTTTGCTTCTCTATGCCCTTCATCTTTAAATACACAGAACTATTGAAAACACACCCTGATTAAAACAAAAGCACGTACACATCCTTGGGGAGTTACAATCAACTACCAAAAACGCTTCCATACAACTGCAGCAGTCTTTATAATTCTCTCTAATGTAAACTGTCCAATCATTCTCAAAAATAATAAGATCTGATAGCCCTGAAATCAGCTTACCTCCCTGAAGAGTCTCTGCTTCCTTGTCTCCACTAACCGAGCCAGAAATCATATTTACATGGTGAGTCTGCTGTGTAAGGTATTCCTGAAAATCTTTTACAAAGTCCAAAGGTTCTGGCTTCTTTTCACCCATTTTCACTCTTTATGTTGACAACCTCTTGTGCCTAGAAGGAAAATACGTTCAAACCACAAGCGTCATCAAATTTGAATCTGTTCATAAAATGATTGAGGTTTGATTTTTTAAGTAAAAGATTACTTTTATGATACAGCATGACTCAATTTAAGAATCATAAGAATATTATTTTCAGAATTTATAACTCATTAAGGATCACAAAACACACATTACTGGGGAACCTGTTTTCAGCAACAGTAACATAAGGACAGTATCAACTTGGATAAAATGATGTAATAATCAAAATCAACTTGCCTTTTTTTTTTTTTCAGTGGATCATACCTGAATTTCAGTTCCCTGCTAAGTAGCAAACATCCTCCAGAATGTACTCCCAACAGGTCAGAGAGAAAACACAGAGCACAGCTTCTCCACTGCCCCTGGAAGAAAAAGAAAGAAATTTAGGTCCATCATTCTTCCCAACCCCCATGAGCTGTAAGAAAGAAACTTGCAAATAATAGGTGTTTTAAAATACAGATTCTAACACTTTACTGCTGTAAGTTTAATTAAAACAATTACACTTCCAGCAAAAACTTTTCAAAGGACTGTGAATGACAAACTAGCGTCTCAATTCATAATGAATACGTGAAGACAGAACTTAGGATTCAGTTGAAAAGAAGGCAATGAGTCAGTCACACTACTGCTCCTGCAGATTATAATAAGAAATAATTTATAAGGCTACATTTTCAATATTAATATCGTTTTGCTTTCCAATAGCTACCAAACAAAGCATTAGGTGACCTACAAAAACTCAAGTTCTGAGTTCAAGACCACGTTTAAACACATCCTCCTGCTTTTTCCAAGTTATTTACAAGGGTTAGTTAAATTCTGGCACCCAGATGAGTATGTTCTTTCACATCCTAAGTATGCTCAACTACCGTCCTTATTATCACTATGAAGTTAGATCTGAACACATTTTTACAGATCAATTTTGCCTACCCTCTTTCAGGTGTCACCAGCCTCGTGTAGGCTTAAGTTAATTTGTGTTCCATTTGTTGGTGTCTCCTGTGGTAAAACACAGATATCAGGAAATGTGTTACAGATAGGGAAGAGAAAAACAGGACAATGTAATGTAGAGAGGCCCAACCAGGCCAACTGTTCACCAAACTATAACAAGAAGAAATAACAGCTTAAAATTAAACCACGCTAAGAATTGAATAGTTCAACGTGAAACAAAGTTTTAACTCTGTATTTTCACAGAAGAATCTGTGGATCCCTTTGTGTCAGGCACACAAACTGATTCCATCAATTATTTTTTCAATGACGTTTCATTTTTACAGAAAATTACAGAAAATTTTAAATACCTGATTAGGGAAAAGATGTTATTTTGGTGATCAGCTGCATAAAACTTCCTTTCTCTACCTCATCGATTTGATTTGAAAACATTCATCCTTTTTTTTATGTCAATGGAGATAAGTTGCCACAATTTAAGCATCACCTCAGACCTCTGTGTGCACAAAAGAACCTTTTGTGATTTTATGTGTTGTTTGGTTAGGTCTGGTTTTTTTTTAATAGTTCTAGAATCAGCAGTTCTCCTTTTCAGGGAAAAAAAAAATGATACAGATCAGATGCCTGCTGTGTCACTACTGCAAACTAGGAAATGCAATTCTAATTATTAGAAACCTGAGCAGACCAGCTCGTGTTTCACGTGCTCAAACCAGATGTTCCTCAAGTTCTACTTGCACAGAGCATTTTCTGCACAGACAACCACACCTCCTCCAGCTTTAAACACCGATGGACAGAACAGCTGGTTTTTTTACACGGGCACAACTCCAGGGTTTAACTCTAGTTACCGTGCTGATGTGGACTAAGTTTATTGTCTAAGAAGCGCTGTAAGATGTGCTATGGTGAAAGGTATAAAGGTTATAAATAAGATATAAATATCTTAACCTAAAGAATTCTGCTGGAGAAAGTATTTCAGATGGAGTAAACCGAGTAGTTTAACACACACTGCAGTAATTGTTAGGTAATAAAATGGTACTACCAGGAGCACGTGTACGCATCCCGTTTTCTTCCAAGGATTTAAGAAGAAAAACAAAAAAAAGCAAGCAGGGGATTTCTCGATTTCTCATCCCCAGCCTCATCTTTTCCAGTGCAAATGGCTTAAAATAAACCCAACGAATCAGGGAAGGATCCCAAACTCTACCCAAGCCCTTCCTGCTCCTTCTCCAGGAGTTCTGCCTGTGGGAAGGGGAAGAGGAACCGCAGCGTCGGCGGTGGCCGGGCCGAGCCCCGGGACCTGTCATACAGAAAACCGCCGGTTCTCCGCGCCCCCCCTTTCCACCCCAGCCCGCGTACGAACACCCCCGCGTTCCCCCCACCTTTCTCCGACCCACGACGCCTTCCCGCGTGGGCGGGAAGCGACACGGCCACGGGAAACCTCCACGTAAACCCGGGTCCCCCCCCCGGCGGCTTCACAAGGGAGAAGCCTCAGGGATTGCATCGGCTGGCCCGGGCCCCCCCCGCTCTCGACGGGGCAGCACGGCACGGCCCGGCCCGGCACGGCCCCTCCCCGCACGGAGCCGAGAGCAGCCTCCCCGCCGCCCGGCCCCCTCACATCAACGGGAGGCCCTAGCGGGGACCCCGTGGCCGTAGGGCAGATGTGTCACAGCTGCCGCCGCCGACCCGGGGAGCGGGGTGCAGGGCCGCGCTGACCGCCCAGTCCCCTCGGGGGGGGGGGGGGGGGGGGGACGGCGAGGACAGGGCGCTACTCACCGCCCCCGCCCCGCGCCGCGATCGCCGCCTCCCGCCGCCACCGCCGCCGCCGCCGCCATGTTTGTTGTGCCTCCCGCGGCCCGGCCCGGCCCGGCCCGGCCCTGCCCACCGCAGCCTCGCGAGACCGCGGCGGCGAGCGGAGCGGAGCGGAGCGGGGCGGTGGCCGCGGGGGCGGGGCGGGGGCCGGGCCGGGGCGGTGGAACAAAAATGGCGGCGGCGGCGGGCGCTTGGCTGAGGAGTTGCGCGAAGGTGAAGTGGGTGCCTGAGCTGGGTGGGCTCTTCCCCCCTCGCTACCCTCGGCGCTGCCGATGCTGAGGGTGCGGCGGGATCCCGTCTCGCCTCATGGTGCCGGTGAAGGCTGCCTAGGGGCCGCGCGGCACCGCGGCGGGGGTCTGTGTGTGCCGCCCGGGAGGCTCCGGGAAGGGGGAGCCGCGGGGGACGGGGGCGGGTTCAGGGGTCCCCGGGGTGTCTCTGGCCGGGGCTCGGAGCTGGCCGGGTGCGGGGTTGACTCGGCCGGTTCGAGAGCAGCTCTGCAGGGGGTGAGGGCGGGTTGGGAAACGCGCTTCTCCCTCGGCCTGGCGGGTTTTGGCGGGGATGTTGGGTAACTTCGTGTAAGAAACCTTCTTGTGAACCGGCCGGGAGCTGGGGCAGCCCCCGGGGGATGTGGCTCTGAGGGGGCAGCGCAGCTCTAGCAGCAGAGGCGCTTTGCTGTCTCCTGTGACTGAAGCAGCCTCGCAGCACTGTAGGTGCGATCCAGAGACAGAGGAAACGAGCAGAACACCTCGGGGTTGTGTCACGCACATGCTTTTACTGCTCGGAGTGGGAAGACACGCTGGCCTGGGACCACCCCGGTGTGTTGTGACAACTGAAGTACATAAAGCTAACCCCATAAAGGAGGGCGAGCAAGTGTCGTGTGATGGAGCCTCTTTCCTGAGCAATAGAACCAGCCTGGATGCCAGCTAGGACAGTTACAGGAGTGAAAGTCCTCGAGGAAAGCAAATCCATCTTAGGAAAACATACTGCTTTGTCCCTTTTTTACTTATATCTTTAATGCCGCAGCCAGGTCCACCACCATTAAAATCTTTGTTTGTACATTGTAAAACAAACAGAAGCAAACCAAAAGAATTGGTCTTTAAAGAGCTGAGGTGGAGGTAAAAATTGAGATAAACGGAAAAATCAATGTTATCAGCAACCCAGAAACCAGTTTTCAGATACGTGTGTTTAGTAGGGCAAGCAGTCTGAGTCTTGTAACAGTGTAAATCGTTACCTACAGGAAAAGGGGGGGGGTTAATACCATATGGCTGCATGGCATCTAACAATAAAAATACAAACAATAATGTAGTGGCTTTTTTTTTTATCTAAATGTTGAAATCAAACATAATTTCTATGCCATGCTATTACTCTGGCTTACCTGTGGGTTTTGCCAGTATAGATCCCATCCCTTTGGGCCATCCTGCTGGCTTTAACACTTTTCAAGGTAACCTTCTTAGGAATATTCCCTTTGTCCTGTAGCACCGTCTCTGTTGTTTATCAAACTGTGTCTGCATATATACGCTGAGAGCTATTTTATTTCTCCTGCTGCAGTGGGACACCTTTCTCTGCTGCTCTCCAGTGGGTTGGTTGCAGTGGAAGAACCTCCAAGTGAAATCTGTGGGGAGGGAGCAGAGCCTGGGGTGGTTTCTGTTGAGGGGATGTGACCGAAAGGACAGTTCCCCCAAGCCCAGACTTTCTCAAAACCTTTGGCATATGTTTATTTATATTTTTTTCTGTTGCTATAACCAGTAGCAAACACTGAGCTGTTCAGTGTTCTACTCGCTAGCCAGGCATCTGGCGAGTCACCTGACAATACAGCCCTGTGCGCTTGTACTTGACCTCACCGAGCTGCTCTTAATCAAGTTTGTCCAGCTTCCCATTTTCACAAAAGCACGTGAGAAGAATCTGTGTGTGGTTTGTGGTCTGCAAGATCTGTAATTCCCCTCTTTACACAAAGCAGAGTCCTCTGCAGGCGTGTAGTGATGTTCTTCACCTGCGTGGTCGGTAATCCTGCATCGAAATGTCAGGTGCCAGCAAACAAAAGCAGAGGTAATAATCCCAGAGCACTGCCAGTTGTTTCTTGTTGCCTACTGGGTGTAGCTGCTTGCAGCTTTCACTGAGTTTTGTATTCTTAAGAAGGCACCGTGCGTTTTTCCTGACAGCTCTTGGTCAGTACTGGTGAAACATTCTCAGTCATTCATCTTTGGTTACACCACCATGAAAGAAAAACGCTCTTTTCTTCGTCCTTGGAAATACAGTAGTGGAAGAAGCGGGTGGTAGGTGTGATTTCTAACCCTGTAGCTGCTCAGGAAGCATACTGTGTTAAATACATATATATCTGTGTGTGTACTTAAGGTTTTTCCTTCTCAAACCTTGCCAAGATTATGAAGTTGGATGTTTAATAGTCTTGCATGTCTGGGTATTGAGCAACCCCACCATAGCTGGATGCTCTGTGAATAACCCATTCCTGACTGACACCTTCCAGAACATGGTTGCCTTGGATCTTATCTCTGTTGAGGCAACTCCTAGTTTGTTTTTTTCTGCAAAGACTACGGTGACTTCAGTAACTTAGTCTTTGTTTGAAAGTGTTGCAGCTACGGCTGATCATCCGAACTTTGTATTCCTGAATCAACCCCACTAGCCAGCTTTTGGTTTATGTGACGTGGGATGTTGAAGGTGAAACATTGGATGTTCACAGCAATACTTGTTTTCTATCTTGCCACTTCTTACTGCTTTGATTTGTATTTCTTTTTTGGTCATGCATGACTGGTGGTGCTGAAGTCAGTTTACTTACTGTAACAGATCTATGCATCTTGTCTCCCGAGACAAAAAGAATCTGCCGATCTGTTTTACATCAGTTCTTCAGCCAGGGAGATGACAAGTGTTGAAAGCCAACATGAAAGCAAGTGAATTATTAGAAGGATCAAAGGAATTTTTAGTCCCTGACCCCAAAGTTTCTACCATTTTTTGAGGAATGCTGCTATCACAGCGTCCATTGCAAAACTGTCCTGCATTCCGCGAGCTAAATAGCAGCCTGGTTGTGGCACAGGCAAATGGTGGCTGGCTGTGGGGTTAAGAGTGTGTGCTGGCAAAATGTATATGTTATTCTTATGGCACAGCTGTGTCTCTGCTGGGGGCTGCTGTCGATGGTTGTCTTGGTAAGACATTAATATCTCCCCACTTAAAAGCGATACAGCAAAAGTGACAGAAATCTGCAGCACTGGTCTGGTCTGTAGACATCACCCACAGAATCAGCTGGGGTTGGAGAGCTAGGAGAGCAAAGCCTTTTTTCCAGTCTTGTCTCTTTTGAGACCAGTTAGTCTCAAAAGTGTGCTTCTTTTTTGGATACTGCTTTTCAGGAATACATTTTGCAGCAGTTTAGCTACTGGCAGCCTGTTCCTTTTTGAGCCAGATCGTATTCATTATGCTAACTTTTAAAATCCAAAGATGTTATTCTGTGGTTAGAAAGTACATTGACTTCCAAGCCAAGCATGTTCCTTTCTAACACCTGCTGTTACCTACTTGAGTCAGTCTCTGAATGCTAAGTATAGTTCTCCAAGGTACAAAACTAATCCTCTGTCATGTTACCTACATCCACCCACCTGACAATCACTGTACGTAGTTCGCTTCCAGAAGCCCCAGCTCGGTTCTGTTTGGGTTTGTGACTTTTGCCACATACATGTAATGCCATTCCCCTATAGTAAGATGCTCTGTAATACCTCCACCTTGGCTGGATAACCAGCACTTCATTATATCATTTGAAATTGTTCTATGTCTTGGACGAATTGGGAAGACATAAAGCATAATTTACTCAATTTCAGCTCCTTCGTGTACTTTTTAAATAGATCAACAAATAAGACATGGTAATTATTAGTTACATAGTGTTATCAACATGCTAACTATAGGATTTAAACCAGCTATAGAGAAATTAACTACACAGAAACACCCAAATGCCAGCACCCTGGCTATGAAATGCGTGCTTACTCTGGAAATCATGAAGTGGTGGATAAGAGGATCATAGAATGGCTTAGGCTGGAAGGAACCTCAGAGATCATGTAATCCAACCTTGCCTTGGGCAGGGCCACCTCTCAACTAGACTAGGTTGCTCAAGGCCTCATCCAACCTGGCCTTGAACACCTCTAGGGAGGGGGCATCTGGGCAATCTATTCCAGAGTCTCACCCTCCTACTGAAGAACTTTTTCCTAAGATCCAACCCTATTTTCCCTCAGTTTAAAACCATTTCCCCTCATCCTCTTGCTGGACACTCTTGTGAAGAGTCCCTCTCCAGCCTTCCTGTAGGATCCCTTCAGGTATTGGAAGGCAGATATAAGGTCCCTCCAGAGTCTTCTCCAGGCTGAACAATCCCAGCTCCCTCAGCCTATTCTCATAGCAGAGGTGCTCCAGCCCCTGGATCACCTTTGTGGCCTCCTCTGGACTCATTCCAACAGATCTATGCCCCTCTTATGGTGGGGACACCACAACTGGATGCCGTATTTGAGGTGGGGTCCCACAAGAGTCAAGTAAAGGGGGAGGATCACCACTCTTGATCTGCTGGCCACACTCTTCCTGATGCATCCCAGGATACAGTTGGCATTCTGAGATACAGAAGTGCACTGCTGGCTCACGTTGAGCCTCTTGTCAATCAGAGCTCAGTTTGAGTACAGAAATCCATAGTACTGTTAAAGGTGTGCCCATTCACAGCAAAATACTACTAGTCCAGATGAAATGCTATCAAATTGCTTTAGAAACAGGAGTTACTAGCACCTAGAACAGGAAGCTAAGTCTGTCATTAAACTGACTGATCTGCTGTAAAACCATTTTGTACATCTAGTTTATATTTACTCTTATCATATTTGTTAATGAAGATTTTAGTTCTATATATATATCTTATCTATCTATACACACTACTATGAATACCACAGCAGACTTGCAAATTGTTTGTAAAAATAAATACGATCAGCAGGGTTTATTTGCTGTAAACACCAAAACTGACTAAAATTACTGCTTGTGAATACTTTGTAGAACTACATTGTGTTAGCAAACTTCCAGAAGGAAAATTGTCTGGGGTTAAAAGGAGAGCAATTAAAGGATATTTTCTTTTAGGACGCTGAGCGGGGGGATTATAGCTTGTCAGAAACTTTCAGAATAGACCTTGAATGTAAGTTAGATTTCCTCCTCATTTACTGAATAAAACCACTGGGTAAAATAGTTTATTGCTGTCTGCCTACAACTACAAATTCCATTAACTGTTCTGATGTTCTGTATTTATTGTCAACAGCTGAAAAGAAACATGCCAGCGTACTTGGCTCCTTGGAGGGCTTCTCCTTGTGCGTTTAGATCCTCCAGATCAGAACTCAAACCAAACCTAGCCAGTGATGCTGTTGTCTGTGCTCCGCTTCAAACATTCACCGAAGAGGAGACAATGCTGAAAAACATGGGTACCTATTATCTGTGTGGCTAGAATTCAGAAATGTCCACCTAGAAGGGAAATGTCAGCTTCAGGGTTTTTTTTTTCATTATTTAATTCCACTTAAATGTTGAGGTTGTTGTGTGGGATTGTGCTTAATTTTAAAACTGCTTTAGCTCACGAGGGGAAAATGTCATGTTCTTTTTCCGTGTAACCGTAGCACAGCTCCACATACCACAGGGCAGTGTGCTCTGCATAAATAAATAGGAACTGTTTAAAACCATTGCTGTGCGGAAGTGAAGTTTCCTGGCATTGACCCGTGCCCTTTCTGAAGTGTTTAGTTCAGCTACAGTTAACTGCTCTGTCTGGTTTTCAGATCTCAAATACACACAGAATAGTGACTGATATCATTTGATGAGGAAGATTGTTTCAGAACTGATCCTCAGAGCACAGGGGGAGGAGTGAGGACCTGCACCTCGGGGATAGTCCTTATAAAAGGCTCCAATTAAACAGGAACAGTCTTACAGGATTTTGTGCACTCAAAATAGCACATATTACAGCCTGGGACCACCTTCCCAAGCTGCAGGTTTGATTTATAAAGAAATAACAACACAGTTCACCTAATAAAGGGCGGATTTGAAATATTTTCTATCATTTTTAGGGTCAGCCAATGTTACGTAAGTGTTGCCAAGATGCTTTCAAAGTTTCCAAATTTATAGGAAGTGTTTGTTTCAGTTTAGAGAGTCGTAGTTAAGAAAACAATGACGATTGAGCCTTGTGGCACATCACCTTCTTTCACTTGGGTAACTTTTTGTCCTTTTACTTGTCTGGGAAAGTCAGGGCGTACGTGCATAACCTGCCAGAAGTAGCACATCACTCTTATATTGATCTCCAAGTAGAGTGTTAGAATACTTACCACGCTTCCTTTCTTCTCTTTCTCACAGTGACAAAATTTGCCCAGGAGCAAGTTGCACCTTTGGTGCAAAAAATGGATGAGAATTCGGAAATGGAAGACTCCGTAATACGGGGATTGTTTGAACAAGGGGTCTGCACTCTTTTACTTAATCTTTCATTCAGAAAGTGACATTTTATGAATCCCTAGCTGTGCACTCTTCGGATTTTTAAATTAAAAGATTGAGGGATATAATTAAAATTAGGTAATCATTAAAAATGTTGGATTCATCAACAGCAAGGCAACTCTCTCTTCATTTTTACTGCATCTCCAGCTTTTACTGTAATACTCTTTCCATCTCTCCCTCTCCCATACCACATTCTGCATCTTACCTTTGAGTTCCTTGTCTTACTCCCCCTGCCTTTTATTTTTTAATTGGATAAGCATAATTGTGTAGAATGCTGGGACCAGTGTGACTCTGATAAGTGTTGCTGGAAAAGGGTATCAGGAATCTGGTGTGTCCTTACTGGCCAACCACAAGAGCTCGTGTTGGTTGCAGATACCCTTTTGATCCTTCCTGGCTTCAATTTCAGCCTTTCCTACTATCAAACCTAAAGCATCTCTGTGTTTAGAATATCATTTCATACAACAACTGTTGAGATTGCAGTTGTTCTGAAAAATGTAATCAAATTAGGGTGATGATTGGCCTGTACACGGCACGTTAGTTGTTTCTTGCATGAATTGACTATTAAGTTCCACGGAGCATCGTTAGTTTGTTACAGGTACTGAAGGAAAACAGGTCTTTGGGGAAGGATCTGGAAATACTACAATACCACATTCTGTAGTTTTCATTTTAATCTCTTTAAGTATCAGCTTGGACTAACAAGCTGTTGACAGATTGATCTGTTTGCATCTTTTACATGGCAGCTGATGAGTATTGAGCTTGGGGAAGAATATGGAGGAACAGGAGCTTCATTTTTTTCAACCATATTGGTGGTAGAAGAATTGGCCAAAGTTGACGCAGCTGTAGCTCTCCTGTGTGAACTCCAAAACACGCTAACAAATAAGTTATTTACCACATATGGAACAGAAGAACAAAAGAGAAATTACTTGCCCAGAGTCGCTAGAGATATGGTGAGTCAAATTCTCACTTTACTAAACCATAATGCAATTCTTAATAGTTAAGTGATGTTAGTAACTAAGTGTTCTTAGTAACTAAAGGGGTGACTGCAGCATTGAAAATAGGTGTGAACTTTGAAGCACCGGTAAGAGCTGAGATCTGTGGTGATACAGATATGACCTGTCATCAGGAACTGAGAGGTACAAGTAGAAAGGCTCTTACTAGGTTCATTAAAATTTAATTTACTGTGGAAGAGAACTTGAAAGCAGTTGACTTTGAGAGACGTGTGATTGCGTACTGTTTCTATTCTTAATCTCCATGTCTGAAACTTAGTTACTTTGATGCAATAGGTTAAAATGTTTGAATTTCAGAGATTTGTGCTTGTCCATGGCTATTATTGTTGTGGAATTTGTTATATGTTTAGTAAAAATTAAAGTGAAAATTTCCCTTTGATTGACAGATAGGCAGTTTCTGTCTCTCGGAGGCTGGATCTGGCAGTGATGCTTTTTCTTTGAAGACTCGGGCTGAAAAGAAAGGAGACTACTATATTATCAATGGCTCAAAGATGTGGATTAGCTTAGCAGAACATGCAGGAGTGTTCTTTGTGATGGCAAATACGGATCCATCCTTGGTAAGTTGCTAAAGAAAGTTGCCTTTCGGTGACAGCTGCCGATATATGAAACTGTGGGTTTTATATTAATAATCCAATGTTAAAGGTTAATATTCTTTGAACCTTTTCCTAGCTGACAGCAAACTTTTAGAAATATTCCCCCCCCCGCCAACAAAATCAAGAACTTGGTGAGCAATTTAATTATGTTCTCCCAACAGGGGAAATGAAAATATTAGAATCATAATTACTTAGGTGGAGAGCACAACGTGCATGGGTGTTACTCTGAATAACAGAACATATAGTCTTGGTTTTCCAACCCTTCTGACTTAATTGACAGGTTGCTGTTGTTAAAAGGCAAAACAGAGTTTAGGCTGCAAGTACGGGAACACTAACAAGAATACATCAGCAAAGTATGTTCAGGTAAAAAAAAAATACATATCTGAGTACATATGTTTCAGATTTTGTCACCAGTTTGGGTAAAAGAAAAGTCAACTGCAGGTTCTAAAATGTGCTCTACCAATACAGCAGAGTGATAGCAAAATTAAATGGTTTAGAACTTTCATTTACTTTTAAAACTTCTGCCAATATCTCCTTCTTAAAAATTCATCTTGAAGTTATAGACAGGCACCACGGTCCTCTCTGTTTCATGTATGTCATACCAGTCCTCTGTCTGATCAAGAGAAATGGTAAGGTTGTTATGTTTATGTTTTCCACATGGAGTATTTTAAGGTGAAGGTATCTCTGGCCTTTGTTAAACCATAACTGACAGACAGACAGAGAACAGGTGATGGTGCCAGTGTTTTATTTAGTAATACAGTGTTATGCAGGTGTAAAATTTCACTAGTGGAATAAGATATTTAGACCACCATGTGGTGATATTAGCATAAAACCCAGTTCTTGATTGATTTTTAATTCATTCTAGGGATACAGGGGGATTACGTGCTTCATAGTGGATCGCAATACAGAGGGACTGCATGTAGGGAAGAAGGAGGACAAGCTTGGAATCAGAGCATCTTCCACCTGCCCAGTAACATTTGAAAATGTTAAGGTATGGTAAGTTGTTTAGCTATTGAAGTGTAATTTGTGAATAATTGGAGCTTGACTACATCTAGGGAAAGAATTACAACTAATTTCCCAGGTTTTTTTTCCTTAGAGAGACTGATTGTCTAAAGCTTGTTTATTTTTAAACTGGTTCCAAGATCTCTTTCTTAAAAAGTCAACTTGAAGATGCTTGGTTTTAAAATTCAAATTTCTGCTTTTGACTAAATAAGATATTTTACCTTTTTCCTCCCTATTCTTTCACAAAAAGCCTTGAGGGGAGGTGTTTTGGGGTTTTTTTTTTTAAATCTTGGTACAGTTTTATTCAGTCATCACTTTAGAATCACTCAGATATTCTAGAAATCAAATGTCTGGTTTATATTTTATGCCTTCACTAACGAGGAACATTAAATAAAACACATACACCAATTCACCAGTGAACCCTACTAGCTGTTGCAAAGCAGAAAAGAACAGGAATAACTGAGTGAATTTATTCTTTAGGTTCCTGAGACCAATATCCTGGGACAAGTTGGACAAGGCTATAAGTATGCTATTGGAATGCTAAATACTGGCAGAATAGGTATTGCTGCACAGGTGGGTGATTTTAGTTAATACTGAATGCAACCAGTGTGTAACTTTTGAGTTTGGATTGAAATCTACAAAATACTAAAAGCTCCCAAGAAGAAACTATTTAGAAAAGACTTTATTGCAAAGGAAATTGCCACTAGATGTCACTATTCCTGTATCTAAGGTCCAGTAAAATACTGAAACAACTGTAAATGGTAAAATTCTCCCTCGGTGACATAAGCAATAGATTTAGACAACATTAAATGGCAATTAGTTTGTCTTTGGCGGTTAACTTATTGCTACTGAAATATATCAACATTTTTCTCTTTTATTATGCAAATTTATTAGCCAAAGAAAACTAGTTTGGGAAAATATAACACACTGAAATGTGTAATATTAATGTTTCCAACTCTTTACTGTATGGGATTGCTATATGACCTTATGCTATATTTTCCCAACAACTTTATTTAAAAAATTGAGTTTTAAAGACAGTATGATTTTTTTTTTTTTTTATATATAGCAGAAGTATCCTAGTTCATTGTTGTGTTTGAGAATTGCACCTTATGGCATCTTAGGGGAAAAATATTTGCTGACCTTGACGTTACTTCAAAATGTTGTATTTTGTTGTGAACTCAATTTAGATCTCAGATTGCTGCTGATTCCAGTTGGAAATCAGGTTCAGCCCTATAATAAAATCATTTATGACAAGGTTTTGTATTTTTAATTTACTTCTGAAACTAAGTCTTCTTCTTTTTCTACTTTGCTGTGGATGTAGTTGTGCTTGTGTAGGGTGTAATACGTCCATACTACCAGGCACCCTTATTTTTTGCCCAAATTTGTGGATGGACCAGACACAGTCATCCTCATGAAATGTAGACTTTCCACATGCCAGTGTTCTTCTAAAAGGGTTGTCTTTTCCATCATTTCTAAAGATTATCTACAGCTAAATTTTGTCTGACACAGCATTTAAAAACTAGGGCTGTGAGCCCTGTTGTTCCCAGGGATATAAATAATCTAGAGGCTCTGGTAGTAAAATACATGGTCTGGATTTTACTCTTAAGTACTCAAGTTATACTTAGAACCTAATTAAAAGTTAAAGTCAGGTAGTTGTTATATCTTAGTTACTACTTCATTAGTGCCTTCAAATGAGGAGAAATGTACTTGAGTGGACCAGAGCAGCAGTTCTAGAGCTCTGTAGTGTTGAATTTAGTTTTGCAGTAGTGATAGTTTTAAAAGATAATGAACGTATAAAATGTAATCACAGCTGTGCAAACAGTTTCAGATAGTTTCAGTGCAAGGTACCTGCAGATATTGTGCTGCAGCTGATGTATTTGGGTCATCTGGATGAGGTTCTTTAAGAAGGAAAAAAAAAATGGTAATACAGCTGATCAGCAGCAGACTGCATTCTTTTCTTGTTATTTTCCCACATACTCATTTTCCTGTGGATTGTGAGGGTTTTGCTAGAACCTTCAATAATTAAGGCAGGGATGTTTGAACCCAGAGTCGTGTCTTTATCTTCTTGGGGCCCTCGACTTTCAGTTAACGTGGGTCTGTCCAGAAATACCCATACACTGTTGTACATCAGTAAAAGTAGTTTGGCTAAGGTGTGTGATGTGATAGCTGAGTGCCACATTCTGGTGTCCTGCCTTGACTTAGAAAAGGTTTGTGAGATTCCAATTTTACTGTTACCTTGCCTTTTGGTATTTCTTTATGCTATTAATTTCCTTTTCCCCTTTTCCCCTTTTCCTTTTTTTTCCTTTTTTTTTCTTTTTTTCCTTTTTTCCTTTTTTGCTTTCTTTTCCTTTTTTAACTTTTTTTCCTTTTTCTCTTTTTTCCCTTTTTTCCCCTTTTTTCCTTTTTTTCCCTTTTTTTCCCTTTTTTCCCTTTTTCTTCCCCTTTTTTCCCCTTTTTCTTCCTTTTTTCCCCCTTTTTTCCCCCTTTTTTCCCCCTTTTTTCCCCCCTTTTTTCCCCTTTTTTCCCCTTTTTTCCCCTTTTTTCCCCTTTTTTTCCCTTTTTTTCCCTTTTTTTCCCCTTTTTTCCCCCTTTTTTTCCCCATTTTTTTCCCTTTCTTTCTTTCCTCTTCCCTTCCTTAGGTACTTATTTACTAATCACTATATATTCCAAGACAAATGAAAGCCACAGTCCTTTCTTTACTATATTCTTTGGAATGGAATCCACTCCTAACAAAATTTGGTAGTTAAAAATACATAAAACTAGTGTATTTTCCAGATTTCATAATATTTCTTAAAACAAATCAGACACTAGTGTAGATAAGGGTTACTTCTGTATACATGTTGGTGTGTGGCTTTCCCAGGTGTTACCCTCCAAGATTACAATTGTGTTTTGCTGTCTTTGGTGCTGAGTTAAGAGAGCGTGTGAAAAGAAAATAGGTCTTCTAAAATTGTTCCTTGGAGTTTGGGTTTTTTTCCCTAGAAAATGCTGGAAGAAATGTTATCACTTCTTCCACTACACTAATTTTCTAACTTCTGAACTAAATTGCCAATTCTGACAGTCTAGTGTTTTCTGTGAAATGAGAAATTATTTTCATTATGAAAATAGCTTTGTATAATCATTCAAATTATTTTTCCTTTAATAGTGTAATGGAGCTCTATAGATATTTAGTTTACAGTCATTTTCCCTTGTAATTCAGAATTTTCCCAGAAGCAATATTTGTGAAACCACAGTTGACCCATAAGTTTTGTTCAAAGAGTAGCTATACTCTTTCACAAATATTTTGCCTTTGGTAACAAAGGTTCTTTCAGGAATGAAACGGGCTTATTCCGTGAAGTTTTGAGGCTTTTATTTTGTGTGTGTTAACTCACCTCGATATGTTTTATTCCTTACAGATGTTAGGACTGGCACAGGGGTGTTTTGATCGTACAATTCCCTATACAAAGGAGAGAGTCCAGTTTGGCAAAAGCATCTTCGATTTCCAGGTACTTTGGTAATGAATACATAGGAAGTTTCTTCCCAGAGAGTAGCAGTGACCACAGTAGATCAGGTCAGTAAAATGATGCAGAATTTGTGCTCCACCTTGTGCTCCACCTTGTGTCACGTCTCTGCTTCTCGATACTTGAGAAGAATTTTTCAAAATCATTTCAGATGAGGGTTCATCTGCCGTGTAAAATACACAAATTCACTGCTCTGTGCCTTTGCAAGTACCATATAAACCATTTCAAACTTCAAACCAGTAACAGAACTCCTTTTCCTTGATAGTATAGTCACTGCCTTTGAAAAGAACACACGTGGAACTCCTTTCTCTTCTGATTTTAATATCGCAGTATGTTGAATGTGTTCCAGTTTTTATACCTTTTCATGAGGTGCAGGGGAAGGCCTTTTCCTGGAGACACTAGAAATTATAAAAAGATGAGGGACACTGATTGAATGATTAGATTTCCTGCATTATACAAAGACATTCAGTTTTCATGATGATATCTGTATCCTAAACTGAAAAAGACTCTTTGTTGCAAAAATGATGTATAGTTTAATAAGGAAGAAATATAATTGTAATTACTAGAGTAATTTTCTTGTTAAAAGAAACCTACGTCTCGAATGAAGGGAAGGAACATTAGTACTACTTAGAATTTATACAAATTTTAGGAAGCACCCATGGATATCTAGGAAATTATTGGAATTGCATCTTTTGAATGGGAAATGGAATTTATAATTGCCAAATCATCTCGTTATTTTGACCTGCATATGTATTTTTGCAAATTTTAGGGAGCAGTGTTACAGTTGTAACAAGCTGAAAGATTTCATGGTGTTTCAGGAGCAAGTTAGACAAGTAAATGTTCATTTTCAATCATTGTAATGTTTGGGTCTCCTTAACTAAACCTCTTCTTCTGTAATACCTACCATTCAGAGGTCAGCTCCATCAGGTTTTTCCTTCTCTTTGAATCTATTCATCAGGCACATTTTCTAGACTTCTAGGCTGCTCCTAACTCTTGTCTCATGGTTACGGAACATGGGAAGAAGGGGTTGTCCCTTTGCTGTTCCTCTACAGTATTTTAGAGGTACTTTTTTCAAGTTCTTCTTGGATAAGCTCACAGCTTTGAGCAACCCATGTCTCTGTTGTGCTGAGGAGAACAGTAAGATTTGGATGAAATTTTCCTTGATATTCGTGGTGCACAAAGGTTCACACTGAACCCTCCTGTCCGCAAGAAGTTCCTCAGGCAAGAAAGTAGTCAAGACGTTCCTCAGTATTCCTGAATCCAAGAAGAGGGAAGGAGAAAATGGGAATGCAGCTCCCAAAAGGTGGCCCAGAGGTTTTCCACGTGAATGTCATAGATGCAGAGATGTGCAGAATTACCAGTCTGCCTACATCTTGTATTTTTATTTTAGACTGTAGGTACGATCCTTGGTATAACGAAGGGTTCTTCCTAGAAATTGAAGTGGAGTACTAGCTACTGCTTCTGTCTGATTTGTGACGTGCTTATTACAGGGGATGCAACACCAGATAGCTCAGGTGGCCACGCAGTTGGAGGCGGCGAGGTTGCTGACCTACAACGCAGCCCGTCTGGCAGAAACAGGAAGGCCCTTCATAAAGGAGGCCAGCATGGCCAAGTATTACGCTGCTGAGGTAACTTGCAGTTGCTGTGAAATCTGTGGATGTACTTTTACCTTGTTTCTCATTCTCAGTCCATGTATGGAGAGTAAGGTATCATAGAATCATAGATTGGTAGGAGTTGGAAGGGACCTCTGGAGATCATCGAGTCCAAGCTACCTGCTAGAGCAGGAACACCCAGGGCAGGCCACACAGGAATGTGTCCAGGCAGGTTTTGAAAGCCTCTAAGGAAGGAGACTCCACAACCTCTCTGGGCAGCCTGTTCCAGGCTCTGTCACCCTCACAGTAAAAAAGTTTTTCCTCATGTTGAGGTGGAATTTCCTGTGTTCCAGTTCGTGACTGTTGCCTCTTGTCCTATTCACGGGGTACCTGAAAAGAGCCTGGCCCCTTCTACTTGACCCCCACCCTTCAGATATTTGTAGACATTGATAAGATCACCTCTCAGTCTTCTCTTCTTCAGACTAAACAGCCTCAGGGCTCTCAGCCTTTCCTCATAACTGAGATGTTCCAGTCCCTTCAGCATCCTCATAAGCAGGCCACCAAAGAATGAACTGATCACACCTCTAAATAAAATTCTCAAAAACAAGCAGCAGCATTAAGAGATAGATTGAATTAGTATTTTCACTCAATGTAGAGAGATTTTCTTTTCTCAGAAGTCTCTTTTTGTGGCTGGAGAATTGGCCTGATGAGGCTTCATTTGTGACCATTTCAACTCTGCTGGTCACTACTGCAAGTCCTAATATGATTCAAAACTGTATTACTTCTGCCTCTTTGGATTTGCTGTCTTGCACACTGCTGCTGGTCTTTTTTGTAGTGCAGCATGTGAACTGTTGCAGTAACCGTTAGTGAGTTCTTGATATCCTCTAATTCAGAAAAATGTCATTTGTATTCTAAAAGAATTTGCATAAATAAGGTGAATACGAAAATATCAGTCCTTCCTCTTCCCCATTATTCTAGTAACTGCTTTAATTGCTGTTTTGTTTGTGCTGGAAATAGCTACAAAGACTATTTCCTACCACCTGCATGAAGTCGAACCCTGAAATTTGTAACTGGCACTATTTTCATAGGTTGCAACACTTACAACCAGTAAATGTATTGAGTGGATGGGGGGCGTTGGATTCACCAAGAATTACCCCATAGAAAAGTACTATCGTGACTGCAAGATAGGTGAGTGGTAGTTTCTTAACAAGCCTTTCTTGTAGCATTAGTGGTATTAAAGTTTGGGGATGAAGGACTGGCTGGGTTTTTTTAAGATATTTTTTGCCTGGATGCTGTATCCAACAGTGGGTCAAAGGTTCAGATATAAGAAGGTAAACCTTTAGGTATAAATACCTGTGTGTGTAAGGGTAGTTAAAATGTTTCATTAGATGCCAGTAAAATACAGACACACACATTATGTACCATTCTATAAAGAAAATTCCTGTTCCAAAAAATGGAAAACTCTTTGGCTTTAAGGTCTGCATATATGTGGAGTTTTATTTTCAAGACTTCCTTGTTCACATGTAAAATCCTTGGACTTAACAGGTTGACATTTCTAACAATATTACCCTTTAACTTTTACTGCTGATACCATTTGTAAGTACTTGGGTTTTGTTGGTTATTTAGGAACTGGTTTTCAGGGAGATGTTTGTCATTGTGTTGTACCAAGAAGAGTATTTTAATTGTTGCAGGTAATAAAATATTAACATTCCTGTAAACAATAATTCTGTTTCTAGAAGTTGCTCAGTAAAGCTTCCCTTCATAATTGTAAATGTTCTAACTGGACAGTTGGAATGATATCTTGGTCTCTTCATATGCTAACTGTGGTTATATAGTCCTCTAATTGATTTTCTTCTGATTTCAGGTACAATATATGAAGGAACTTCAAATATCCAGTTGAGCACCATTGCAAAAAGCTTAGCACAGGAGTACTGAAACCATGAGGACATCCTGACTATTAACAGAAATTATTTCCCTGAACATTCATTGTGAATTCCGTATTTATTTGTAATGATAACATCATAAATAAGAATGCATCATCACAGATCACATTGTAAGGAAAACGATGAATTCCCCATTTCAGGAGAGTGTGCAATTCATGTGAAATCATGAATTCCACATTCAAATCCAAATCATGGGTTAAAAGTATCCTTCTGCCCGAGACATTTCTAAGTTAATGCCTCGGCTGAAATGATTTTGTTGCCTTTGGTTATGCAAACCAAAATGTATCTCCACTTTGAGATTTCAAAGTGAAAACAAAAGAAGCCAAATCCTTATTTGGCCTGGTGTAAAAGGTTCTGTTAAGCCACCTGGGAGAAAGGACTCTTCATGTGCAGCAGGTTGTTGCATGGAGTGAAGCTGCTGTTTGTTCCTGATGCCCTGGATTAGCATGAGGTACAGGAGAGGTATGCGGAGACAGATCGAAGTGATGGTTTCGTCTCTCCCAGGTGGAGTGATCTCTGTGGAGCTGCTGTAATTGGAGTAATTTTTACAGCAGCCCTTAGTGTGTTCTTAAGTATATCTTGGTAATTAAGCCCTTCCATCCCCAATTTGTAGTACTGAAAGATGGATAATATCTACCTCCCTTTCCAGCCTACTCAGCTGTTAAGGGTTTTAATCTAAGAGGCTATTTATAGTTATCCTTTCATAAAAGGTTGAGTTGAAATCTTTGTGAAATGGGGTTAAAAAAGCTCTAGTAGTTCTGCAGAAAGACAGAGATATAAGCTAGGTAATAGGAATGCTGTGATGCTCCCTCACAGTGGCCTTTCCAGGTTCAGTGCATTTTACAAACGTTAATCCCCAGAGCCTTCCTGGGAGTTAGGGAGGGACTGTTAATTTGCTGTGTAGAAAACCCACTCAGAGTTAGTGGTTCCCTAGCGAGGTTTTTCTCCTTTTCAGAGAGAGAGGAAGAGAGGATTGAGAAATACTTGCTTTTTAATCCCTCTTTATTTACTTGAAAATGTGCTGGGTTTGTCTGGGATAGAGTTAATTTTCTTCATATTCTAATCTACCCGGAGTTAATTTCCTAAAAGATCATAGAGTCATAGAATTGTTCTGGTTGGAAGAGACCTTCAAGATCATCATGCACAATGGTTAACCCAGCACTGCTGGGTCACCACTAAACCATGTCCCTCAGCACCACATCCCCATGGCTTTTCAATCCCTCCAGGGATGGGGACTCTGGGCAGCCTGGGTCAGGACTTCACAACCTTTTTAGGGAAGAAAATTTTCCTGATGTCCAACCCAGACCTCCCTTGGTGCAACTTGAGGCCATTTCCTCTTGTCCTAGCACTTGTTCCATGGGAGAAGAGAGTGACCACACCTGGCTCCAACCCCTGTCAGGGAGTTGTTGAGAGTGACAAGTTCTCCCCTGAGCCTCCTTCTCTCCAGGATGAACAACCCCAGGTCCCTCAGCCACTCCTTACCACCCTTGTGCTCTAGATCCTGCCCCAGCTTTGTTGCCCTTCTCTGGACACGCTCCAGACCCTCAGTGTCCTCCTTGGGGTGGGGTGCCTAGAACTGCACCCAGGATCCAGTACTCACCAGTGCTGAGTACAGGGGACCAATCAGTTCCCTAGTCCTGCTGGCCAGTACTGTTCTAGGTCTGAACTTACCTTGCCAGACACCTGGATGGGCTGCTCTGCAGAGCATGGGGGACATCCAGCTGCTGCTCCACAGACCAACAGCAACTCGCTGCCTTGCATCCCTTGCTAAGAAGTATTTAAAGTGCTGAGTATTCTGGAGTCCCACATCATGTCCAAGTTCTTCCTCATACTCTTTGCTAGACATTTCATTTACAGCAGAAACCTCTTCAGTGCTAGAGAACTAATTAACTAAGAATCAAGAGACGGAAAGCTTAATACATGAAAAATCATTGTAATTGCTGTAATTGGCAATTTGTTTCAAGTGTTTTTGGGAGGGAAGGATTGGTTTTCTGGTTTTGTCAGAAGAATCTCATTTTTAAAGTCACTGATGGTTCGCTTTGAGTGGCACTTAGAATGTTACAGGCTGATGACTCTCAAAGGATTGGGTTTTTTTTATTTTTTTTAGCAAAACCATGGTAAATGACAACAAATATTTTGTAAAACAGACTGCAGTGCCTTACACCAAGAAAACCAAGGAGGAAAAGCATTATTAACAAGTTCTCTGACTTTCTGCCAGCTTCAAAGGGAAGTAACTACAGTGAATTAATCCCCCTATGTACACGTTTTGCCTGTTGCTAGGTGAAGAGTTAATGTGGTGATCATCCTTATGCCAATAAACACAGCCCCTCCCATATCAGTTTGATCGACAGCTCTGAGATCTTCAAAAACACATGAGTAGGAGAGTAGACCAGATGATTTCTGAAATTTTCTATTATTATATTATCATTGTAATTATTATTATTGTTGTTGTTATCATTATTAATGCCTTTCAGGTTGCTTGCAAGCTTTCCCTCCACTGAATTGAAACAGCTGAGGAGATTGTTAGACTAGAATTAAGTCTACAGACACCGTAACAATTAACTGGAGTTATTCTGCTCAACATAGTCTATCCGTGAGTCTGAAATGATCATAGCCATGCTACAAATTGCTTGATTAACGTGGTGAGTTGTGCTAAAGCAAGGCAGTCCTTAGCTGCTGCAGTTTAGCCTGCTTTGCTAACACGAGCGTCAGCAGAGAGCGTGTTTTGATTCCTACGTTTTAATAGGTCTCCCAGTTCGAGATGCTATCTTAGCTTGCCTTCTGCAGTTTTGTGTGAGGCTGGGAAGTGAGTGGAATACTGAACTGACTTTAGAGCTGAAAGCAAAGCCTTTATGGAGGAAAGAGCAGAGCACTTTGAAGGACTGTTAAGGGCTGGATATCCAGGGTTACGTAAAAGGACTGTCTCCGTGTGGAACCGTGTCAAATAGCCATTTGAAAAGTTAATCAGGGAGGGGGAGAATCAAAGTAATGTGATTTCCTGCAGTCTGAACTTGGATGTCTTAGTCCAGGAAACAACCTGAACGGCCTTGTCAGTTCCTCAACAGTTCTCAGACAAGCAAAGTCAAGCCTTTACCTAATGTTACATCTGTAAATCTTTCACATCTCTGTTCTATATGCTGCATTCTGCACACAGTAACTTTTGAATGAAATGTATGGATTGTTGTATTTGATTTTTTTTTTTTAATTGTGTGTCTACAAAATCTGTAGAGAAATAAGCACACAAATGAATTGTAACCACTGAGTTTCTTTCATCATTGTTCTAAACGAGCAGGTACCCCCGTGGAGAGCATTAGCTGTTCTGGTCGCTGATTCAGGGAAGAGTTAACTTGTTTCATCCCTGGAAGTCTGACACAACTGCTGCCCTAGATGCGTATGTTGGTTTAGTAGTAAGATATCCTGTGCTGTTGTCCAGGAGCCGTGAAGATCTGCCTTCCTGTTCAGTTTGGGACGGGTGTTTATGGGTTGCCATAAGCTGCATTTCTCCATTTGGCATGGGCTGTTGATGGTGTAGGGGCTGCAGAGCTGGCGTTGTCAGCGCTCTGAGGCTTCTGCACTCGTGACAGACTCAAAATTGCTTTATGCTCAATATGTATTTATATTAGTGAGTTTTCCCTTGGTCAGCCCAGTCAATCTACTCTATTGCCCTGTCTCTTGTACTGATATCTTTGGTATCAAATGTTGTATCAGGGCTTTCCCGGTTAGAAGCAAAGACCTGTACTGAGAATGTACTAAAAAGTGCCTGAATTTGCTATTTGACTCGAGACAATGCTAATCTCCTACATCACGTGATGGCTTCTCTAATAACCTGTCATTTAAAAATTTTCCCAGATCTTGCAATTTTTTGTACTGGGAGAAAACGACTGCATCATCTGTCAGGTTTCTCTAGTTTTATTCTGGTTTGTGATAAAGGTCTGAGGCAGATTTCCACAGAAAAGTTTAATAGCTACTTGGGAAATACTCAAATACAACATTTTATATTACATTTTCTGTGCTGTTTTTCTTTCTTCTGCGTTTTCTTTTCCCTGTATAAAGATTGTGTTAGAAAAGGCTTATGTGAAATACAAAGTAATTGTTGATTGGGAGCCTTTTGCTATGTAAAGAATTTTCTAATTAACATGTTATTGTGTTTCCATTTGGAAATCTTTTGGTAAGAGACACATTTCAAGTTCTTCCTACCAAGCTGAGCTTGACGTGAAACAGCCTCTGCTTTGAGAGCAGCTGTCTGACTTCCCTGAGCTCGCCTTTTGGATATACAAAAGCTGAAGAAAGGGTTTTTTCCTCCACCCCAGAATGTATTCGATGTCCCATGGTGATAGATCTTCTAAGAGAGTTATGTGGAAGTGGTTAACAGCTACCACAAAATACTTCATAAATATTTACATGTTATGTTATGTTATGTTATGTTATGTTATGTTATGTTATGTTATGTTATGTTATCACTGTGCAAACTATTGGAGGAGGCACAAATCAAGGGGGAGCTTGATGGGCAGGTGAATGTGTATTGTACAATTCCCAAAGGATTTTCACACAATTTGTCATTTTCTGTCGTAGTGAAGCACAGTCATTGCAGAGTGTTTTGCAAGGAGGTGTCTTCTCTGAAGGGGAACTCCTTGGTCTAGGTCTGGGTGAGGGGACATGGCCAGAAGTCTTACTCTCCTGGATTTGGCTCTTTGCAGTTACGTAGTATGGTTGCATGTACACATAGGTGAGAGAAGCAAGAATTCTTTTCCCAGCCCACGCCAGAGTCAAACATAGCAAACCCAGAGTTCCACGCTAGCACAGAGAATTTACAATCATTATTTCAATTAAATATGCCAGTTGTGAGATCAGTTGCTATAATTAACCAAGTCCAGCTTAGCAGCATTGAGGGAATTTCTCATTATCTGATACTAGAGACATTATTAAGCTGCTTTGAAGTCTTGGCGTTTATTATCCTCTAAAAATATTCTGTTCATGTGCAGCAACTGCCTAAAATATTAGGTAACTAGAACTAACCAGTGTGTTTCCTAATAGCTTGTTTCATAGATCGGAGCATCCAAACGTTGATTCGTATTGGCGTGTTAATGTTCAAAAGAACCTGCAGTGTACAGTGTAACTTTTTTTTTCCCCCCCGAGAAAATGTTTTAAAATATAAATCAAAAATATGTGCAGTCTCAATAGGCAGTAAGAGCATTTTTATATATTCTTTTCTGTCTTTCGAGATCATTTGGATTCACGTCTTTCTGAAACTATTCTTCCTCTGGGTGGCTTAGTAGCTGTAGAGATACTAGTACTGGAGGAGTATATGTGCAAAAAAAAAATGTCAAGGTGACTTTGATGAAGATGCTAAACAAAAAGCCCTCCCCACCTGACAGAAAACCGTGTCTCAATAGCCAAGTACCCAGCAATTTCAGAACTGGATTTCCTTAATGTACACAATGACAGCTCATGATCCTAGAGACAAATCTGTTTGTCAAATATTTTACGGGGATCTCTAAAGAAAGGAAAGCTGTTGCAAGCTGTAACCAGCTGCTTTCATAAAAAAAAAAAAAAAAACCATAGCATAGCCACAGGAAAACCTAAAATACAGCAATAAATCCCCAGCTTCCACAGTGCTAGTTTCTTATTTGGCAGTCACTTAACCAGGAAATTAGCATCTACGGACTGAAATTATCTTCTGTTCTGTAACCAGCCAGACCTGGAGGTCTTAACGATCTGTTCGAAGCACTGCACAATCCCTTGTCAAGATCTGTGACAGTTTTTAAACCTATCTGTTGTAAACGACCAGGTAAGGCAGGGCTGGAGTGCGTTGGGTATGTGCAACACATGAGAGAAGTCAACTTCCAGACACTTGCAGGATCTGTAAGGATGACTGGAGGCTCACGCTGGGAAAGTGCTCTTTGGTGGGAGGAGCTGAAGTGCAGCATTACTGGTGGCTTGGTTCAGAGCCAGGTGAAAGTTGGCAGGTAAGAAATGTCTCCGTGTTTTCCAGCTATGAGACAACTTTCTTTCCTGGTGTAGAGAGGACAAAGGGAAGAGCGGAGCTGCAATACGATGGGTTTGCGTTGAGTTTGTATCCCTTCCCTCTCAGTTCTCTAAGTCTGATTCAGTTTTGGAAAGTTTCCATATTTGAGAAGGACTCTGGCTGGGTCTCCACTTCATAGGACACGAGAAGCTCTGATACACACATCCAGATGACCCACCCATCAGAGGAACAGAATAAATTTCTGATCATCCTTCTCATCACATTAAGTTTCCTGCAAGTGTCTTGGATATTTTTGGCCTGAATTAGTTTCCAGGACGTGCTGCAAGATTTTTCTATTTGCTAATTTGCATCTTAAAGATGCAAATGAAATGCAAATTTCTCAATATAACCAGAGCAGTCATCCAGTTTTAATTTGATACTGTGCTGCTGAGTTTTTCTGCCTTTGTTTAGATAGTAGCCAACTACATGATAATTACACTGTAGAAAGGCAGTAGATTCTCTGGACACTTTCTGGTTTTCTATAGGGATACAAAAAGCGTAGAGAGTGTGAAAGGTGAAGGGTCCCAGAAGCTGCAAATGTTATTTATGCTAAAAAGTGTTAGCTGATATAACTTTGGTTTTGGAGTCACTGTATCATGCACCCAGCACCTGCTGAAGCAAAAAAACCCCAAATTTGGAATGATGCTGTGGTGTAGGCACAACTTTTTACTTTGGTTTTTAATGCATTTTATCTCCTAGAGAACAGCTTTGTGTCAACTCTGCTAAAGTGACCTAAAAATAATCGAGGAATAATTCAGAAAGTTAAGGTTCTGGAAAGGTAGTTAAATACTGAAAAGCTCCATAGAACTTGTTTTAATGGAGCTGTGGAAGATCTATACGGAGCAACTGTGTTTTTAGTGCAAGAGCTGATGCTGTTTGGTTTAGGAAAGGAAACTGTAGACGTTCTGTTCCCGAGCTGGAGCGTGTTTACACACCAAATACAGTGTTTGCTCCAACTGTGCACATGGGAATTGAGGCAAGCCACTTCTTTCAGCTCAGGTACTTTTTGAACTTTGAAACTGTTTTCTGACTCCCCGTTACGCGCTAGAAGATGGTTAATATGGAATGAGAGCTGTGTTTCCCTTCATAGACTTGTTTTCCCCATGTTCAAAGTAAAATTCCTTAGTGTTCCACTGTATGATTTTCATCAAACACAAACTGTTATGCTCCCTTCTTAAATTCCAAATTATTTGGGTCTTCTCAGTGTTTTTCCAATCAAGCTTTTTAAAAATAAATTTAATTTTCTCAGTTTAATTGCAGCAATGTCTACAGTTGATTGATACAGCAGCTTGTTTTGATTGTTGCTTGCATAATAAAAGCTACATTCAGCAAGCTATTTATCATAAAATATATTTGACTGCCATACAGGATTCACAATACCCAAGGTCCAAAGTGAGGAGCAGCAAGAGGTCTTCCATTTTATGCTGGAAGTATTTTAGCTCTACTGTAGTTTGACTTCAGTGATTCAATTTGCAGAGATAAACAGTTCTCTGGAGGTAATATTGCTTGTCGTTATTTAATAACTATTTAAAATGTGCCTTGCTACCCTCGTGTAAGAATCTGGGCTGCAAGAGAGGTGTGGTTGTCTTCTAATACTTCAGGGGGTTGACACAGCACCAGGTTAAAGTATCCAATGATCTGGTGTCTTGGACTATCGTAATTTAATAGCCAAGCTTGTCTATACTGCTTCTTCTATGTAGAATTTTCCAAAAAATCTTTTTTTCTTTTTTTTTTTCCTTCTTTTTTCTTTTTTTTTTTAACTGTAAGAGCCTTCTGGCACTGAATTACATCTATTTCTTGACTGAAACATATCTGCTCTATGCTAACCTCATTATCCAGGAATGACTTCTAGAAGAGGAAGTGCAGAATAATTAAATCATTCCTAACTGAAGGAAATGCTTCGCAGAACTATACAAATTCCAATTTGGCCAAGGCACTGCGGTTTCATATTCTATTTCTGGGAAGGGCAGGCGGAGAAACAGTTATTTTGGGGAACCAGGTTCTGGCTTCAGTTTGTTCTCTTGCCTCGAGATGAGATTGCACTGGGGCATCCCTGTCCAGGAGGGAGCACAGTACCTGCCATCTCCTGCTTCTCAGTTCTTTTCCTGCTGGCAAGTGCTTCTAAATTAAACTCGCCCCACTCACTTCATGTGTCATCTGCTCTGCTGATGCCAAGATCCCTGGAGTTGGGGTATTTTGCCCACGTGCAAAATTAGGGCTCAGCCCTCATCTAAAGTAGCAACTTCTCTGCAGTGGTGTGAGGCCCTGGCTATGCACACTGGGCAGAGGTTTGAGGGGATGGACCCGCTTCCCCCAGCTTCTCAGCCTATGGTACAGTGCCTGGGGAAAAAAAAACCCGCAGGAATTACATTTTGGAGTTCAAAATTGAGATTGCTGTGTGTGTGCTCAGCAGCGGTGCCTGTGGGAGCCGAGGGGCTGGGCATAGCCCTCACACCACTCTGGGGCTCACATCTTTAGATTTTCACATTTTTCTATCTGCAAATCTCACTCTTAGGAGGCTTAAGGCAAAAAGAGGGGAAGAAAAACCCCGCAACCAGCTGGTTTTATGTGGGAATGTTTGCAAATACATTAGTGACGTGTAATTGAATTATTAACTGGGAAAAAATATAATTGGAGTGCTGAAAGAATGGCTTTTCAGCGCTCCACAACTTTGTCTTTCAAGGAATCAAATTGCTAAAATGAGTTATGCCCTGAAGAAATCCACTTAGAATTAACAATATATGTCCTACTTTTCCAGCTTTTCCTTTAAAAGTTACAAATGATAATAACGAAGTGTAAATACCAAACTTCAGTGATTTGCAAAAGGTACCACCAGCCTTGCGTCTTTTCTAAGCTGGTTGATTTATGTGCTGTTTGCTGTTTTTGAGAACACAAAACAATTAATTTATGTGTGAAAAGAACAGTGAATTAATCCTAGAGAGCCCTGGAGCCTTTAAAGACCTGAATCATATGTTGAGCTCGTTTAAAACTTGCATAAGAAATTAATGTAGAATAAAGCCCTTTAATTTGAAAAGTGCATCTATAGTAGGTGTCCCTAGGATATCTTCTGGATCATTATTCAGAAAGGTTAAGGAGGACTTTATTTTTTTTTTTTTTCTTTCTTTCTTTCTTTCTTTTTTTTTTCTATATTCAGTATGTATTTTCCAGTTTGCAGCTCAACATGGTGCATTTCAACTTATAAAGAGGCAGAGATTTTAAAAAGAAACGGGGAGCTTTTTATTCACCTTCCACTTAATTTCCTTGCTGCCTTGCCAGTCCCAGCTTAATGAATGTAATTGCTACCTTTGATGAAAATACTATTATCAAGATCACACATTACATTGGAAAACAGTTTTTCTTTAAACACAGCTACTGCAGTCTCTAATTATGCATGTAACAAGTGGCTCCCGAACAAAAGAGCATGTTGTCTACAATTGCTAGGAATTGGAGCAAGGCAAATTTTAACAAAGAACAGATTAGATTTGCTCCATGCTCCACAAAGCCCATTCCCCTGATTAATTTCCTGCAAAAACTAAAACAATTCTCTCTTAAAAGAAACTAACCCTCATCCCCAGAATGATCCATATGCCATTTGTGTCAATCTATATGATGATAATGGCTACAGATTTAAATTATTAACTATTAGATGTAGTAAAATAGGAAAGCTCTTTTATAAACTTACCTTTTCATATGTAAATAAGCAGTACAAGGACTTAAGGAACAAAAAAACCTGACTTTTCTGTGGAAACCAGGAGCAAGAAAGCACCCAGTAACCGAAAGTCTGAATTGTGCACATATAATCCAATTATTTTGTCAGTTTACTCTGCACTCCATACTCTGCACAGGCGCTGCTGCAGCAGCAATCCCAGGGCTCCTAACGTCCTGTTGGGTTCCCCAAGAATGACATACGTGAGGGCTGCTTCCCATGTGAGCATCTTCTGAAAAGGATTTCGTTGCATTTTTAAAAGAAATGATTTTGTCAAGAGGATTTAAGGAGTCAAGCCATGGAAAAGCAAGCAGGCACCGGTAACATTTTACATTGGTGGCTGATAAAAATCCAGCGATGTGGATTGAATTGTTTTTTTGTTTCTTTTCTCTTTTTTTTTTTTGGTATTGCTAAACCAAGGAATTAGTCACAGCAATTTATAAGGTAGTGTCATTTTTCATTCTTGTTTGTATTGATCGAGGATCCCTAGCTGGGGCCCACTGTACAAGATGCGTACAAAACCCAGTTCTCTGGGTAAAAGCCAAAAAAACCCAAGAGTTCTGCTGCAAGGTGTTTACAAGCTGGGTTAGGATGTGGACTAATGTAAACTTGCATCTAGATTATTTTTAAAAAATATTGGTGAGCATACTGGTAAAAAAAGCATCCCCAGCCCTGCATCCTCTTGCTTGCTCCAGTGAAAACGCTTGGTTCCTGCGAGCGAAGTCAGATGAGTGCCATAAGCACAAGTCCCACGGTGGCAGCGAATGGTGATGTCTGCTCGGTGCTGCTCTGACAGGCTGAATCCCAAGCCCCTTTAGGTGGACTGCACACTGCAGGCCTTGGCTCAGTTAGCCTGGGCTGCAGATTTGAATGGTGTCCTCTCTGCCACCATATGCCCTGCCTGGCCAGGCTGTAGACGCTGGCATTTGTGAGCTCTTCCGGTGGCCAAAGCCTTCCGTGCCATCAATACCAAGAGAAATCTATTCATGGACTCATGGAAAGAGGTAAAATTAAATGTATTCCCCATTGCAAGCTGATCAGAGATACAAGGTGTTGGATCCTCCCTATATTTTTGAAATACAGTGACTATAATTCACTGTATTTCTTAATGAGGTGGGTTCTTCATAGGGTTGTTCTTAATAGGGTCACTTTATACTCCTGAAATGGGAATTTCTAAGCAAGAGACTGCTGAGAAATCTCCCAAGCTTCACAGCTCTTGCCTGCACTTCTGCTTCCTTTACACAGAGCAACATCTCTTCATCCACAATGTATTTTCATCACTATGTATCTGGATGTCAGCTCCACCCTGACACTGCTCTCTGGTACCTAGTTTAGGTCTCTCTCAGACTGACTAGCTCTGGTCTGTAGTGTTATGCTTGAAGCAGGCATCCCTATGCTGGGGTGACAGTATTATGCAGTGTAACACAGGATCATAAGATGCAGCAGAAGAGAAATGATTCTAAAATTAATGAGGTGCAATGGCCAATAATAGGTTCCTCACTATTCACAAGGGGGAAGGGAAGGGAAGGGGATAGTAATTCTGTTTTTCAAGTGAATTCTGTGAGGATTTTTCTGAGTATTGCCTTTCCTCTTCCTTGGGACTCATCCTGCAAGGTCCTGTGGTCTCCTCTTCTCATATGAATCACTAGGGGATGAAGGCCATGTGGAATCCTCCAGGACCAAGTGGTGAGCACCTTCAGTAAAGGCAGACTTTGCCAGGGCTGAGGCATTCAGCACTGTTGGAGCTGCATTGCAACACTTCCATGGGCAAGTACCTCCTGCAGCCTGCCTGGGTTCTCATATCTTACTTCTCTTTAGGGCTGCGAACTCAGGAGAACACCTTACAAGTCTGTATGCTTAGGAAATTAAAATTTTCCTTGTTTAGAATATCAGTGTCATGGATGAGGGTCAGGGCAGCCCCTCAGACCTATGACAGATGCTCTCTGTTAACCTCCCTCCCTCCCCAAAAGGGAAGAGAAAGGGAGAGAGACTCAGCCATTAGGAAAGGAAACTGGAACAGCTTTAATTAAAATGAAAATAATAGAAATGGAATATATGCAAATATATACAACACCAGTATCAAACACAACTTCCCCCCCATGGCAATTACGTGATTGTCACCACTTGATGCTGTGGAGCAGGCACGGGGAAAGTCCCAGACTGGGCACAGAAGCAGACAGGAGCTGTGTTCAGGAGCTGGATTCTGGTACTGGATTCAGAAACACGCAGACCGGGATCAAAGGCAGACCGGAGAGTCTCTCGGATGCTCTGAGGAAGAAACCAGAAGAGGACCCGAGCACAGCTGAGCAAAGTAGGCCAAGAGGGCTAATGTGAGTTCCCAACTCACATTACTTGCAATGAATATAAAATCTTTAAAATGTACCCTGCAAATAAGAAGGCAAAAAAAATACCCCAAACTCTCATCATTTTCTATGTGGATAGAATTAATCAAGATGTAATTATGACATCAAATGAAATTACTTAGAACATCATAAAACCCTTGTTCATCTCAGAGTCAGTATCTTTGAGAAACTGAATTAAAGAAAATGTAAGGCATTTCTGTGCAAATTAAAATGCCTTCTGTTTCCAGACACTTTTTCTCGAGTGTTTCAGCTACCAAGGGTCTTCTGATGATGGGACCAGAGCAGAGTCTGAACTGGTGGAAAAACAGCCTGAGAACAATGCCATATTTTTAAGGCTTCTAGCTGCAAGTATCAGTGACAAAAAGGAACAGGATTACAATCACTACCTGGGGAAGCTGGAGAAGAACCCAAATATATTTAGAAACTCCAGAATTACTTGTGCTTTAGCTTCTTGCCTTCCCCAAACCAAGTGGAAAGTAACCTCATGAATTTGGGGAAACACATTTGTGTACTTTTCAAAAGAAGTGTTAGGCTGGCAGTTCTCCTTTTAGGAACTAATCAGTTGTTCCCAGCAGTGGGTGCTAGGTTCTCGTTTTACTGTAGCATTGAATGCAGCACACTGTAAAAAGGCTGGTGGGAGAGAAGATGTGGCACTTGGACAGCACAACCGTTATCCCTTCAATGTGCCATCCCTGCTTAGGTCTTACATCAGCCAACTTCAGAGGTCTAGCACAATTAATGGCATAACCTCCAGATCCATAAGCATTCTTCCAGATGAGATGTGGCACCTCATAATGCTTTTTTTTTTTTTAACACAGATGTTGTCTGGAATAAGCAATAATACACAGACACCCTCATAGTTGTGTTGGGATGCAGGAGAGATTTCTCTCGGGGTATGATGTACATGCTGATTGCTTAGGGAGGAGTTCAAGCCTTGTACCCACCAGCATCAGTTCTTTTCTATAGGCAGATCGAAGCCAGAACTTGAAAACTAAAGCCCTGAAGCCAGGACGTGATGCTACAGCAACTGGAAAGCACAGCCCCATTCCCTGGGCAACCTCTTATTTCTGTACAAAGTACTCCTGGGTCAAAGGGTAGCACTGGTCCCTCCCTTTACACAGGCATTTGTGGTAGCAGGACATCTGTGGTGAGCACAGACTGTTATCCAACCGTTATATAGCCAGTGGTGGGGCAGGGTGGGAGGCTTGGGATGTCCCTTTGAGGGAGAAGGACTTGCAAACAATGAACCAAAGAGGATTGGACAGCCATGAGGAGGAAGAGGCATCTAGGGAGCTTGTCCCCAGCTCAGTCTCCTTCCCTTTTCCATCGAGTTCTTAAAATAACGCAGAGGAAGAGGCCGATCTGGCATCTGCATTTAAATAATTTCTTTTCATTCAGTGTGAATGCAAAAGGGAAGGAGCAGTTGGTGCAGGAGGCTGCAGAGCCACAGAGACCACTTGCCTCTGCCAGATTGATGGACCTGAGAACGGGCCAGCTCGGCACACCTTGGCTTCCACGCACCGGTCGTTTATTTCACGCTCTTCTCTATCTAGATGTATGATCCAGAAAGAAGGAAAAAGTAGTTGAGGTTTAAACTCTTATCACTAAAGTGAGTCTCCCTCTACATTAAAAAACTCTCCAGACATTGTAACAGGAATGGGTTCAGCTCTTATGTCATAAATTTGTGTGTGTAGAAAAAAGACTTATTGGTGAATTTAGCAGTATTTTTCGTTGAACTGGCAGTTGCTAACCATTACACCAGTATTTATTTGATTCTTAAAGAGCACAAAAGCATGGACTACAAATAAAGAAGATGGAGTAATAGCTTTTGACTGGACCACTAGCTTTAAACTTGAAATGAAGTGTCCAGTTTTGAGTTACTGTGTCCAAATGCCATTTGTACAGTTTGAAAAGTGGGGGCATTTTTCCAGCTTGTCACTGTTAGCTGTAGTTCATTCCAGTGAATGATATCACTGAAGGAGCAGTTGTTCTGCTATAAGTACTTCACTCATGACTGGAATGTATTAAATGTATTAATCTGTGCCTCAGAGTGTAATTTAGGGAAGCCCTACATTTGACACATTCTTGTACATCCTTATTTTATTGCCTTATCCTGCAGGTAACAATGTCTCAAAAGCAAAGAGACTGGATGAAGTTAAAATTACATGTCACCAAATATTATATGCACTTTTTGTTGCTCATTTTGCTGTCAGAATTATGGATTTTCGACAACAATAGTTTAAATATGTTTATGATTTGATTTACACCTCTGATGTCAAAAAAAAAAAATCCCAGGCAGGTATCCAAGGCTTCTAATGAGCTGGGAGGTGAGATGAAGCCATGAGGGGAACATCCCCAGCCTCACAGCTACATCTTTCATGGCAAAAGTCTTGTCGCAAATGGCACCTAGGCCAGCCAAAGATAAAACGTGAGGGTCGAGTTATCCCGGAGAGGATTTGTCAAAGCTGCTTTAAGTCAGCAGAATAAAAATGTATTTTTGTGGCAAGGTGAGACCTTATGTCGACTAAGTGAACCCGTAAAGCAATTATAGCCACCTCGTGACTTACCCACCATAAATTTGAAACATTCTTAATCCATAGGTGTGTGATTTTGAGGTGCTTTGAGGCACTCTCACCACCTTCGGTTTTCAACATTAGCAATCATCCACATTGCAGCTGGCAATTAAACAAGGACGTGATTAGAAGTGACAAATAGCATATTATTACTTTCTGCAAAAAGAAATACATCTCTTGCTGCCCAAATCAGGTGAAGGCATTGAAGCCCTGGCTGTTGCAGGCAAATACAGAGGCATTTTTGCAATGTGGTGATTATCTGCCTGGGATTCCTGGCAATTAAAGGCAGTTTAAGTAGCCGGATTGAAAGTACAACACTAGTGACTCTGTGCTGAAAACTAACTCACCTCTCCTTCCTCCGTGTGATGCGGAAAGCATTTACCGACCGGTGCGTCCCTTATTTATGTTTAATCAGAATTTCCCTGGAAGAGCTGAAACCCCCGGTGCCGGCGCTGCGCTACGAGCCAGCGATATTTCCTCTGAGCACACCAGGCTGATTCTCTTCTATTGACATCCGTGTCTTCCCTTGTATACATTCCAAAACAAATATCCCGAGCTGCCCACAGCTTTTCCTACAGGGCGGAAAAGCCTTCGCTGCGGAGCGAGGCAATTCATAAACGTAGCCAAGTGCCCCTGCTCCACCTGCAGGCATCGTTAGCTGGCAGTGATGGGGATGATAGAGGAGATGGGACCAGTGACTGAACTCCGACCTTATCGATCCAGCCACCTCCACCCAGCTGAGTTGCTGCGGTCCAGTCAGCTGAAAAGGAATTTAAAGGGCAGTCATCCTCCCCGCTCAGCCCTCCTGTCATTAATAACGTTTTCATCCATGACAGTGATAAACACGCGGTACTTGAGGAGAGTTTATTAAGGTCAGTCTATAAATAAAAATTAAAATTTAAAAAAATGGGTTTACACAGATGAACAGATGGATGAATAAAGTGATTGGTAAAACAATAAATATGAAAATAGACAGATGGATGAAGTATCTGGCAGCGATCCTCTAAAAGCCCAGTGCCTCAAATGCTGGCAATGTTATATCAAACCCTTCTCTCCCCTCTGATAAAAAACAGATTTAATGAAGCTGCTGCAGAACTTACAGGTTTCGTGGATCTATGGCCTGACTAATATTTTGTCATTTAATGCCTATTCTCCAGCCTGATAAAAAGGATTGCAGCCATTTCTCTATGTCAGGTATATAACTGAGTGCTACTAAAATTTAAATGTCTCATCTGTCCTTGGATTTAAATACAGATGGCCTTAAACCTCCGAGTTTTTCTTCATGCAAGATGGTATACAATACCCTGCCTGACTTCTTTTATCAAAGAGACAGATTTGTATCTCAGTGGAACTCAGGCTACCAGCAAGCAAAAATTCTTCTTCACTTCCAAACTCTGAATATCACGCAGAAAAACAAATCCAGAAAGCCCAATAGCATTTCAGATCCCTTCAGCTAAGGACTGCTGGCAGGTCTTTATGTTTTATAAAATGCAAGTCCACTCAATCCAAAATTTCCTCGGGAATCACTGAATGGCTTGTTATCATGCGAGTTAAATTAGAAATTTTATCTTCAGTTTAGCATTGTTTAAAAGCGATGAGAAGGTAGCAAAGGAGAAAAGTTCACTGTCATTTCACATTATTTTCAAAACGTGTTTTTTTTTGTTTCTGAGCTGGCTCTGAAGATAGCTGAGCTTGAGCAAGTGGAAGCATCACGTAGGGAAACTCATATAATCATTAAGGGTAAACACTTGACTCGGCTTCAAGACCATAGGCTTTAAGTTTGCCACATCAAAAGAACCTTAATTGCTGTCTCTGGTTAAATATTTCAAAACCGTTACTTAGATCATTTCAATTATTGATCCTTTATTATGCCTTCGCTCCTTGATGGTCAAGCAGACATTAACTGGCATCAAACAGTCACGTGCATCCTTGTTTGCTGCAAATGAAGATTTTGAATGCAGAATCTGAACGGTGGCTCAGGACTCATCCAGCCCAAGCCTGACATCAATTTCCATTGAAAGTGGCTGCCTAAGTGAAATGGATGAGAAGAGAAGGTGCCCGGCACCGCGCAGAAACTGCGAGACTCTGCATGATTTGGTCCTTAGGAAACAATTCAGTCTGATAATGAAGAGGTGATGGGGCACAGAACTACTGTTAGTTAAATCCGGGTTTAAATGGAATAAACCAAGAGTATTGCAGGTCCCTAATGAACAATCAAAAAGGTGGTTAGGATTGTGCAGAGCAGCTGTATTACTTAAGAATGAGCAACAGTTAGAGGAATAACGACTTTCAGACAGTTGTCGAGTAGATCTGAATGGTAGATTGGAGATGAGGCAGAGATCCTTTCGTCAGCCATCCCCATCCAGACCAGGACTGAGCTGGCCATAACCTGTGACATGGGATCCTGGCACAGTGGCTCCATAATCCATGGGCTCACCAGGCCACTGGATGGCTCCTTCTGCTTAGAAGGAGCAGAAGGCAGCCCAGGGTCCTAACCACCAAACCCAAGAGCTGAAGAGTCTCTGCAGGCAGCAAGCCTCCAAATTTGCTGACAGCTAGAGGAGGGTGAGCTCCATTCCCAGCAGTGGAGAATTAGTCTAATTTAACCATTCCTAGGGTTTTAAAATATCTTTTAAACAGGAGATTGCGTTGGTCTGATGATGAGACTATGTTCAGTGAAGCTGGAGTCAAGGCTATAGGAATTATTAAGGGGGAAAAAAAAAAAAAAAGGATGCTTTTGAGGGTCTCTCTTGCCACATTTCTTCGGTTCCCTTTAAGATTCCTGAAATGTTTTAGGAAGACTCCTCCAAAATTGTGACTGCACCTGAGGAGTTTCAGAATATTTTCTAGTTGCTGCCAATGCCTTGGCGAACCTGGTACAGAACAGGTGAGCAGGACTGTGAGGTGGGAAGGGCACAGCATCAGCCCTTTGGTGGTTTTGATTCCTGTTTGCCAGCAAGCGTAATAATGAAGGTTTTGTACGCCAGGAATGTTATGTCACAGCACAATGCCCTGGAAAACACCCTTTCTTCAGCTTTTGCCTTCCTATTTTGTCACTCAGTCATCTCAGAAGGGATTCAAGACAGCAGGTGTGGCTGTGACCTTTTAGGCGTGAGGCTGGCAGTGCTGTGAGCTGGGTCTTCCTCTGGAAAGGGGACTAGGACCGCATGTCCCAGTAGCACTTCCATCCCATTATCTGAATAACCCTGATCCTCTGCAGTCAGCTCCTGCATGCTCCTCACCACCTTCCTCTCCCCGGATCTGAGGAAAACTGCTAATTTCATCCGGGAGCTATTTGCTGCTGTCTGATGCAGGGATGTCAGTCACTCCAGTAACTGAGCGTTCTTGGGTGAAAGAAGAAACTCACAAATGTTTCCTCCGAAGGAGTTTCCCAAATAATCCCATGGCTGTAGGACACTCTCTCACCTTTACTTCTCACTCAGGCAAAACTCTAGCTGAAGGAAGGGACTGATCTGGTGCATCAGTCATGAATCCCTTTTAAAAGATAAACAGCAGTAACTGGCTTTTCAACCAGGGGTACGAGAAATGAAGCCATTTGGAGAGTGATCTGAAATTGCAAAGTGACCTCTCTCTAAAAACAGGAGAGGAACGGGGAAGGCAAGGAG
>JANVCC010000077.1:11269273-11287689 GCA_025345505.1 Todiramphus chloris collaris
TGGATGGGGTGCTTTGGTGGGGTGTGGGACACGAAGCACCCCCCCCCCCCCCCCACCTGCCTGCCTTTGTCCCACCACCAGTATGTACCAACACTGCAGAGGAAGGATTTGATCTGCTCCAGTGCGCTCCAGGTGCGCAATAGTTACCTGTATTCAATCATTGCCTTGAAAATAATCAAGCTCATTACTAGATTACGTGTTACAAGGTCTGGGGGCACAAACCCTTAGCACAAAAAAAATTCTCTTATTTTGCCACCTGCTTAAATGTAAAACCGCAACAGAAAGGAATTGTTCCCGTGACTCATATTTTTCATCATTTGGTCATTAAATAGTGATGGATATAAACCTATAAAGTACCTAAACTGAACCTTTTAACAATCCATGAGCAATACTATCATTTCTTTAATAGAACTCGCTGACCGTGCCTTTCTCAGATGCCATTTGTCATTTTCAGCGTGCAATAATCAATAACTTGGCTTTGAAATAAATAATATAACAGTCACAATATATTATCTTTCAGGCTGGCCTTATACTAACCATAAAACAAGACTTGGAAAGATGAAAACTTTAGGTAAATGCCAAAAATAAAATAACTGAGAGTAGGAGCTAAATGAACAAGGAGCTTTACATAGCTTGCCTTCCAAATTCATTCACACTTCCCTTCTTTTTAGGAAACTATATATACTTCCAAAATAAACCCACAAATTTGGGATCATCTGATTTCAGGTTTGGGACAAATACCATCCCCTCGATTCCTTGGCTGTGGGGCTGAGGCAGCGTTGCTCTTGAAGGCACCAGTTGGGTCAGCAAGGCGTGTGAGCGCTGGCATCACTCTGCTGTTAGTCACCGGAGTAATTAAACACATGCTAAGTTTTAAGCATACAATTGTTACATTAAAATCAATAGGGCCCAAGAGCGCGCCTAAATGAAACATGTTTCCAAACCCAGCTGGAGTTTAGAAAAGCAGCTCCATGACAAGATGGGGAAATCTTGATGAAGTTTTGGAGACCTTCCTCGGGTCCTGTGAGAACTGGAGGTGGTGTGGGTGCCGAGAGCAGAGCCATGCATGGGAGTGCTGGCTGTGCTGAGTGCCGTGGCATGTGCTAGCTGTCCCTGTGAGGACCTCCTCTGTCACCTGGGGAAATCACAGAATCACAGAGTGGTAGGGGTTGGATGGGACCTCTGGAGATCACCTCGTCCACCCTGCCAGCCAGAGCAGGGGCAGCCAGAGCAGGTTGCACAGGATCACGTCCAGGTGGGTTTGGAATCTTTCCAGAGAAGGAGACTCCACAACCTCTCTGGGCATCCTGGGTCAGGCTCTGCCATCCTCAAAGTAGTTTTCCTTGTGTTTAGGTGGAACTTACAACTGGATACAATACTACAGAGGTGGCCTCACTAGGGTAGAGTAGATGGGGAGGAGAAACTCCCTCGACCTGCTGGCCACACTCTTCTCAATGTACCTCAGGAGACCATTGACCTTCTTGACCACAAGGACACATTGCTGGCTCATGGTGGACTTGTTGTCCACCAAGACTCCAAGGCCCTTCTCTGCAGAGCTCCTTTCCAGCAGGTCAACCCTTCATCTGTATAGATGCATGGTGCCCTTCACCTACTGGTGCATGGTGCTGGGCTCCAGTTCACGGATGCCTTGGACGGAGCCTGTTGCAAATGTAGACATATCTGTAGACATGAACATAAATGCTGTCTGCTTCCTCTACCACCTTATAAATCCATTCATACCAGTAGAAAGGACATGCTGGAGCACTGTGTAAGACAGGGTACATGTAGGATGCATTTTCTTCCTTGACTGTATCTTGATGAAATCCTTAAATGTCCCATGCATTTATTTTCCTTGGTTGAATTTGATCCATATCCTGCAAAACCTGTGCTCAGACTGGGCTGGTGGTTGATCACTCTACCCAAAAGTGAGCCCCCTCACATGCAAGCCACCCAACAGGGCACGGCTGGGCAGCCAGTGCCACAACAGTCCCCATCTTGCTCCTTGGGGCTGGATATTTTCTGATTAAGAAGAGAGGTGCGAGCTCCTGCCCGCCACACTCGCTTTTCGTGTTGTTTTAGGACTCCCCACTGAGCTTTTCGAGGGTTTGCTGAGTCTGAAAGAGCAAGGGAAAAAAGCGAAGGCTTTGTGTAAATAAATTCTGGCGGTTCAGCTCTGAGGTGTAACAGCTTCAGCTGTTCTTTCCAACTGAGACCTCTTTTTGGAAGCTCTCCTGGGGCATGGTGATGCCCCACGGTAGGGCCATGTCCAGCCCTGGAGGACAGCACTCGCTGGCAGGGCAGAGAAGCAGCCGTCAGGGAGCTTCCCAACAGATCATCCCGTCATCTCCGGGTGCCATTTAATTGCTGAAATGTAGATAAACCCAACAGAAGTTCCTGTCCTCAGGTCTGAGCAGCCCTTTGTCACTCTTATGGCTGAAATAACGAGAACAATTAAAACCACACAAGCTCCGCACGAAACCACTTCCATCCCCTGCCACAGGTGTAATCGATCCGGCCCCAGCACATGCCAGCCAGAGGAGCCACTTCATCTTCAGCACCTTTTGGAAGTCACTTAATCACCCTTCCTTTCACTGCCCCATCTAGACTGCCAGGTCTTCAGGGCAGAAGCAGCCGGAGTAATAGTGGGTTAGTGCTTCAGACAACGAAGTCCCAGCCTCGGCTTGACTCTCCAGCAGCTCTTGTAAATACAAATAATTAATTTGACGTTGTCCTTTAAAGAACGGGAAAGAGGGAGTTTGAAGGGAGTCATTTAATTTGATTTGCTCTTTTACTTTTGAGCAGAATTGAAGCCTACAATTAGGGTGATGAACTGGGAGAGGACAGGCAAGAAGGAAACTTCTAAGACTTCAGAGGAAAGGTAACTGGAGACTGCAGAGCATTTATTGCAAGTAATGCCAGCACGTGAATCTAAAAATAGCATCTCTGACGCTGTGTGTATATGACTGATATTAAAAATGACTGGTTTAGCAGAAAGTGCTTCACCTCTGTTGCCAACCAGGAAGGTAGGTCTCTAGTATTCTCAGTCTTAAATGCTGCCAGTATTTCACGTTAGGATAGTCATAAAGTTAAAGGTTAATAGGCTGTGCAAATGACAGAGTTTAAAGGGAAAAATGAAGATGGGAAGATTTCTAGCACTTAGGGAACATTTTAAAAATGAAGCTCCTCTGCTTAATGTAATCTTTCCTATATTCTTTCTCATGCTGTTGATCATTACTGAAAATATTTCTATTTGCATAAGTGATTTCTCCTTCACTGCCCACCTCCGTTTGCTTTTTGGATCATCATTACTTCCCACAGTACATGATGAGTCATAATCCTGCTGCCTGCCATAACAGTCTGCTGCCATGAGAATGTGAGAGAGCAAAATTAAAGCCATAGCCTCGGAGGGAGGATGGGCGGGGAGACCCAGAGCACGAGGAAGGCTTTGATTTAATTGCGAGTCATTAGAATTGGCAGATCGAGGAGAAAGGCAAACGCGTGTGTTGCTGGAAATGGGATTTGGTTGTGGTGTTTCAGATTAGCTCAACAGATGCTGTGAGTGGCAAAAGCTTATTGCTGTGTCAGCCTCGCTGCCATGGCCAGCGTGCACTTTGTTCTCTAGCACTGGAGCTAGAAATTAAAGCCTAATGGCAGGATTAACATGACTAAGATAAATACTTTTACACGGAGACTGCCGGTTATCACGTTTGCTCTTGCACTGATGAAGAAAAATTCTCTCTGGGTTTTTGTCTAGGCCTTCGTAAAAGCTGGTGAAAGGTCTAGAGCACACGTCTTGTGAGGAGCAGCTGAGGGACCTGGGGTTGTTTAGCTGGGAGAAAAGGAGTCTCAGGGAAGACCTTCTGGCTCTTGACAGCTCCCTGACAGGAGGTTGGAGCCAGGTGGGGGTCAGCCTCTTTCTCTCAAGTCACAAACAACAGGACAAGAGGAAACATCCTCAAGTTGCACCAGGGGAAGTTTAGGTTGGACAAGAGGAACAATTTGTTCCCTGCAAGGGTTGTCAAGTCCTGGAACAGACTGCCCAGGGCAGTGGTGGAGTCCCCATCCCTGGAGGGGTTTAAAAGACACATAAATGGTTTAGTGGTGGACATGGTAGTGCTGGGTTAACGGTTGGACTTGATGATCTTAAAGGTCTTTTCCAACCTGAATGATTCTATGATTCCAGAGCAACAAGAAAAGGCCATTCTATGAGCATCCCTTCTTGTGGAACTCCTGGGACTGAAATCACAATGAAGTATGGCTCTTCAAAATGTATTATTTCTTGGTTGGCCCAAATGCTCTTCCCTCCATCTGATGATTTTCTGCTGATCACAGGAAAATTTAGAGAGGAGGAACATCTACTCCAGCCCCTGAAATCAAGGTGGTCTTTTTCATCTTGTCACAAGTACAACTACTATACTCAGCATAAGGCTAAACTGCAGTAAGCAGTTGTCAATGAGTGAAAACACCTTCCAGCCCACATTTATTCTCACTGTTTCTTCATGCATGCAGGTGACTGACAGTCTGCTCCAGGTACCTCTTCAATCTGCATGTGCAGAGACTTTCCCTGGGTGTGCTGCCTGGGAGGCAAATGAAAACTCTGGGCTCTGCTTGGCTTTGACATCTGGTGCCATGCAGACCTCTACCGGTGCCCCTGGCTGTAACTTTTCTTCCTCTCTGTTTTTCAGCTGTTTTCTACTTCTCTGCAACATGTCCTTAAAAACCTTCTGGGCCCGAGAGATGTTGAAGAAGTCAGATACTCCTGATTTACTGTAGTCCAAGCAACAAATAGGTATGGAATAAATATGGCTGCTGAGAAAAAGCCTTCTCTACTCTGGAGCTAAAATGTAATAGAGTAAGGACCATGCCTTGGTGTTCCTGCTGGTAATGAATTTTATGCCTTTACCACAGGAACAGACCTTTGTACCTGCACGGAAAGTTCCTGAAGTGGTAAGGAATGATCCATGCAGAGCTGATCTGAAAACCAGGATGTCAGGTTTCTCATCCTGTGTGTTTAGATCAAGGTAAAACCCACTGAACCCCTATGGCAAATGATTTAAGGATTGCTGTTGATCTTGGTGTCCTGCAGCAGCAACTCAAGACTGCAGTGGAGCCACTTCATGCTATGAAGAAATATGCATTAGAATATATTCACAAATTTCTATGAAATTTCCAGGATTATTCAATGTTGAGATCTGATTTTCTTCCTTCTTCACTTGAGTTTCTATGTGCCAGTACTCTGTTTGTGCTGCGCTATATATCTTCCTAACACTATAACATTAATTTAGCAGAACACGACAGCATTGAAACTTGTGTAAAAGATGTACAAGCACTGTATTTCTCTGTGACACTGATAGAACACAATAAAAATATTTTTTAAAACGAAAACAGAGGTAAGCCCACCATAACCTACTTCCTTGCTCCTTCCTACAGGGACTAAAAAGCTGAATAAAAGAAATAAATGGACTGCAACGCAATGCAAAGAGATTTCTTTTTTTTTTTTTTTTTTTTTGGCCATTGCTTGGATGAAAAACTTTTGCAAGATCTCCAGTAATTAATTTGCAGAGCCTTTTCTGTGTCTGAAACTATCAGTCATGCACTGTCTTCAGGAAAGGTTGCAGCTCCTCTTTCCATGCTCAGGACTCCTTGTTCTGCAGCTTAACTTCTTGGATCCAAATAAAACCACTGCAGAGAGGAGGTATTTTTCATGCTGAGCCTTTTTTCTTTGAGGCAGCTTTGCCTCTGAGACCCTCTCACCTCTGGGTTGGCTGGTGGAGCCCTTCATCCCTCTGCATCAGCAGCTACTTGCAGTGTAAGCCGCTCTGTGGAGTCGGGGGAATTGCTTGTGTGAAGAAGTGCTCACCTAAAAGGGTCCTTTCTGTTTGGTCCTTTGTAATTTCTGGACCTTCGTACATTTTTGCAGAAAGATGGAATGGTTCTAATGTTCCAAAACAAAAGACAGTTTTCTTGTGAAAAAGAATCCATGCCGAAAAGTTGGGTTTGGAAAATGTTGCCTGTAGGCTTTTATTAGCTTCATTCACTCTGCTGTATCTGCCTTCTATGCCAAAAAAAAGTATAAACAAATGGCAGGCTATTGGTTTTTCAGTAACAAGGTTTAAACCAAAGATATAAAAAGCATATCCTATCTGACACTATTTATGAAACAATTAATATTGTCAATGTCTTTTCCATTTCCACCAAGTTACACATACTGCATAAACTTTGATAGATCTCTACAAAGTACAAAAAAAAAAAAAAAACAACTGGAGAATAAACAGGGCAATGCGCCAACGCTATTGGAAAGGGAAACGATTTCCATGTCTTCGTATGAAATGCTTTGACATTAAAATAAACCAAGATATAATTCTCTTGGGTTTACCACGTAGTAGGCAAAGGGTCCTGGTTTTAGGTTGTAATCTTAGGATTTAGGTACAGGTAACTATTTTGTTGTTCAGGAGCTTTTATCATGCCGGTAAGCCTCTGATTCTTCTTTTTGACCCTCAGATCAATGAAATTTAGTTCCTTGTCTCTCCCACACACCCACACGAGCACGGAGGGGCTCTGCCCATAACACTGTCATCCAGGGACACCCAGAGCGCAGGGCCCGGCAGAATTGGACCCTCATCCTCCCGTGTCCGCAACCCTCTGTGTCCGAGCAACTCCCTCCGCACCGCCGTGTCCGCTCAACACCGCGTCCGCGCAAAACCCGCCCCGCGCATCCCTTCCCCGCGCCCCGCCGGGCGCTGGCCGTGGTGCTGAAGGCGAGCGGTATGCGCCGGGAAGCACACGGAGCTGACCTACCCCTTGTTGTGTTAGTAGCCGTATAGTACGATCACTCTAATAATAACAGAAAATAATTCTCCGGCAGTTAAGATCCATTCCCAGACAAAAGCGAGAACATTTGGGTGAGAATAGCGCGCACAGCCCGAGTTTCCCAGGCGGAGGCGATGGTGGCAGCTTTGCATTCCTGTTTTAATTGCCTCCCCCACCCTTGTTTGTCACCTGAAAATTTCAGAGCCACTTATCAATAGCACTGCGTGTGTCATGCTGCTGCAAAGCATTCCGATCAATATATTATCATTTCAGAGCTTGATTATGAAGGTGAAGGGCATCATCAAGGACATCTGGAAATTCTGATCAGTGTTCTGCAATCTCTGATCAGCTTCAGTGCTCTGTGGGCATAGCCTCTGGAACAGAATAAAACCAGAATCTCTAGAGGCAGTGTCTTGTCCTCTCCTTCATACCGAGCCTTGCAACAATAAACAAACAAAAAAGCAGAAGTATCATCTGCACAGTTGCTCTCTTTTAGCATATCCTCTACTCTTCACTCCATCGCAGCTCTCAAGCACTGCAATACATAACAAACTCACCGTGGCAGCACAATGTGTACTGTGTACAATTTTCCTGACTGGAGTATTTGAGACAACGGTGATCCAGAGAAAATGGAAATATATTAGAAGTTTGTTTTGGTTTTGTGACAGCGCTACACAAGTCACTTAGATCTTGTACTCTGGGAATGACACCACCTGGTCAGAATACATATCAGGCTGCCGAGGAGAAACAGCCAGTGTTTGCTTAATATAGTAGGATTATTATTTTGTCAATGCTATTGTACTCTCTAGATGCTCAGCAGTATTTAAATGTATTACATTCCATTCATATGCACAGCTGAAATTGTTTCACTTTCTGTCATACATATTAGTATTATTACTACCCTACCTGCCACCTTGAACAAGATGTTCAATTGTACACAGTCCCCTTTCATTGTTTTTTTATGATATTATTCATGGATCCTTTATGACAAACCAAAAATCTACCTTATGTAAAATAAGGTGAAAAAGTCATCCTTCGATCCTAGATAGTTTTGATAGTGCTTCATGGTTGCTTCTCATATCTCAGTATGAGGAAGGAGCTTGAAACCACCGTTCTGGACTGCAAGGCTGAACTGGTTGGGTTCCCATGTCTCAATGTGAATGACAATCTCCTGTCCTGCAGAAAACAGTGGTGTCACTACGATGGTCGTGATGCTGATGAAGCTGAGTGTTGGAATTTAGTCCTCCTACTGCTCTCCATCAGCATTCCTTTAATCCAGTTTATTTCTGATATTAATTGATACTGCTTAACTAAAATATATTAAAAGTATTTTCTGCATAATGCTCGACTTTCTAATTGATTTCTAATTTTTCAACCATATGGAAAAAAAAAAGCAAAAAGAAAAAAAAAAAAAGCAATGCATGCTGCAGAAATGTAAAGCTGTGACTCATAGGATGATTTGGAATTTGTCTTTGGAGGAAAGAACTCTTACCCTAGTGCAGTCATTAGCTGGCCTCTGATGCTTTATCTTTATAATGTGGGTTTGAGCACTTACAATAATATATTGAGAGAGGAAATAAGAAACTTTGTTATCTAGGATAAGTCTTTCCCTGGAATATACAGAAACATTATGTGGAAAGAAGCCCAGAAACCTTCCTTTCTCTGTGCTGTTTTGCAGAACATGCTGAGTCTGTGCACCATGGGAGTGATGGGAGTACCTGAGCTATCTGTGTGTCTGAAGACAAGATGTTCTGGTGATATCCCAGACAAAAGAGGTAGAAGGAAACTCCTCTGGTGTGCACATCACTTGGGCTTCTTGGGATTCCCGAAGGACTGGGCTTGGCTGAGGAAGAGCCTTCCCTGGGGACTGGCTGGCGAGACAGGGTCATTAATAAGTGCAAAGCATACTGAGGTCTTGACAAAGGAGCTCTTGTGGAAGCACAAAATGACCCCATCATTCATTTATTTTGCAAAACCACAAGCTATTTTGGGGATCTGATGACTCAGAACAAGCTGGTGCAGACTGTCATGCCATTTATGTCATAATAAAAGTTCTTAGGGACATGAGGAAAATCTCAGGCTCTTTTAATAAAATTCAAAATATGGCTCATATTCAGTATGTACATTCAGAATAACTCTTGTACAACTGGCAAGGATCTCTGATATGAACATGAGAGTCTTTTATAAGCAGCTGATTTTTGAGTCAATGGGCTGTAACACTTTTGAAATCAATGATTATTTAAGAACTCCTAAAACGGCACATTGTCTAGCTGCCATGCACACAACCGTTGAATCTACTCTGCTCTCTGTTGGCTTTCTGCAAATGGATAATTTGGATCTGAGGTGCAAAGGCTGTATGTGGATTACAACACCACTTTTCTAACCAGGACAGTAAAACATTCAGTATACACCTTTGCAGCAACCTTTAATTCCAGCAGGAGCTGGAAATACTCAGCGCTTTTCAGGAGTGGTTCCAGGACACTCATGGATTTTCATAAATAAGCTATTTGTGGCCACAAAGAGATTTAGGATTTCACAGTGCTGATGTTTATACAGTTTATTTTGGGGGTTATTTTTTTTTTACATGATACCTCAGAGTTTACAACTGGATATATAAGCACCAACCTTCGGGTTTAGAAGCTGCAAAGCTACCTCTGTCCATTGCTCTTTGGTTATTTCTGCCCTGTCGTATTTTGAAACAGATAAGATGCATTACAGGAAGGCTTACGTTTGGATGAGATGTTGAAGAACAGCACGTGTTCTGCTTTGAAATCCTCCAATGATGCTTTTCGCAAGAGATTTCCTCTGGTGTATTTAGCTGACCCCTGTTCTGTGAGTTCACTTGTGCAGCTGTGTACATGACTAAAGGCAGAATCACAGAATGTTAATGTCAACACAAAGATGATCATGCTTCCTAGAAATTAGACTGGTGGGCAGGTCACAATGACACAAGCAAAGGATATATTGTAGGAGTTTGTGATGACTTCAGAGCATCATATCACGCTATAGAGAGCACGTGTGTAGTGCTGTATGAGAGGAAGACTGTACTTAGATCCCACCATTTGCCCATCATTTCTGTCCCCGTGGATTTATTCCAAATTACATGGAATTTTCGACAGCAATTGTTTCACAAAAACATCACAGCCTAGAAGTTTTTCCTCTAAAAATGGTATCTTTGTGAGTCAGACACAGGACCATGATCAGCCTCAGAAATGAAGTCTTATAAATTACACAGTCTGCTTTCTTGTAGTGCTCTAAGGTTCTAATATTTGCCAGGAAAGACTCAGCTTTCCAGGAAGCCACAGAAAACAGACTTAAAAAGCCTTCCATTTAAAGGTACAAGAATGCCATTGTAAGGCATAATAAGGGAACAGCTTTAACTGTTCCAAAATACCTCTCACCCACATACATCACATAAACCCTGGTCCACTCCACCAAGTGAAACCTGAGATAGGCTACAAAGCATAACTCACTTGTAGTTCTTCTAGTCTTGAATAAAACATCCTTATGAAATACGTCCTGCAAGAGGCATTCCTTTTGATGAGAAAGCAGCGTCCCTTTTCTGGGCAACCTCTGTTTGTTTCCAATGATTCGTTTCAGAGGAAGGAATTGAAAGATTGACAGAGAAATGCAACATTTCTGAATAACTCAGATTTTACAAAGGCCCTGATAGTACGGAACGATTTGCAGTAGGAAGAGGGGAGCTGTTGCCAGTGGCTCAAACTCTACAGTAGTTAATCGTTGGCATTCACAAAATTGGGTTTTAGCAGCATAACAGCAGCTCTAAAATCTAAAAAAAAATCTAAAATCTAAAAAAAAAGCTGGAAGACTTCATTTTGATTGCCTGGGCAAGGGGTGTTTCTGCATGGGGTGAGCTTTTAACTGTGTTCTCATCCCTTCTTTCATCTCCCCTGGGACATCAAAAGCCTGATGCAAGAAGGTACTTCAGCACTTCCCTGTGGAAGAAACTATTCAAAGTTAGTAGTGAAATCAAGTAGTATCTTCATGGATTAGCGTCCCTACAACTGCTGTGAGTCCAACTGCTGCAAACATCTACAGGAGAGCACAGAGCTGGTCTGTGGCAATGCTTCTGGCTGGCCGGTGCCACCTTCTGCAAAGTCATGGCAGGCTGTGCGAGAGGAGGTCCTGCCACTGTTAAAAACCCCAAAAAAGATTCAAACCTCACCACTTCTGCCCTGCAAGTCCTGGCTGCAGTCCTCCCATGGCTGAGCTGCTGGGCATGCTCCCAGGTGGACTAAGCACTGCGTTTTCCTCAGCCCCCTTGGGATGGACAAGAGGAAACAGAACCCCCAGTGACAGATGTTTGTCCCCTGTGGTTACAGGGGGAGACACTCAAGGACAACGGCTGTAAAGCTGGTACAAGAATCTGTGTGAAATACAGTGATTGCGGGTACCTTCTGCCAGGCAAACAGGGCTGCTGGCATGGTTCTCTGTGAGCATGTCACATCAGATAGGGCATTTTGGAGCTCACCTAAGTGGGGCACCACAGAACGGCACAGTACAGATTCACACTGCAGCTTAGCAATAGTGTAGCTCTTTAAAAAAATAATGAAAAAGAAGAGGCAGTGCTGAGACAGGATAAATAAGGAGATAAATCACATTGCAACACAATGCAAGCCAAAACCTGAAAATAAACAATTACTTTAAATCATATCAAGCACCTATCACAAACATCACATTTATACAATTGATCCATGTGTAAATTAGCCAATTAATTCTGAATTGGAGCACTAATGAAATAATAATTATCTGTTTACAATGCAATGGTATGAGCGTGGGTCTAGAAACAGAAATGAAGAAAGACTGCAGCAAAATCCACTCAGCTCCATCACCACTGGGCATATGGGGGTGGTCAATATCGACCTTTAATGACCAGATATTGCATACATAACATACATAAATATGTGAGAAACCTAAGGGCTGCAAATGACAGAGAAAGGCTCTTTTAGAAGGTTCTTTGGGGTTGGTTTTTTTTTTTTTAATAACAAAAAAAATCACAAAGTGGAAATTTAACATCTTCAGAGGCTGACTTGGGGCTTTGTCCCTGGGACTGGTTGTTTACCCTGTGACACTCCAGAGGGATTAGGACTTCACAGATATCAAAGCAGCGCAAGACGAATGGGAAAGGGTAGAAGTTTCACATACAGAATGATTTTGGTGACTCTAATTGAAATCAAAACCTTCACTGAGATGGAGAAATTCACTGGGGTCTACTTTAAGAAAACTGCACCCTTGGCTTTTCACGGAAAAGCTACAAACAGATAAAACAGAACTTTAGCCCAGGTCCTCATAGGATGGGCAAGAGCCTTAGTTAGGTGACTATCAGCTGTTTTCTGTAGAAAACCTGTTTTCTCACTCATGTTTTTTCTATATGTTTTGCCCCAGGATTGAGGGGTATTTTTACTAAAACAGCATTTCTACAAAAAATTCCTGATGGGCTTTCCTTTGCCTGATGCCTTTAAGTGAAACAGTTGTTAACGAGAGCAGAATATTTCTGCAAAATCCTGTCAGTTGCTGAGCCCTCATCCCCGAGATGTGTTTTGTGGATTTTTCATTTCTGCCTCTCCCTGTTTATCTAAACTACTCCTCATTCTGACAATAACAGTTTAGAAATGGTCACGTAAGAGATGGTGATCTGAAAAAAAGTCATGTACACTAAACATATATGAAATATCATGCCTGCTGCAGACAAAAATATTACATGATTTGGGTCTCTGTGAATTTTCTATAGATTTTTAACCCCAAATATTTGAGGGGAAGCAGAACTCCTGGGGATAACTTGCAAGCATAAACATTGAGAAGTTTGAGTCAGATAAAAGATGTCTTATTTCAAATTGCCAGGGAATAGCAAAATAAATCGGTTATATTTGATGAGGGGATTAAAATGTTTAAACGTGGAGACTGTTGCCCCGCTCTGCACATGCGCACACTTCCAAGTCTACAGCTCCGCATTTGCCGGGATGGATTTTTGCAGTGCGTGCCCACATGTATTGCAAGTGCTTAGAAGCACGCCAGAATTGAGAGGCTGGCAGGGTTTCTTTCCTCCTTCCTTTCTTCCTTTTCTTCTTTCTCCTTCCTTCCTTCCTTCCTTCCTTCCTTCCTTCCTTCCTTCCTTCCTTCCTTCCTTCCTTCCTTCCTTCCTTCCTTCCCTCCCCTGTCGTTCTTTCTTTTCTCTTTTTTTTCTGTCTTTCCTTCTTTTCTGCCCCCCTCCCCCCCAAATTTCTTCGTTTCTATCTCTTTTTTCTTTTTCCTTCTTTTCTCTTTTTTCCCTTTCCTTCCCTTCCTTTCCCTTTCCCTTTTCACCTGCAGGATGCTGACCTACGTTACCCATTCACCTCCAAACGGGACCCACATCTTCCCTCTGAACTGCCGCCGTCACAGCGGCTGTACCCACGGGCGACACGCGGTATTACCGCTTTACCGGAGTTTACGTCGCGGCCCTCAAGGCCCAGACTCGCACGTCCCGGCCCTGCCGCCGCTCTCCCGGGGTCCCGGGATTTAACTGTGCGGTTTGGAGGGGATGCTCCGTTAGCCATGCCCCGGCCGGCAGCCCCGTGCTCGTTCGTCCCGGGACGCCGGGCGCACCCGCGGGGGCGGAGGTGCCCGGCAGGGGGCGCCTTGTGCCCGGCGGCGGGGCCGGGCCCCGGGAGCGGCGGCGGGTTGGGCCGGGCCGGGCCGAGCCGTGCCGGGCCGTGCCCCGGAGCCTCCCGCCGGGTCTGGGAGGTGGTCGCTCCCCACACACACCTCCGCACGCCGCAGTTCCGCTGCGGGCCCGACGTGTCCCGCAGCCCCGTCTCCGGGGTCAGGAGGGGACAGGCGCCGGGAGGCAGAAGAGCTTCATAAGGAGGCCCGAAGCGGGGAGGGCACGGCGGGGGAGGTGGCGCGACGCAGCCCTCCCCGCCGGCCCGCAGCCCGCTGAACCGCAGCCTTCCGGAAAGTCGTTTCTGCTCCGGGCTTGACGGACGACGGCGGACGGGTCCCGGTAGCTCAGCTCGGCCCGGCTCGGCTCGGCTCGTCCCGCTGCCCCCCGGTGCCGGCGGCTTTTGTTCCCGGCGGTGCGGGGCGGGGAGGGGTGGGGGGGAGGCGGCGCGGTGGGGCGAGGGGAGGTTTTGTGGCAGGAGCGGCGCGGTCCGTGCCATTCGCCTCCCGCCGCTCCCGTGGTGCTTCAGCCGAGCCGGGATCCCTTTGTGCTAATAGCCACGTCCTCATTTGCTGCCTAATTGGACTATATAAAGCCAATAACGGGCGGGCGCTCGTAGCCTCCAGCCACAGCAGCACGTCGCAGGGCGGGGGGGCCGGGGCCGCGGCGGCTGCGGGCAGGGGCTGCGCGGAGCCTTCTCCTCCCGGCTGCCTCCCCGCCTAATCCCATTTGCCATTGTGCGTGCCCAATCGCCGTGTGCTCCCCGCGTTTAACTTGGATGACATTTTGATTTCATCATTAGCATCCGGCGCCAGGTTGACGCAGCAGCAGCGGCGGCGGGAGGCGGCGGCGGTAGCGACGACCCCGGCTCTCCGCTTGCCCGCAGCAGCCCCCCGGTGCCGCGGGCTGCGCGGGTCCCCTCGGCCCCCCGCCCTGCCTCCCCCCCATGCGAGGGGCCCCCGGCCGGCCCCGCCGCCGCGCTCCCACGCCGCCCCGACGCGCCTCTCCCCCGTGCCGCCGGGAGCCGCCACCTGCGCATCGGGCGCGGGCTGCGGTGCCAGCGGCGGGCAGGAACCGGGCGGGCACCGGAGGATGCCGGAGACCGGGCAGGAGCCGCCCAGCGCCCCGCCGCCGCCCCCCAAGGAATCCTTCTACATCAAGAACCTGCTCAACGGCGGCCCTCCCAAGGCACCGCCGAAGCAGCCGCGGGCTCTGTTCGCCCCTTCGGGCAAGGCGACTGTGGACGGCGCCGGCTTCGCCCTCTCGCAGGTGGGCGACCTCGCCTTCCCGCGCTTCGAGATCCCGGCACCGCGCTTCGCCCTGAGCGCTCACTGCCTGGAGCGAGCCCAGACCTGGTGGTACCCCTACGCCCTGACGCCGGCCGGAGCTCACCTGCCCCGCACGGAAGGTACCGCTCCCTCCCGTCCTCCCTTCCTTCCTTTCCTCTCTCCCCAGCGGGGCGGCGGTGGGCACCCGGGGGGGCGGCGGGGGGAAGGCTGACGGCGGGGCTCGGCCGGCTTGTCCCGCTTCCCCTGACGGGACGCGAGAGGCCGGGCTGTGAAAGTCTTTCTTTGTGTCCCTTATCCCCCACCTCCCCTTCCCTCGTCCTTCCCCTCCAGCCGCCGACAAATCCTTGCTGAGGGACTCGTCCCCCGCCTCGGGCACCGACCGGGACTCCCCGGAGCCGCTGCTGAAGGCGGAGGGGGAGCAGAAGGAGCTGGACTCCAAGAGCCCCGACGAGATCGTCTTGGAGGAGAGCGACTCGGAGGAGGGGAAGAAGGAAGGAGGCGCGGAGGACTGGAAGAAGCGGGAGGAGAGCCCGGAGAAGAAACCCTGCCGCAAGAAGAAGACGCGCACGGTGTTCAGCCGGAGCCAGGTCTTCCAGCTGGAGTCCACCTTCGACATGAAGCGCTACCTGAGCAGCTCGGAGCGGGCCGGCCTGGCCGCTTCCCTCCACCTGACAGAGACCCAGGTGAAGATTTGGTTCCAAAACCGTCGCAACAAGTGGAAGAGGCAACTGGCGGCCGAGCTGGAGGCGGCCAACCTCAGCCACGCCGCCGCACAGCGCATCGTCCGCGTCCCCATCCTCTACCACGAGAACTCGGGCGCGGAAGGGAGCGCGGGGGGCGGCGGAGCCCCCGGCACCCAACCCCTGCTCACCTTCCCTCACCCCGTCTACTATTCCCACCCCGTGGTCACTTCCGTGCCGCTTCTGCGGCCCGTCTGAGCCCGCCAGTCGCCGCCGCTGCGCGGAGGGGCGCGGAGAGGCGCGCAAGTCACCGGCCCGCTTGTAAGTACTCCAGGCACTCGTGGGATTCACCCGGACGGCGTCTGCGGGGTTGGGGGGGTGGGGGGTGGGGGTTGGGGGGAGAGGGGTGCGGGGGTGGGGGGACCCCTCGGCGGTGGCGCTAGGAAGAAAGTCACGAAAATTTAGGAAAGAAATGAAATTTAAATGGGGGGAGGGAAAGGAAAATGACGAAAATGAAAGCGGGAACTTGTAGAGAACCCTGGAGCTGTCACACCTTTTGTAAACGTGGACAAAATCCGCGATGGTCTCTGTGGCTTTAGTTTTATTTTTGTAAAAAAAAAGAAAGAAAAAAGAAAGAAAAGAAAGAAAGAGGAAAAAAAAAAGAAAGAAAAACAAAAAAAAAGAAGGGATAATGAATTTAAAAAAAAATTAATTATCCCAGGCCACTCCTCGCGATTTGCCAAATGGTAATGGGAAGCTGAATTTCTGTTCCTTTCGGACCTCTCCTTCTGCCTCCAAATTGCTCAGGCTCTTGATCCTGTCGTGACTCAAACTTCATCGACTGCGGCTTTTCATTTAATCAGAACTCGGTACCGATTTGCCAATTTGCTTTCCCATATTTTGTACCTTTCCGTTTCTGTCACGGGACTTTATAACGAGCAAGAAATCAGCCTCAAAGTGGACGGTTAAATCCATCCGCACGCTTTGAGTGACCCTTATTTATTATCGTTTACTTAGATATTTTTAATTCTTGTTTATAAATCTTGTTTTCCTAATTGTTGGGTTGTTTTTTTGGTTTTTTTTTTTCCTTGTAAAGTTATTTCGGTATTTTGGGAAAAAAAAATCTGTACCCTTTTGCTTTCTTTTGTAATACTAATTATTATTATTATTGTACTTTTGAACTGTGCAATATTGTACGACGATTCTTAAAGCACTGCTTTTATTTGAATGGTGAGGAAAGGGTTTTTAGCATTGTATAATTGCGTTCGTTCATGTTGTACAAAATAAAATTAAAAAAAAAAGAAGAATTAAATGCGAAGGAAAGAGAAGAGAGGAGCAGGGCATGGGAATAAGCATCAGCTCAGCTTATGCGAATAAATAAGGGAGATTCGGTGAGCTGGGCGCTTTAAGTGAAGGACAATCAACTTTAGGGTAATTTTAATTTATTTGATATGATGTACAGTTTTCTTCTAAAGTCCATCGAGTATGTGGATTTTAATAGGCAGAAATCAAGCAAGGTGTGGACACCTCTAGTCTCTCTCTGTCTTAGTGTCTGCTCACCTGTTGTCTGACAATTGTTTGCTGTCTTTCCAAGGGTTTGGGTTCTTCTCTTTATTTGATTTCTTTTCTTTTTTTTTAATTTTTTTTAACCCTTCGGTTGTACTCTCTGTCCTTTCATTTTCTGTTAGGGATCGGTCCTATTTTTAAAACAGCCTATATTGTTATAAACTTAATGTTGTGGTGAAAAAAAAAAAAATCAATAAAACCCGTTCCTTATCATTTTTTTTAAGTGTGGCTTCGGAGAAAAAAAAACCAACAACAACAACAACAAAAACATCCCCAAAACCCAACCCCAATAAAACCAGCATTGTCTGGTAGCACTGAGGGGCTGCTGGCCGGGGTGGAGGGGCGGGGGCAATGAGCAGCCCCCGCTGGGGGTGGCCAAGTCCCCCCATCCGATGGGGAACAGATCGACGGGGGGGGTGGGGGGGGTTCTGCTTTCCCAGCTCCGCCGCAGCCCGGGGCATCGCGGCTGGGTAACCCCGAGAGAGTGGTCCCAGGTTCACAGGATCCCCTGGAACGGGCGGGTGGGGGGGTGGGTCACCTCCCAAACGGGGGCTACGTCTCCGGGGGCTTTTCCTTGAACTTTTGGCCGCCTTTTCCTCTCCCTCCCGCCGGCTGCTTCTCCTCCCGGCGGGGTCGGTACTGCCCTTCCCCTTCTCCCCCCTTCCCCGCGGGGTTTGCCCAAAGGAACCTCAGTGTGTTGTGCGTGCCCCCACCCGGGCTGCGCCCTCCGCCCGTGGCCGGAGCTGTCACTCGTGTTCATGCAGCCGGGCAGGGTTATTTCGAGATAGGATCGCTCTCCGCTTCCCGCAGATTGGCCCGAATCGAGGTGTTTATAGCGCCGAGGGCAGGATTCGGGGCCAAAGAAATCAAAATAAAACTCAGCGTTGCGAAAAGGTAATCCTGCGTTTTCTTTTCGTTTGGGATAAAAACCCTGGCAATGGGTCGTAAATGAAAAATAAACAGAGTTTCGGAGTCAAAATACGCCGCTCGCTGTGTCGCCTACAAACAGAGTGATGCCTTTTCTGTTTGCAGTACTAACTTTGGGACAAGTCGCTTGCGACTCATTAAAAATATTGTTGTAACAGCAAATACGCTTTTCCATTTTACAGCGCGGTAGCACGATGTTATCAAACGGCAAGTAAAAAAAAAAAACTTCATTTATTTGTGGACGGTGTCCAGAAAACGATTCCGGCCCGACCCGGCCCTTCCCCAGCAGAGAAAGAAGCAGTGGGACGCCAGCGCCGTCCCCACCCCCCGCGCAGCTCTGTCTCCATAACGCGGCCCTTGCGCGGGTGCGGGCAGTGGGCACCGGCCCGTCCTGCATGGCCCGGGACATTCCCCAGGGGAAGTGTTGGTCTTGGTGGGGTATGGTGGGGACGGGTAGGATCTTGGTTTGGTTTTGTTGTTTGG
>JANVCC010000077.1:11287789-11331422 GCA_025345505.1 Todiramphus chloris collaris
CCAGGTTTTCTGCTTCTTGCTGCCCGTGCACGCCGCGGAATCGACAGCAGACAACAGGCTCTGAGACCGCGCAGTGAAGCTAGGCGGTGGGATGAGGCCGGGTGAACCCAATTCGTTGCCCTCTGATCCACACCCCTCCTGCAGCGGGGCTGCTCGGGCTGGACCGAGCTTTTCCTCCCTCCCGGCCGGGAAGAGTCCTCGGAGCGAGATGCTCCTTTCTATCCGCATCCACAGCGAGCTGGGTCTGGCGCTCAGGCTTTTCTCAAGCCCTCTAAAATTCTCCCTAAACTCCATCCTGTCCCCAAACGCTCCGGCAAAACGGGAAGCGAGCGGTTTAATCTCTCCCTTCTCGGGACGGATGTCCACCGTGGAGGGATGGATGGGGAGGGATGCCCGCCGTGGAGGGATGGATGGGGAGGGATGCCCACCAAGCGAGGGCTCTGCGGCAGCTCCGGCTTCCCCGAGCCGCTCTCGGGCGGTGAACACAAGTGAGGAGCGGGACAGGCTGCCAAGGTAACCCTCCCACGCCCCCACCCCATTCCTGGCCATGCCTAAAGTTTCTGGAGAGTCCGTATCAACTGCTGGATGGAGCGAAAGCAATCACTTCGAGCGATTGAATAAATAAATAAAAATAAAATCATCTTTATAGAAGCTGTTTGGCGGGGAGGTTGCTGCGATTAAAAAAAAAAAAAAAAAAAAAAAAATTTTTAAAAAAGTGTTTGGGGGGGGAGATTAAGAAAAAAAAAAAAAAAAAAAAAAAAAAAAGTTGCTTCATTCCTCTAAGCTGTTGGCAACTCCGCGGCCACTTCTGTGTTTACTGCTCGGCAAATCTCTGCCTTTGTTTGCAATTCAGGAGATAACACAGTTCTTCTCGGCCACTGTTTTGAGCTTGGCTGAACAGAACTAGCTCTCCTGTTTGTGGTCGAAACATACATGTATTTCTTTTATTTGGTAGTAAATAGAGCCTTGCTGTGTATAGCAAACAGCGGCGAGAAAGATATAAACTTCCCGGCCACCAGATTTGGGGATTCAGAAGAGTTTTGCTTCCCGGAGGGCTGAAGTAGGGACTGGGGTGCGGGGTTCTGCCCGTCCAGCAGCTGCACGCTCCCGGCAAGCGAGTCTGGGAGGTTGGTATTTTTAAATTTATAATTATTATTTAATGATTTTTTTTTTTTCTTCCGAAGATTTGCACATTTTTTGCTACAGGTTGGTGGGGAACTGTTTGATCCTGCTGGCAGGGGCTGGCGGCAGGACGGGCGGCACTGTGGGAACACACCGTGGGGACGCACGTAGCCGTTCCCCGCTCCGGGAGAATAATCCCGCTTTAAAACGTTGGTGGAAATACGGGGACTTTTTGGGTGGATTTGTTGGGGGTTATTTGTACTGCGGGTTTTTTTGGGGTTGTTGATTTTGTTGGGGTTTTTTTTCTTTCTTTCTTTCAAATATGCTGCAAGTGTCTCTGTAATAATCACTTTACTCTATCGACTTGGTATAGTGTGCTAACGGAATGAGAAGACCATTAAGAGCATTAACAGATTGGTACAGCATAATGCTTCAGTTCATATTGATCGCGAAACGTCTGTAAAATATTGTTTCAAATGAATCTATTGTTCCTGCGCTCTTTCGGCGGTGTTGATGACCTTGGTTTGTTCTCGCACATCCAAATTATCCCCTCGCCTCTCCCATCTCATTGGGAACCGGGCGGCAGGACCCGCCGGCCTCGCTGCCCCGGGCCACCCCCTGCTGCCCGTCGCATACCCCAAAGCGTAATCTAAGTCGCAACCACCTCAAAAATGTACGGGGAAAAAAACCCCAAAACCAAACCAAACCAAACCAAAAAAGGCAAAGGGAACCGGTGTGAGTGCACCCACGAGTGCGAGGAGATGTTCTCCCAAGCCTCCCTCGGCTCCGCACCGTGCGCGGCTGCCGGGGAAGCTAAAACCGCCTCTCCCGGACCGCATCCGCGGGTTCATCCAGCGAAGTTGCCGAACGGAGAGGTCTAAACCTGTTTATATCAATATCAAGTTGAAAGGGAGGCAGATCCTACAGACTTTCCCCCACGCCACATCCCCTCGGGGCTGGCCCGGGCCAGGGCGAGGGGGGACGGCGGGGAGAGGAGTCCGTTCGTGACTCTCCTGAGCTTGTCGTGCATATTTTACAGCCTAAATCAGCCAATCCCTCTCGATCAGAGGAATACCGCCGATTTAAAACTCCCTCGCCCCCCTCCCTGCCGCGCTAGAAGGGGCCGTGGGACGCCCGTCCCGTGCGTGTCACCGCCCCCCCCCCCCCCCCCCCCCTTCGGGGACACGCGTGTCGCCCGGGCAGCGTGTAGAGCAGCCCCGCGGGCGTGGGAAGCGGCAGCTCGACGGGAATAAAACCACCGTTTCTCCCAGGTTTGGTCACCTGGTCTCCTGAGCTCCGATATTTTAAATAAATATAAAGAATCTCTTGCTCTCCTCAGCTCTATTCGCCTTCATGATGGAGTGGAACCATCAGATTTTCATCAAAGTTCTATTAAGTGAAACATAGGTTGCAGGGCACCCTCTGATTGAAACAGTTTAAATTTTAATTGTGTTTTTAATTTGACATATAGTTGCAGAAAGGAATGACACTACAACGCCAAGGGGCGGTCGATTTTCTTAATTTCTCCCAGAGGAATTGATGAGTCTATCAGGCCACTAGATTGGAAACACATTAAAGCTCTCTGGTTAGGTTGTTAATTGGAACTTGATGGATAGGGGGCCTTGGATAGGCTATGCTGATCCAATCTTCATGACTTTCTGTTTTCCAATAAATTACACGATTCATTTTCCAGCCACAGATTACATAAATTGTACACCTCTAGGGCTCTCTTTTTCAAATAGGGAGCCCTTTTCCCCAAAAGCCTATTGCGAGATGTCATTTGCACCAAAAAACGAGCAGCAGAGGCTCTTGAATGAAAATCGAAACATAATCAACGTTTATACTTAGAAAATTTATTGAGATCATTTTCTCTGGTATTTCCTTATTTTAAAGTTTGGACGCGCCATATATCATAATCCACACGTGTAAAGGGGACTGTGTTTAATATTTATCGAAGCTTGATTCCAAGATCAAACTTGTTTATGACTTCATCTGTCATTTCGGAGGGAACCTTCTCCCGATATTACGGCCGCTCAACAAGCCTATTTTCCGAGTGCTGCAAAAGCAGCGGAGATCAATTTTTATTAGGCTCCCTTTGAAAGCTTGCTCAGGGCCACTTTAATATCGAGCATTGTAATAATCTGGAGATCTAAACTTTAAGCGTTCGCTCTGTCTTTCAAAGTTTATCTTTGCCGTGGCGTTTGATCATCTGTGCCCCGACGGGACGGGCTGAGGGGAGGAGTGTGGGGGAAAGCGGCCAGCAACGGGTTGCCCCCACGCAAAACCCTTAACGTGGCCGCCAGCCTCTGCCCTGATGAATATTTGATCAGATGCTAATAAGAGCATGGTTGGACTGTTTCCCCCCGCGGGAGCGGCGCCGGGTCCTCCTCTCGGCGAGCATCCCAGAGAGGCTGCCTTGGCTTCCCTTCCTCCTGAGAGGAGCGGCCGTTTCCCAAGTTTCACTTGAAATACTGATTTCAGGGAAATCCCGTCGTTTTCTCGCCGTGTGCGGTGAGAACTCGCTCTTGCTTGCAGCGTTTTTGCATCCCGCCCCGGTCAGCATCCATCCCGGGAGCATCGCCCACGGCCCGGCCTCAGCCACCCAACGGGCGGCTCCCACGGGCAGGACCCCCTCCGTGGGGAAGGGAGGACAGCGTCAGGGATACACTGCTCTGCTGGTGGGCTTTGAAGAAAGGAGCTCTGGAGTGGGCGGCAGATGGAGACCATCAGTGCCACTGCGGTGTCACGTCGAAGGGCTACTGGGAGAGAGGGGTTACTCCTCGGATGTATTCCCTCCCTGCTCCGGGCTCGTACCCGCGGAGAAGCCGAGGGTTGGCAGCTCCCATGGGCTCTCCCTTGTTTGGTCTCCTCGACGGCTTTTGCCCAGATTCTCCTCGCCCAGCTCCCTACCCGCAGGAGGGGTTCTGGGGTCTGGGTACGGGTCCAGCCGGGGCGGCAGAGCGGGATGAAGGACGATTTCTTAAATTGTATTTCAGTGCGGGGTCTTTCCGGGTTAATGAGCTGACATCATGATTAAAGCTGACCATTTGTAATGTGTCGCGACCCTGTTGAAAAGCACTGAAAAGGTTAATGTGGTAAAACAGGACAGCACCTGCCCCTCACAGGGAGAGGAGGAGCTGGAACACTTTTCCTAATCAATTAGTCCATTAATGAGTCTATCAAGTAGTTAAGTAGTTAAAGATTATGCCGCTGGTCTGGGTAACAGTCGTCATCTCGCTATACCTAATTATATTATAAGTACTTTATTCAATATACCAGACATAATATGGTGACTCGGAGTTAATGAAAATGTCATTTTAAAACGTCTTGACATTTGTCTCTATTGATTTGTATATTTCCATCTCGTTCTTTGCTTTCCCCTATTTGATTATTTGGGGTGGGGGGTGGGGGTGGTGAAGGGGGTGTCTGTATTTTGGAGACGAGGAAGGGTCGTACCAGGGAAGGAATCAGAAGCCGGAGCCGGAGTGCCTCCGCCGGCAGAGACCCCCGCCCCACGCCGCTCGGGCAACCTGGGGTTAAAAATCTGGTGCCGCGGCCCCTGCCAAGGCCAAGGGTGTTGCGCCTAGACAAGAATCCCATCAAAACCACCGGGATTTCCGAGCTGGAGCAAGCACTTGCCACTCTCTCTTCTCCGCAGGCTGCCTCCCCAGCAGTACCCGGGGGCTGCAGCCATCCCTCGGTGTTGTTTTCCCCGGATATGCGGGGTGCAGAGCACTGGCCCAACCAGCCGCAAAAGTCGCCCAACTTCATTAATCAACTACATTTCCAGGCGGCTCAGCCGTCGGAGCCCGGCCGAAGCTCGGGGGCAGCCCACGAGCACGGGTGGCCTCAGAGGGGAGGAGGGCCAATGGAGACGGGGAAGCAGAAGCCGGGGGAAGGGAGGGAATCCCAGGCCCACCACCCCGGGCAGCTGTCGGGGCTCGGCTCCCGCCTGGCATCTCCGGGACAGGCTCCGGGGAAGGGGGCTGCAGGTCCCCGCCGACGTGGGGTTGGGGTGTTCCTCGGGCCTAATCGCGGCTCCGTGCGCACCCAGGAAGGTGGGGGACGCCGGCGAGGTTCCTGTCCTCTGTCCTTTGCTCCCCGTTCCCTCGGGGACCGGTGTAACACAGCGGCTGCCGCCCCAGCCCGGCCACTGACTGCCGCCCGCAGATTTCCCTTTCCAAGGGAAGGCGCGGCAGGGGAAGAGCAACGATCGCTGTGATTTACACCCCCCGAGAGGAAGAGCCCTTGACTCCTGGCAAAGTTTATTCGGGAATGCAGGAGGACATCTCCTCCCTCCCTGCAGACCCTGGGAAGGAAACGCAGGAGGCATTTCGCGAGACGTTTGTTATCGGTTGCAACGCGGGCGCAAACACCAATTTCTCGAAGGTTTTCCAGCCAGCACACCGTAACAGTTCTTTTTTTTTTTCCTCCCCCTTCTCTAATGAGTAGAAGGATAAAGATGCCCGGATATGTTTATCCCAACACCCACCCCCCCCGCCAGTATAAGCCATTCAGGCCACGTCCCTATCACCCACTCGAGGTGGAGGCACGGCGGGAGCTCCGCATCCCTCCCTCGGGGGCGCAGGGTCAGAATAGTCCCGGGGAACAGCGGTGAGGACCCAGCAGGGGGTCTCCCCGGCTCCGGTGCCTTGCCGCCCCCCGCCCCGGACCCCGCGGGCTTCCAAACTTTCCGTGGCCGCCGCCGCCGTGATTGGCGCGGCGGAGGCCACCTCCATGCAAATGAAGCCCCGCCGCCCGCCGCCCGCAGATCAATAGGGACGCGGGGGAAGGAGCATGCAGTCCGCCTGGGCAGGCGTGGGGAGAGCCGGCAGCGGCACGGCGAAAACACCCCCAAAACAAACCCCCCGTCTGCTCCCCGCACCCCCCACCCCTTCCTCCCGCACACCCCGGCCTTCCGAACGCCTCTAAAGCGTGAGCTTCCCTCCTCTGCTTTCTTATGAACCCAGGATGAGCAGCAAAGAAGACCCGAGCAAATGCTGTCCGGCGGCTGCTCCCATCTCCAGTTTCACCATCCAGTCGATCCTGGGCAGTGGCAGCACCGAGCCCTCCCGGGAGGCCGGCGGTAGGGCGACCGCCTGGCCCGCCCGAGGCAGGACCCTCTCCCTATCCTCGGAGGACGAGGAGCCGGAGGAGAGATGGAAACACCGCGGCTGCTTCTGCCCCGAGGCTGAGGGCCCCGCCGAGGCGTGCCACAAGCACCAGCCCCTCAGCTTCACCTGCCTCGGTGAGTAGCGGGACGGGATGGGACGGGGCGGACGGGGATCACCGGGAAGGGCCGCGGAGGGCTCGGCCCCGGCCCGGCCCCCACCGGGGAGGGGGGTGGAGGGCATGTCGCACCCTCCCTGCTTTCGGGGCAGAGCAAATTTGCGCCGTCCGTGGTTGAAGAGGGGAGAAAGGAACTCCGTCAAAAATAGGGTGGCTTCTATTTTTTTGTTTTCTTTTTTTTTAATTCCTATCCCGCTTGGGGTTGATTCCCCCGAAGGGGCGCGTTGCGATGGATGATGCTCGTTTTCTTAGAATCTGCTTATTTATAATGCTTGGGCAAGAGGAAGAAAGATGTTTATTTTTTAGCGTTAATTCTGAGTAAACGGTCTGTGAAATGCAATGCTATAAAGTAAAATCTGCCGGCTCTTGTCGGACTGGAAAGCAACCTGGTAGTCATCTGCCTTCACTGAGGCATGGACACCCACCTGTCCGTCCATCCATCCATCCATCCATCCATCCATCCATCCATCTGATGGAGGACAGGGATAGACCAGAGAGGGATGGTTTCCCCAGACTGTGGTTTTCACTGGGAGTGGAGGCGAAGGGTGCTGGGAGGCTCGCCTCGGTGCTTCCCTCAGCTGGGGAGGCGGCGGGGGAGCTGGGCTCGACCGTCGAGGTGTTGCCGGTGCCGGCCGCCGTGCGACCTCCCCACGCTGATGCTCTGTTGCAGGTAGTGCCAAGGGAAGCGGAGCGGCGGGCAGCGGGGAACGGGGACCCTTCCTCTCGCCACCCCAGCAGCAGGACTGTAAGGAGGAGAAGGAGAAGCCTCTGGGACCCACCTCACCCTCCTGCGGGGACCGGCAGCGCGACGGCAGCGACCGGCAGGCCGGAGCCGCCAAGAAGAAGACACGCACAGTGTTCAGCCGCAGCCAGGTCTATCAGCTGGAGTCCACCTTCGACATGAAGCGCTACCTGAGCAGCTCGGAGCGGGCCTGCCTGGCCTCCAGCCTGCAGCTCACCGAGACCCAGGTGAAGACCTGGTTCCAGAACCGCAGGAACAAGTGGAAACGGCAGCTCTCGGCCGAGCTGGAGGCGGCCAACATGGCCCACGCTTCGGCGCAGACTCTGGTGGGGATGCCGCTGGTGTTCAGAGACAATTCCCTGCTTCGAGTGCCGGTACCCCGGTCCATCGCCTTCCCCGCCCCTCTCTACTACCCCGGCAGCAACCTCTCGGCCTTACCGCTCTACAACCTCTACAATAAGATCGACTACTGAGCCACCGCTTTCCCTTCCCTGCGGCCGCCCCGTCGGGGCCGGGACTGGGGCCGGGACCGGGGCGTCCGCGGAGACTCTGTGCGAGCTCTCGTCCCATCTCCGCGGCGGGGACAGAGAAACGAAACTGATGGGAGGGACGGGCAAAAGGAGAGCCCGGGGAGCCGGGGGCACACCCACCCGCCCTTCCCTCCCACTATCCTGCCACTTGAAAAACAAAAATAATTAAAAAAAAAAAGAAAAAAAAAAAACGTTATTTCAGATCTGTAAATATTTTTAAAGAAAGAAAGAAAAAAATAATAAAACGTTTTAAGCCTCGTTTGTAAATTTGCCAGCTCGATCGCGTGTTCCCTGCCCGAAAGGGTACCCCGGGACCGGGAGGTGCCCCACAGCCGGGCTGGGCACGGCGGGGAACCCGTGGCACCTAGGACCGATGCACAGAAGAATGAAAACGACATGTAAAGCCGTGATTGTTTTTGTTGTTGTTGTGTGTTGGGGTTATTTTTTTTTGGTTGGTTGGTTCGTTTTTTTAACGGTTTTTTTTTCTCCTTTCTGCCTCTTGCTCGTTATCTCGTTTCCTGCAGGAAATCCCAGGCAGGCCTGCCCATCCCGTTGCCCGTGGCCCCGGAGGACCGGCCGGCGCTCGGTCCCCTGCTCTTGACTGAAAGACGAAGGGCCTTTCTCAAACTCGTAGAAGCGGTTTTGGAAACGGGGGTCGTTTATCTGGTTTGCGAAGTATTTTGCTAAAAGCAGCGGTGGAGTTCCCTGTAATTGACCCCGGGGCTCGGCCGCTCCGGGCTCGCAGTTCCCGGTTCTCCGTGGCTCCTCTCCCGGTCCCGGAGAGCATCCACTGCTGCCTCTCCCACGGAGGACGGAGTCAGTCGTTCACACACCCCAAAAAAAAAAGTAAATCCCACAGCAAGTGGTATTTAAACGGCGGCCGCGGGCTTGGCGAGTACCGCCGGTACCGAGCGCGGGGGATGTTTGCAGCGGCAATAACGAGGGTGCCTTCACCAGGTAACGAAAAAGAAAGAGAAGATCGGAAAGAAGATCCGGAGCGACAAATAAGGTGATTTTCAGTGGGAACGAACGAGCTGTCCCAGCGCTTCGCAGCCGGGATTTTCAGCCGCGGACCCCGGTTTGTAGCCCGGTGCCGCCTTCTCCCGGCGGTAGCGGCAGGCCGGGCTTTGCTCAGCCCCGCTGCCGGCGGGGACACCGAGGTGAGGACCGGCACCCGGGTGCCCGTGCCGTCGCTCCGCCTTCGGGACTCTTGTTTTGTTTTGTTTTTTTTTTTAAGGGGCAATAACTCGTATTTCGGGTTCAATCGTTATTAAAGCTCAGCAGAAGCTGTCGCTACTCCCCGAGGCACGGGCCTGGAGCTATGACCTGGCTGGGACCCGCCTGGGACCGGATTCATCACCGCCTCCCGTCGGGGGAACCGGACGGCGCTTACCCCAACCGCGGCCTCGGGCAGCCCGGGGCGGGGGTGAGACCATCGCAACCCCTTCCGGGGGACGCCCGGGTGCCTCCCTCAGCTGGGGACGGGGCACGCAACGCCGCCGCCCAGGAACCCCCGTTAGCAGCCGCTGATGACAACGGGAGCGACGGGGAGAGGAGGCCGCCCAGCCCGGCCCCTTCTCCCCAACCAGGGCCCCGACTCACGGGGACCGGCGGACTACACATCCCGGCGTGCCCCGCGGGAGAGAGACATGGGGAGCGGCCGGCGCGCGGGGCACGCCGGTTAAACGCGTCGTTCCGCCTTTTCGAATTGGCCAATGGCGGGGCGGCTCGGGGCCGGCTGTGGGCGGGGCGAGCCGGAGTGCGCGTGCGCGGGGGCGGGCGGCGGCATTGGCGGCGGTTGTTGGCAGGCCGGAGGCGCGGGGCCCGGGCGGAGAGTCGAGGTGAGACCGGCACCGGGACCCTGGCCCTCTGTGCGGTGGCGGGAGGAAGGTGTGGAGCTCTGCGTGGTACGGCCGGGCCTGCGTGGCGGGGCAGCGCCGAGGCCGGAACGGGTGGCGCGGCCTAGCCACGGCCTGCCCTTAACCGCGCCGGACGCTGCGGCCTTTCCCGCCGCCCTCTCGGCTCTTCCCTGTTTCGCGTTCACTGTCGGGGCCGCAGGTGCCGTAGCTTCTCCGCCGCTGGCCTCAGCCCGCCCTCGTTTTTCGGGCCCTTATCACACTTCCTTTCGCTTCCCCCCGCAGCATCTGCATCCTGACGAGCTTCTCCGGGACCGGGCTCTGAGAGCGGCTCTGCCTCTGACGCCTCAGCGTTTCCCTAATCCGCCGTTGCTACAAGAAGAAAGCTTTTCTTCGGCGTTGCGTGGAGCAGCGAGAGGAACTCCTGCAACATGAAAACGGTACTTTTAAAGTCTTTTTAGGGAAAGTACAGGCTGGTTGTTCTAAGTGCTCGCAGCAAAGCGGCCTGCTTTGTTCCAGCAGCGCTTACCGGCCAGCTGAATGATAGAGCGTGCTATGTTAAGAGCTATAAAAGCATTGCTTTCTTATCTGCTCAGTTAAAATGAGTTTTTAGAAGCGATGGAATTGCAGAACTGCTCCCCATAGTTAAGGCAGCATTGCAGTTTCAGCAGCGTCCATCTTCCCAGTAACGTTTTCTTAATGAGTTATCTCATGTGCTTGATCAAATGAGCAAGCGTTTCACCAGGACTTTGTTGGTTGAGGTGAGTATGACAGTTAACTGGCGTTGGCAGGCCTGGTTGTGAAGCAGTTGCATTTGTGAAAATCTGCTGAGTACTTTGGTTTTTTAAACTTTTAATTTATTAAAAGCTATATCTAATTTATTTACTTTTAAGCATGTAAAAAGTAGAATGTATTTCAGTCCTGGATTTATATTTGTATTTGTATTTATATTTATATTTTATCTGGATTAAAAATAGCTCTGGGACATCCTTCCAGGTTTCTGATATAAGTAGTTTTGCTTCCAGGAGTGCTACTTGTTGATTGCTTTTTAGGTTGGTAAAGTGAGTGTTGTAGCAGGAGCCTCGAATTCTTCATGTTTGTTTGTTTTGAGTTTTCTGCCACAACAGACAAGGAAATTAATTAGCACATCCATGGAGTTGCTCTGAAGTGCTTTAGATTTTATGTCTTTGTATACCCATCTGAAATGCTTACTGAGGTTTCACTGCTTAAAAGTGTGATGAAGGTGCTGCTGAATTCTCTGTAGTATTTGTATAGAAATATGTGGCAAATTCGCAAGCCTATCTGTCTTTTGGCCAAGTATTCCCAAAGAAGAGCTGAAAAAAGGGATCAAGAAGGAAGTTTTTATCTCCTGTTTTTAAAAGTTTGATTTTTCTTTTTTCCTCACTTCATGTTTAAGTAGCAGAGAGAGCACTTTGTGTATTGCTGTGTTTGTTTGTTTGTTTTTAAGGATGTCTTATAGAACATCCATCAAAGGTCCCACTTAAGAATTTTTTCCAGCGTAAGAATGTGCAGTACCCACATGATTAAACAACTTGGTGACTGTTCAGTGACTACCAAGTACTGAACTAGAATAATTGTGCACTAAATTTGAACCTTGTCCTTGTTCATCTACTCCTTCTCGCTTGATTTATTCTTGGAGGTCTAATCTTACTTCTGCAGTTGTACATACAAATTCAGGAGTGATAGCATTGTAGAAAATCTGAGAAAATTTACTACTATGTCCATTTAACATAAAGGAAATGTGCTGTTAAAACTCCTGAAGCCTTCAAAAAAAGCTTTTTTTGGGGGGTGTACATACAATGTACAGTTTCTTCTCTCAAGGTCTGCGTTGTTTTTCCAGCTGAATTTTTCTGTTCTTTGAATTTTTGTATATACAACTAATTATTCCTGTGAAGTGAGTCCTGCAGTTACCTTCAGTCTCATTGAGCTGTCATTGAATTGTTAATTTTTTTTGCTGTCACATCACATTTATAGGTTTGCTCTGTATTTCAGTACCTCACAAAACATAACTTTCCCTTCTTATCTGACCCTCTTTAGACTCTGGGGGGGGGGGGAACCCATCTTAAATCTATTTAATTGGAAGTTAAAAGGGAAACCTAAAGATTGGAAAATTGCAGTGAGCCTGAAACTATTTAATGATGATCCAAATACAGTTCTTGGAAGTATATGGCAGTCACACCAAACCAACACTTTTTGTTGGACTTTTCAGGTCAGATTCTTTTCAGTCTGCTTGTGTTTTTTAAAGTTAACTACTTGATGCTCCCAGTGACTTATAAATATTTACTTTATCATGTATGTGGCTGTATTTTTATAAGGGAAACACATTTGCAAGTAAGGATATGTAAGCTTATAGATGATAATAAAAATAAACTTTTTGTAGTGTTTATTCCATGTTATATTTGGTATTTATATTTAAAATAAATATCTATGTGGGAGGAATTTCTTGAGGTCTTAGATAGCAATCAGCATCTTGAATTTGAGAGTTTGTCAGAAATCTGGGTGCTCTGAACTCTTTCTGTGTAAAAGGTACTAAATTTTTCAGGTCTACACTGTCACCTTTAAGATGGATCAGTTAGCTAACTAACTTGCTAGCTTTATGTTCTCTTATTAAGTAGCTCTTGTTACTACTAAAATTGTATCTTTGTGCTACTATTTTTTCAGATGACGGGATCAAACGAGTTCAAACTAAATCAAACTCCAGATGATGGTATTTCATCAGTCAAGTTTAGTCCAAATACATCTCAGTTTCTGCTTGTTTCATCCTGGGACACAACTGTCCGGCTCTATGATGTTCCTGCCAACACCATGAGACTCAAATATCAACATTCAGGAGCTGTCCTTGACTGTGCTTTTTATGTAAGTATCTGAGGTGGAGTTTTTTTAATTTGTTTTTTATACATACGTAGTGCCCAAGGTATATGAGAAGTTGGCAGTCTCTGAAATTGAACTGATAATGAAATCTCACCTGAATTCTACTTAAAAAACCAAAAAAGCTTACTTTTACCAATTATCCTTCTTTTAATGAATGCCATTCAAGTCCCAAGTATTTCCTGTGGCGGGGTGCAGCCACGTAAGCAATTTACTTCAGGTAGAAATGGTAGGCAAAAGTAGTTTGAGTTGTTTTGTGCTGTTTCTGCAATGGAAAGGTAAATTGTGTGTGTTACTTACAGAGTTGTATTGGTAATACGTACCCAGAAATCATTTAAAATAAATGCCCACAGCCAATCATTCTTTGTTTATTAACAGTCTCATACAGACTTGTTTTGGAAACATGGCATTGTTCCAAGGGAGCCACTTACCAGATACTGTTTATGTCTTTTGAACACATTGGATTTGAAATGTGGGTGGTTTGAAATTTATTGGAGCCACTGTTTTTTTTTTTTAATTTATTTTTTTTATTCTTTTTTTTTTTTTTTTACATAGAAGGCTTCAATTAGTGTTGTGGGTTTTTTTTTTTGCATTGTGGCATATCCTCCAGTGTCTTGATCTGGATGTGTTACTGAAAGTTTTAAGAATCAGTTTAAATTTTTAATTCTGCTTGTGGTTTTTTCACTGAGCATTTTGTCACAGAGCTAACACCTTTACTGTGGATCAACACACAGGTTCTCAGTTTCTGGTTTCCAAATTAGTTTTAGAAGGAATACAGTTCAGTTAGGTGGAACTGTCTTTGGTTGGTGATCATTTAAAAAAACTGCTACAAGCAGTTGTAAGCTGTTGTAGAAACACAAGTTATTTGATATAACCTCTCACTGTTTTTATTTCTTTCTAGTTTTACTTTTGAAGTTAAAAAAAAAATCATATAGATCAAAGCGCTTCGCTGAAATATTTTGCAAAGCTTCTCTCATTTTCCTGTTTATGGTCTGGCCTGGATTTTAACCCTTATGTCTTAATTCCCATCTTCCCAAAACTTCTGAAAGTGAGTCTTGTGCCTAGGAGATTAAATGTATAGCAGACAGGGGAACTTAATGCATGTCCTAAGGTGAATTTTTTTGTTTTATAGGATCCTACCCATGCCTGGAGCGGAGGATTAGATCAGCAATTGAAAATGCATGATTTAAACACGGACCAAGGTAAGCAGATTAAATTCTGTAAGTAGTCTCAACAACTGTTTTAAGCTTCTGATTTATGTTCTTACATGAGTGGAATATGTTTGAAGTTTTTTAGAGGGGGGGTATTTGCTTTAAGTAGTAGCCTCTATTGATTTAAGCTGTCAGTGTAGTGCTCAGCAGTTGTCTTTGCTCTGCAGCCCTTCCTGATCACCAGGGCACTGAACAAGGCCATTCTCCTTCCTGTGTGATTGAAGATTGTGCTGTAGTACCTTTAAGTGTAGGGCTGAATTCATTGCTGCCAAACGGAGAGTTTAAACTGGTTTTTCTGGTGATAAATATTCCTTGATGCATTTTAATATGCACTTCTTTTTGCTTATTTTAAGGTGAAAATGGAAGGAAAGGAAATAGCTATGTACTTGTCACACTGACAGAGGTGTGCATCCTACGTGCCTTTATGTAGCAGAATAACTAATAGCCCTAATAAGCACCACCTAAAAGCAGAGAAGCATTTGTTAGTTTGCCAGAAAATTTGGTAGATGCTTGTTGTAAAATGCGTTCAGGTAGACTTCTGATGCTAATCCTGCTCTGCCATAGGCTCCTGTGTCTCAATTAGGGGGAATTAGCTAAGCTGAACGAAAACTGAGCATGTTATTTTTCAAAGGCTTGTAGTTTAGACATACTTAGAATCATCTTTCACATGCATGACAGAACTGAAAACTTTTGCCTTGTCAAGCATCATGGCCTCAGACTACCTTTTTTCTTTTCCCCTAACAAAACATTGCCCAAAAGTAATAGTTCCAGTGCCTCATTGATGCAAAATATGGAGCTAGTTTGTCTAAGTTTCTTTTTCCTTTATGTGTGTGATAAAGAGAAAAGTGAATCTGAGTGAGATAAATGTGATCACCAGAACCAGCCAATAGCCAGGGCTTGACAAACTTGTGTGCACAGTAAAGTTATGAAAGAAGTCAAATAATTCTGTTATAGTTGACTTTCTAGAAGTGTTCATGTTAGTATTTTTTATTAACATATGGTATTAATTCCTTTCTTTTGTCACTAATGTATACAGAAAGCTGAAGTCACTTTCTGCTTTAGTGTCTGCATCAAAGGTGGTGATACTGTTTGATGCTGAACCGTTTATCTTTTTATCTCTGAAGATCTCTCTGTGGCTGCCTAAAATTTTTAAGCTGTCTGTGTAGTGCTCAGCAGTTTTCTTTGCTCTGAAGCCCTTTCTGATCACCAGGGCACTGATCAGGCTCAGGAGACATACGTTTAAATTTAACAATCCTGATCTTTGCCAAAACTTATGTTTATGACCTGTCCTCAGAGGGACTTCTGGCACATCAATACAACCCTGGGCATGTCAGAAAATATTGTGTTTGTACTGTGTCCTTTTTCTGTTGTTTACTAAACATTTACACATTCTGACTGATTGTAGACCCATCAAAGTTAACACATGTTGTATTTTCTTACAGAAAACCTTGTTGGTGCCCATGATGCTCCTATCAGGTGTGTCGAGTATTGCCCAGAAGTGAACGTCATGGTGACTGGAAGCTGGGATCAAACAGTTAAACTGTGGGATCCCCGGACTCCCTGTAATGCAGGGACCTTCTCTCAACCTGAAAAGGTATGTACTGGATGCTGTGTTCCAGGTGATATGTTAAATAGTACATCCAGTGACTGGTTAAACATCACCACACAGGACACTGTCTTAAACTAAATTGAAGTTAAAAAGTTACATTTAATGGTTTTTCAGCTGTGAAAACATTACATCTTAAAATACTGGTATTTGGAATATATTGCAATTTCAGGTTAAGGCTTTGAGCTTTCATCAGTAGGAGAATGTAACTTAGTTCTTGGCACTTGTGGTGGACCAAATTCTTATATTTTAAAACAAACTTGAGGAAGGAAAACCTTACAAACACAGCCTGTGAAATTGAAGCAATCACTAATAATCCTTGGCTTAATTGTAATATGCACTATTGATTTCCTTAACCGTTAAGACTTTCAGATGTACTGGATCCTGTCAGTCATAAAATCTGATTGCTTTGCAGTGCTCATAGAGATATAGTAGGAGGGCATTTACATTGCCTGAAATACTTTTGTTGGGTTTTTTTTCACTGATACTAAAAGACTGAACAGAATTTGCTTTTATTGTAACTTACCTGTCATTCTATGAACACCTGGTCAGTTCAGACATTCTCCTGATACTAAAATCCTCTGTGCATAAGAGAAATAAGGTAAAATGTAATGTCTTAAGCTTTTTCTGATGGCTGTATGGCACGTGGATCTTTATACTGCTTACAGTGGTGTCACTGAAAGAATTCTAGAACAGTAATTTCTATTTACATTTTCTTTCATACACTCCTAAACACAGGCTGGCTTATTGGATAATTTTATGTATGGGGTGGGTTTTTTGACTATACCTTTAATTTCATTTAGCTCTGTCACGTTATATTGTCAAGTCACAATTATGAGCCCTTATTACATTCCCTATTGCATCTAAATAGCTATTGCTATTTTTACAACACAGTGGAACCTACTTCTGGACAGACCTTTGTTCAGAATAAAGTAATAGCATTATTTCTAGTTTTGATTTATAGTTGTATGTAGCATGTAAAGAACTGTGATAAATTGCTGACAGAATATCATATAACGGACAGCCACAGTGAATCAAGCTGCTTATTGGTTCAGCAAGGTTCATTATGTCATTTTTTTAATACTGCCTTTGATGAATGTGAACACCTACTCAACTACATGACAGTGGTTTCGTTTGATTTATGATTCTGTGGTGTAGAAAGAATACTTACTGTACAGGTGTGACATCAGTTTGTAAAGAAGATTTAAGATATTTAATGTTCCTTATGCCTTTGTTTCTATATGTGTATACAAACACACTTTATATAATGCTTATTCATATTTTTGGATCAACTCTTACACCACTAATGAAGGGAAGTTTGAAAACCTGTCTTGTTAAAGCATGTAACTGCTCTTGGCTCAAAGACTTCTTGCCCTTTTTATACCTAAGTTGGGGTCATCAGAAATTTTAGGCAACTTCTGTGTGAACATGTAAGACATTTCCTATCTTAAGACCTTAGTCCGAAAAGGGACGTTCAATAGTCCTATTTTAGAGCAAGAATGTGTGCTGAATGAATGTGGATTGGGTAAAGAAAGTTGTTTTTTAAAAATATTTTTTATATATATATATATAAAAAATATATATAAAAACATATACACATCTGTCTGCCTTTTACTTACGTTTGCCTTTTTTTTAAATTACAAATTAACTTTTTGGAAACATAATTTCTCCAGAAGTGTCTGTAGCAAATGCAAGCTTATTTTGTCTGGTGTTTTAGTACAGTCTTACCAGAATCAAATAGCTTTGCTGAGCTGTATCAGAGAGCCAGAAAGTGAAACTGTGCTTGAGTGAAATTGTACAAGTGCATGCCAAAAATGAGTTGAACCTTTCTGGCAGGATACCAGATGTCTTACAGTTTTTATTTCTGATCTGAGGCATATACAATTTCTGTTTCCTATGTGTTTAGCTGCATTAGATCACCTTGGAAAAACCTGATTCTTACAGTTTGCTCTCGTTAGCAGCTCAGTGACAGGACAGCTATAGGTAGCTGGATCCCACCTTGCTTGTGTATCAACAACTTGTCATTCATTTGATAGCACAGAGGTTTCGACTGAACCTTTTTTCTTAACCTATTTCCAGATGAACTGCATTCCAAATGGAATGGAATTCCAAATTGGAAGGATTTTTATGCTGAATGTTTTAATGAGAATTCTGATAAACAAAAATTAGAATGTCTGAGCCATTTTTTGGAGTAGAGTTGAAATTCCAAGCCATAGTCTTTTTTTTTAATGATGTCAAGCATACTGCTTCCTTCAATTGCACTTAGTTTTAATAAAGTATACGAAGTTCTTTATTTTTTTAAAATGATTTCTTGGCAATTTGTTTGTCTCTATTAAAATGAAACTCAACTTGAAGTATTCTGTTTAAAAAGAAAAAGGCATGATTGCCAGATAGAGGAAACTGAGAAGAAAATGCTTGGTGTGGTATTATGGACTAAACTGAACTGCTAGTGGGGAATGCAAGCTGTGCATACCAAGCAAAGATGAATTCTGACACCCATGCCAATTTCCCACCCTGCTACTTGCCTTGAAATATCCAGTAAACTTAACGCTTGAAATAATTCCTGAGGAAGAGCCAAATAGTACTTCTTTCCCTCTGAAGTTACACATAAATGCTTTTGTACATCTGTAGCATTTAGAACATGGGTAATACCAGCAAAAGGAATATATCTTATTTGTGGAATATTATTCAGACATCACTGAGATCTGCAGGCTGGTAACTGAACAACTGTGCTTGAAATTTAGAATTGCACAAGTACATACACACATTAAATCTTATTTTTCTTTTTTTGCTAAATTAGTTATTTGTAGGATGAGACTGTGGGCTTGATTTTTGAGCTGTGTGCTAGGATACAGAATTAAGGGCAAGCTTTTGAAATGCAACATCAGTGTCTAATCACTAACCAGCTGCACACTACTGCCGTTTGTCCCAAATCTGAGTTAGAAATTCAAAGCTAAAGGCAATTCTATAGCTATAGGTTGCATTGTCCACGTCACCTGCTTTGTTCTTGCATATCGCCGACGTTTTATTTTGTACAAAGAACAATGGCTATCCAGGCTAATGAGTGTTAAATATTGTGTTGTTTTTTTTTTTTTTAAAAGGTCTACACACTTTCTGTGTCTGGAGACAGACTGATTGTGGGGACAGCAGGTCGGAGAGTGCTGGTGTGGGATCTGCGGAACATGGGTTACGTTCAGCAGCGAAGAGAATCGAGTCTGAAATACCAGACCCGCTGTATCAGAGCGTTTCCCAATAAACAGGTATGTGAACCCTGCCAGTAACTCTTATTTCTGCTGAATGTGCTTTAGGAAGAAAGGTGGTTTACTTTTCAAGCTTTCCGCATCTTTCTCTCATTTAAAAAAAAAATTAAAAATTCTTGCCTTTAAAGTTTTGTAATCAAACTCTGGGAAGGGAGGAGTTGGGGGGGGGGGGGAAGTGCTGAGGTCTTGTTCCAGGTTAACTCTTTTTATACAGTATGATTTAGGAATGTTTGCCACCAACTTACCAGCATGTTAATTTTCTCTTTGTTTTCTCTTTGGTCTCCTTTTTAAAAAATAACCTATTTAATGCATTACAATGCTGACATGTAATTAAAAACCAAAATAAATTAAAAAAACAACCCCCAGACCAAAAAGTTGCAGTAGAAGACGACGACAGAATTGGCAGTTGCTCAGCAGTCTCTATGCATTGTAGCTTTCAGTACTTCACTAGGCTGTGAGCAGGGGTAGGATTAAGACTGTGAATGTAGTTTATATATTTTTTTTCTCTTTTTTTTTTTTTATAACTCTGAGTCTGTGTCATGCACTCAAGAACCCATCATCCATTATCTAGGGGGAATTGTACAATTTAGATGATCATACAGCTGTTCCGCATAGGTTAACATCGTGTATCTGTGGTATTTCTCTTTCTGAAGTAAAGCAAGAAGATTAGCTTTTTCTGACAAAATAATTTGGAAGGGAATTTTCCCTTGTACATAGTGATAGTACAGGAATTGCAAGACCTAGTTACTTGTTCTTGAACTGGCATGGCATGAACGCTTTGTCCATTTTCAGTTCCAGTTATAGTAAAACAAGCCGATCTTCCAGATTGTATGTATTATGGATTTTTAAAGAGCCTTGCTATAGCTAAGTATCATTACAGTCCTATTCCTGAAAAGATCTATTATGGGCTTAACTCAGAAGTTATAATAACAGCATCTCAGGTTACTTTAAGTCAGGACTGTAATTAACTGGATAAGTGGACACCACTTATAATCAAGTTTCACTGAAAATACAATTTCAACTTGAGCGTTTAGTTGCTCATATAAAGCTCTGAATGAATATTAATGTAATGTAATTCTGAAACTAAATAGTCCCCCGAGTGTCTCTAATATTTCAGATAATGAGGCCCCAGGGGATAGGTGGGCAAATACAAGAGGTTTCTTAACTTTTAAGATTATTTTTTGTAAAATTTTTTTTTTAATCCCTAAATCAACTTGTGTTTGGACCTGCAGGGGTAATTAAAAGTCTCACTGCGGTGCAGTGAGAATCTCTCTGAGAAACCTTTTCTTTTTCTGTGTTATTTTCTTAGAAGCAGATTTTTGTTGATGTTGCCATGGATCTGTGGTAGCAGGTTCTGGTTGTACACAATTTAATATTGTTTACATTTCATTTAAGTGTAGAGGAGGAGACAAATTGTATTGCAGTTGCTTCTCCAGTTACAAACTCCTAAAACGCTTATCTCTAAATTCTTTTGGTAGGGTTATGTTTTAAGTTCTATTGAAGGTCGTGTTGCAGTGGAATATTTGGATCCAAGTCCAGAAATCCAGAAGAAAAAATACGCATTCAAATGTCATCGTTTGAAGGAGAATAACATTGAGCAGATTTATCCAGTTAATGCGATTTCTTTCCATAACGTCCACAACACGTTTGCTACAGGTCAGATCCTCAATCTTTTGTTAACACTTGCATCAATTTCTTTAGTTTTGATTTAAACAGGTCAGCCTTTACTTCCTGTGCCCTTACTTTTTAAGCATTTATGTTATATTTCTTGCAATGAGAGAAGGGTTTTCAAATGATTTGGTGCAGTGAGAATTAATTACTTGAAGAGGGATTTTGGAAACTACTCGTTGTGCTCTTTACTGAATTATGCAGCTCTGTGTAACCTTGTGTTTTTACTGACAATGTAATTCCAGATACTTTTCTCTTTTCCTTGTTTGTTTGCTTTCCTTTGCTGCATCTTTTACCGTTCTCCTAATTATAGCTTACAAACTGTTCCTAAATTAATTTCCAGGAGGTTCCGATGGATTTGTAAATATTTGGGATCCATTTAATAAAAAGAGGCTGTGTCAGTTCCATCGGTATCCCACGAGCATAGCATCACTTGCCTTCAGCAATGATGGAACTACCCTTGCAATAGCTTCTTCATATATGTATGAAATGGATGACATTGAACATCCTGAAGATGGTATCTATATTCGCCAAGTGACAGATGCAGAAACAAAACCCAAGTGAGTATGCTTCACCTGTATTTGAGACTTGCTGAGCATTCATCCCAAGATTTATTAATTTTCCTAAATTCATGAATAGCATTATTGATGCCAGTAGATAGTGCAGCTTGACAGTAGGGTTGGTTTTGATGTTATCTTGTTCGCCCAAGCTTTCAATATCCGTAGGTTGATAGACGGCTGATGGATAAAATTGTGCCTAGTTGTTTAGTAGGAGAAGAATGTCAAACTCTTCTCCTTTTTGAATAGGTGCTATTATATGAAGCCGTGGAGTTATTGCTAGCTCATTGCTTCGAGAATTAAGTGAAGAATTCAAGAATAATTTATTTGAGTAACTGTTACTGTGTTTGGATATTTAAAACTGGGGAATTAATGAAATCTTTACAAGCTGAGTATGCTCCCGGCTGTCACAGTAGATCCTGTCCTGGGAAGGTTGTGTAAAATCAAGGAAAAGCTTTCTCAGTTCTCGTGTGTTGCGAGTTTGCTGCAGCCCTCTGATAACACACTTTTCTATCATTGCTGCTGTCAAAACGGGGCAAACTGATTGATGGAGGTAAAAGATTTCTGTTAAGCTCGCTTTGGCATGAATGTTACATAGAAAAATTGCTGTCACAGTGCAGAATTGCACTACTCTTCATTATGCTAGCACAGGAGCAGTTGTTTTTATTTTCAAATTCCTGTGGTTTGTCATTGCTATTTTTATTCTTTTTTTTTTTTGCCCCCCTTCTGGTATTCAAACTGTCTTGCACTTTATCTGTTTGTCTCCATTATAGAGTATTTAAGTGGCTGTGTAAATAGATACACATAAGTGGTAAAAGTTCTTGAGCTTAAAACCTCAAGACTTTCCCTCCGCAGCCTGTCCCTTAAGTGACTTGTGTATTGCTTTGGAGCAGCCATTTTATCACTGTGGAGCTGTGAGGTGGGAGTTGCAGAACAATAAATTCACCATCTCACACTTGGAGATGTTTGTTTCAAAATGATTTCCATACTCGTGGAAAAAATAGAACTATTTCAGTATTTATTTCTGGGGCTTCCTCAAGTTAAAAAAAAAATAAAAGAAATCTAAAGATAATTAAAATTTATTTTTAACATCAGGTTGTACTTGTTATATTTGGGAAGGAGCTGAAAAAAAAAAAGTGATAAAAAAATACTTGCTGCTATTGGCCATGTCATAGTAAGAGCTGCTTTCAGTTATTTTTGTTCATTGCTAGTTACAGTTGCTAATTCTGTAGATGCTTCATTCTGCCTTATGAGGAGGTTAATCTACAATTAAACAATATTTCCTCTTGGCCCTCCATTATTTTCTGAAACAGATGGTTCATCATTTCCTGGGCTGTTAAACACAGCAAGGTTAAGGTTAGACTCTTGGGAATCAGCTAGTTTCGAATCTTATTAGGCTGTAGAAGGAAAACTAATAAGAATACTCCTTAATATCATTTTGTGACTGTAAACAATTATTTATTAGCAAACAATTGATCCCAGAAGGGCAAATTGTTTGAGTCAGTAATGAGCTGAGAAAAGACAGAGCATATCTGTGTATTTGGAAAATAATTGTAACGTAATTGCAATGCATTTAGACAGGCATCTTTTTGGACCTGTTTCTATCTTTAAATGAATTTCTGAAAACATTAACAAGGTTTATATGCTTTTCTGACATTTACAAGTTGCTCGTGCCAACCTTAGGGCACTAAGAATGATGTGTGTATTTTAATGTTACAGTAGGGTGAGTCATCTCTGGTTTATTCTAAAAATAAGTTACTTAGGACAGAAGACTAATAGTTGTTTCATAGTGATCTTTTATGCATATTAATATGAAGCACTTAGCATGTCTACATGATGTGTTCTTAAATACATTGAGATGGGGCCATATTAGATAAAGAAAACTTGTACCAAGATACGATATATAATAATTTAGTGATCAAAAAGCTGATCTTGCCAAGTGAAAGCGGTTTTTCTACACATTTCTGCTTTTATAGAATGCTGAATGTCTTTACCTGCTTAGGATTACTCTAAATACTGTTTGCTGAAATACAGTTTATTTCTTTCAGGTCTACTTAGACTTCTGGTGATACTTCTCTCTCTACAAGAGGTGGCCGCCTTCTCCTAACAAGACTAAGCTAAAACAATAGAAGTGAGAAGAACAATCTTTGTACCGAAGTTGTTTTTAAGCAAGAAATATTTGTTTGTACTTTGTAGTATGTCTTAATCTGTCGCTATTTGCCTGCTCATGTTAGTGAAACTCTTCTTTATCTCCTGTCTGTAGCTAAATGAGCTCAGTCCTCTAGGCAACTTTTCCTATACCTTTATAAAAACTTACCACATCTTGTAGTATCTGATTATGAAAATTTCCAGTGGTCTCATAAATGTTCAATAAATATTCCTAGGTTTGTTTTTTTTAAAATACTCTGTGTAACAACCTTTACTGTTTGCAAAATGAACTTTAAGACCAGACCTTTAAGTTGCAAGAATTCCTGAGTTCTCGATCTTCCTGATGGAAAACTTCTGAAACTTTTGTCTTTTTCCAGTGAGGTGAACTGGGAATTTCTTCATTATCCAGGAACGTTGTCTCTCCAGGCAATGTTTTCACAGGGCAGTGAAAGCCTGAAGTTGTGTTAGTTGGGCTTGTTTTTCTCAGTGACTTGATCATTACTGGAGAACAATTAACTTTCTGAAGAAACGGATTTGAGCACGTGGTCCTTTGTCTTGGTGTTTGTTTGTTTTCCACATACTGCATAAGAGACTAAAATTAACGATGCTGGAGAAGAATTGAGGCTGGAGGGGAGCAAATGGAGATTTTTCAGCCTACAGCTCAGTTCCAAGTCTGCAGACCTGACCTGGTAGCCCAGGGTTTACGGAGTAACACAAGTGGAGAGGTAGAAAATAGGTTTCCCCAGAATGGAAATGTCATTCTGGCCACAAAACCCTACGAAAATGTCCTGGGTTTATGAATGTCTTGTTTGCTTTATTGGCAGTTGGTAAGAAAGGAAAGTCCTTCTCACTACAAGAAGGACATTGAGGGTCTGGGGTGTGTCCAGAGAAGGGCAGTGAAACTGGTGAAGTGTCTAGAGCACACATCTGGTGAGGAGCAGCTGAGGGACCTGGGCTTGTTCAGACTGGAGAAAAGGAGGTTCAGGAGAGCCCTTCTCCCTCTCTTCCACTCTGGAGGGAGGTTGGAGCCAGGTGGGGGTTGGTCTCCTCCCAAGTAACAAGCAACAGGACAAGAGGAAACAGCCTCAACTTCCACCAGGGGAGGCTTAGGTTGGATATTAGGAAAAATTTCTTCCCTAAAAGGGTTGTTAAGCCTTGATGCTTAAACTTAGGCAAATGAAAAAGAATTCTTGGGAAAGTCCTATTAGAAAAAGAACTTTGACATTGTGTGTTTTGTCTGGTTTTATAAGCAGGAGTGTAGGTCTGATCAAGAGAGAAAACATGCAAATCTGTGCTAAAATTAATTACTTCAATGTTGCATGTACCTGACTGGTTTGTGGAAATGGAATGCTTTCTGATTTGTACCACCAGTAAAAGCTGTTTCATCCCACTCTGGTTGTAGAAGACTGTCAGGATGCTCTCAGTTGTAGCTTGTATCAGGTGTCTGGGAAGTTCTTAAGTGTTCACATTGTAGTGGATAGTAAGGAGGGACAGAACAAATCTCTTGTGAGGCTTAGAGAAGATGATTAAGCTGTGGGTATTTTGGAGTGGTGATTAGATCTGTACTTCTAGCTACTTCTTTTCTGAGTTATCAGTGCTTGTGTAGCCAGTGGGAGTACTTTATTTCAGAAAACAAAGTTGCTGACAACAGAAGTAGTAACCGATCGTTCCAGTGAAGGTGGTGATGGAGAGGAAGCTGGGCTCTGTGTGCAGAAAGCTAACAAACTTGAGCTGTTACCAGGTAGACGTAGTAAATGAGTCGTATGTGGAATATCTTCTGGTTTGCCATGAGCTGGATAGGGATTCTTTGAAAATATAAACTGGTTTTTATAGGCATGGGGAAAAAACCAATAAATCTTCCTCAATGAAATATGAATAATGACCGTACTACAGCAGCATCCAGCTTCCGTTCTGCTAGGGGTGCACCATCCCTATTTCTTCCAAATTTAATTGGCTTTTTTAGCTCAAGAGGATGCATGACACTCTGATGGTGGGCAAAGGTTGAATTTTTGATGTCAGCTTTGGAAGTGATGACACCTTGGTGTGTGTGATTTTGTTTTTATTTTAATTTGTTTGAGGAATCTTGATGGAGTCTGGGGCCTAACCACAGAAAACAAAGGTTTCTGTGAGAACAACTCACAAATAGCAAGCAAAATTCCTGGCTTGGGGAATAACTGTGGGCTGAAACAGCAGACTTTGTGTTAAGAACACTATAGGTGTTCCAGGATCCCATACCACGGTGTGTCTGTGCAAGTATAAATACATCTATATTTGCAGAGCAAACATACACAATATCTATTGTTTCTCTATCCCTTCTTAGCTGAGTGTGTATAATGTAACAAAAAAACCAGGATTGAGCCCAAAAATGAATTGTTACCTGAAAACACGACAGTGATCCTGCTTAAGAGAGACCTGAAGTGAGGATGTGTCCGGGTTAATGTGAGAAGGCAGAAATAGGCTGGGATAGATGAAACGGTGACAATGTGAAGGGAACATGTGAATGGAGAGAGGACAGAGTGGGGAGTTACAGGGGTAGAACTGTGAGGTGCAAAGTGAAATAAGTAGGGGAAAACAAAGAATTGGGGGAATTCCAAATAATTTGGTTAATAAAGTAGACATGTAATCTGGAAATGATGCCAGTTGTGCAACTTTGCATTGGTAACTACTGGGGGGGGGGAAACTGTTAATGCTTGATGTACTGAGATCTGCATGCTTCAGTGGACAAAGGTAGCCCAAGATACATAGGAGGAGATGGATTTGACTTGCTGGCTCTATTTTGTCTAAAAATGGTAGGAAAATTCCTCTTGGTGTGTCAGTGTTTTATGGAAGCGCTTGAAACAAGAGTCGGTAGAAAATGGACAACTGGGGATAAGGGAGGAAAAGAGAAATTTTGGTCAGGGTTTCAGCTGTGTCTGTACATCAGGAACAATCCTGTCCAGTTGGAATATGGGTGTTTCTTTTACAAGATTAATCTTTTATTAGCTGTCTTGTAGAAATGCGGGGCAAGGCAGAGGTTCGTAAGCCGGAGAAATCACGAAACGAGCCTTTTCTGACCTATATAACAAGCAGCTGAACAAAGAGGGTATACTGACTCATGATCAGAGGAATTGAGATCTAAAAAAGCTCCTTAAGTCATTGCTTTTTGGCCGGTGTTGAGGGCCATACAGAAAACATGGAGCCATAGCCGTCATTCTAATAGAGTCATCAATCACCGTTGACTGCTCGCAGGAAAAAATATCACGGGTTGTCTCTCACAAGAGGCTCATAACACTGTGGTATTAGAAGCCAAGTGGCATCTGTGCCCTGAATGTTACAAAAGCATGCTGGTAAGTGTACTTCTTTCTGTTGGCCAGTACTTCAAGATAATCAGTGTAAGGTTACTACGTAAAGGCCTGGAGCTCTGCCGCATCTCAGGTGTGATGTTTTGTGCTGACGCTGCAATTATAATAAATATATATTAAAAGCCTGTGTCCTGTAGATGGATGTTTTCCCAAGTAAAACCAGCCTCATCTGAGCTTAAAACTGAACTCTGAGCCCTGAACACAAAGACTTAAGCGATACCGTTGAGAATGACCTTTGCAAAGCTGCCTAAGTTTTGCTGGCTCCACCTTCCTTAACTGGCTCACACTTTTGTAAGTGTCCTGTGGTTTGCTGCCTTGGAAAATTAAGGATTTTCTGTAGTTGGAGTCATGTAGTCACTAAGTTGAGCAGTAATTCAGTTGGTGTGTTTGTTTAGATGCCCCGAAGCTGTGTGTTTCTACTGTTGGATGCTCTTGCAAATGTTGGCTTAAATGACACTTCCACCATCCATGATTAGTATTAGTGGTCTGGAGCAGAACCTATTTCTTTTGACTAGCAGACATCTGTTCTGGTGATTACACCATTAGCTGCTTTTATGTTGTTTAGTATAATCATAATCACAACGCTAGTAATTTTTTAGTCAATATGCAACTGATACAACTTCTAGTCCTCCAGCAACGTGACATTTGCTCTGAGATGCATCAGGCTTCTTTGTTCAAAATAGTATTTAAGTGATACTTTGTAATACAGTCAGCCGTGCGGAATTTTGAAACGAAAAGTCAAATACAGGACTCGCCTGGATACTCTTATAACTAATATGCTAAAGGCACTTCCTGTGAAATATGTCTTATTTCCAAAGACTATACATGTGGTGCTCTTTGTCTGTGCTCTACATTTTCCTATAGCATGAAGAGATACAAATGCGCTAACGCGTGATGGCAACACGGGGGATGTAATAGGTCTTCAGAGTCTCCTGTGATTACCTGCAAAATGGAATGGAATAAACCGTTCTCCACGTCCACTGGGACTGGGACGAGGCATAATGAGCTGAAATTGCAGCAGAGATTAGTGTAGACATTAGGAAAAACTTTCTAAGTGTAAGGATGGTTGAGCCCAGGAATAAATTGCTCGGGGAAGCTGCAGCATCTCCATCTGTGGAATGTCTCAAGCACAGGTTTGACAAGCATCTGCCAGGAACGGTGTGGTTTTAACTGGTTCCATCTTCGGGCAGGAAAGATAAGCCTGTACTGATTGTACTTACGGTTGTTACGCTGCTAAATTCATCTCTGATCGTTCACTCACCTGGCATTGCTCCTGTTACAGCAAACGAGTATTGTTTGTAACCAAGGCAGGGATTCCTACTTACTTAAAACTTTAAAATTTGTAGGCAGGGTTTTATTTTCCTCCACAGTTCACATCACCATTAACAGATAAACTCGTTTCAGCGTGGAATCCACCCTTGCTTACCAGCTTACCCTGTCAGCGTGAGCTGGCACACCAGAGCTGGTGGCTGCTGGAGAGTTCCACCTGGGAGAAGCTCTGCAATACAGCCCTCCCCTTAAACAACACCATCCTACTTCTTAAATTCAACGTATGTATTTGTTTTGTAAGCATTTCTGAACTTCCGTAAGGTTAGTAAAGCAGAGTACCTGATCCTTATTGGCTGTGTAAATATTTTGTTTACACCCATCTTAAAAGAGTCTTAGTTTAGGCTTGCAGCCAGCTTCACCATCACCTGGCACTAAACATCCCTTGTACCAGCGTGTAGCTGACACGTAGATATTTTAATCAATCCCCCCCTTAGAGAAAACTACCGTGTTCTGCTTGGTAAAAACAAAGCAAGGTAGCATGAAGTGAAAACAAAGCAATCATTTATTCACTTAGAGTTCCTAATGATTAAACTAAACAAGGGTTGGTTTTCTGCAGACCACCGCTGTTCTGCAGCGGCAACAATGCAACAAAGGCCACGACTGCCTTGTTCTCAGCACTGCGCGGATGCCTTGTAAGGAACGATTCTGGCTTGAGGATTTCTTCCCTAAATAGATAAGACAGCCAAAGGTTGAGAGAGAAGAAATAGTCTCATTCCACAGATGTCAACAAAGGCACAGGATAAGGAAGCGGATGTCTTTGTCGCAGAGCAAAGGCGGGACTTGAACAGATTTCTCGATTCCTAGCTCACGTAATTGGGTTGATTTTTTTTGCCTCTGCTCTAGACTTACTATGGGGAGTTATTTGAGTTAATCTTTTTCTTACTCCTGCCATGCAGGTTTTTTCGTCAATCGGGCGAACAGTGCTTTTGTGTAAAGGTAAATGAGACTAAATTGTTAAAGGAGAGTTAAGATCCTTAGATGAATCTTCTTAAATGCAAATTTTTCTTCTACGATGATGCAGTATGGCTGCTATCTATCCACACAATAGTATTGCTAAGTGGCATAAAGAGATTCCAACAGAATACAAAGATTGACTTTATTTTCTACTTTGGTGAAGGATAGATGTTAACGGGATGGAAGGAGGAAGTACAAACATTTTAAGAGGTTGTGCTTTAAAAAAAAAACCAAGAAAACCCGTGCCATTGTGTTTCTACATAGTATTATCTAGGCAGGAAAAAAAAATGCATAATTCAGGCTTGGCAAATCAAAGACTAAGAAATATTAAGTAGCAAATTTGTGATCTGCTTTGTAAAGCTCAAAAAATAATAATAATAAAAAATTGCACAGCTGTAGCCTGGGCAGCAGACAAAAGAATGGAGACATCAAGAATATAGATTATATATATATATTTACTATGTTCCACACCCTCAGTTTCTGATGTCTTTTACTGATATGTTGGTTTTCCTGTCCCACACAGACATGTTGTGTTCTGCTGGGCAGTTGTAGCTGTGCTACGCGTGCCGTTTTGCGCGGTGTCGGATGCTCGCCCGTTGCTACAAAGCTCTCCAGAAGCTGTGGCTGTATTTTCCCTGGAAGCAAACACGGGGTATTTGTAAGTGGGATGGACCTCCGTGCTCCCAGTCTGTGATGGCTCATAGCCTGGTCTTTGCTATTTGTTTTTATATATGTCACTGGTTTGGGTTTTTTACTTACTGGTGGCCCTCTGTGACATTGAAAGATGTCAACGGGTGACACGGACTGTAGTAGGGTAACGTAAATCTCTCTTGTATTTGTAAATGATACGTTTTGAGAACATGACTTCTGCTTTTTCTGTCCCATCTGTATTTTTTTTATGTTGAGATTGCTTGATTCTTCACGAGAAGGCTTTAGGTAGTGGCCTGCAAACACCCCATCACTGGAAGATAATGCTGCCCAAGCAGTAAGTGCCCATTTTCTGTCAGAGTACATTAATTTCTGCTAATGAGATTTTCGAGGGAAATGATGTGAGAAATATTTGTGGATAAACTTTTCAAACGAAACATCTGGCCTTCTGTGCAAAAACCTCAGTCCTATACCATAAATTAAATGGCAGGAATATATCTGGGGAAATGTCTCTATCTGTTCTTGTTGAAAATCTTTGTTTTTAAGATCATAGTGCTTGGATTGAAAAGGAAAAGTGTTTAAATCCCTGAAATTTTTCCCTTGGTTATAATGGAGTCACTGTTCTTTCCCTGTCATCTGCAATCCTCGAATGCTTTTAATCAAATCCTCTGGATTTAAATTATTAAACATCTTTTTGGGATTACATTTTTTATTCCTAATTATACGCAAAAGATATATATCATGAAATATGCAGCATGTAATTGCGATTAAAGCGTACAGTCTCCAGAAAGATGGCTCTAACAGTTTTATACATCCAAAATTTAATTAGGCTGATAATGGGTTTAGAAGTGAGATTTTTAAAGATGGGGTGGGGAAGGAAATTATTGGAATTATATATATATAAAAATTTTTTTTAAGTGTGTCTGGAAATCAATATGGGGGCAGCAAATGCAATTCAAAGTCATATTTCTTTCCTGGTCCCCACTTGTCGTCTTTCTTCTTGTGTTGGTCTCGAGTTGCCCATACCAAATCTGAATTTATTTAATGAACAATAATCCAGAACAAAGTTTGATTTTTCTACATAGTTGGGTTTTGTGGTTGGTTGTTTGGCCATCTGAGAAATCAAGTTTAGACTTAATTCTTCCACAATCAGGAGGAAACTTTTCCCAGGTAGAGTTCCTGGGCATGTTATTAAAGGCTGTCTCCTCTGCTTGGCTGCCTGCTTTCATGAGGGGTACAGGAATTTGATATCTTTGAGACCTCCTTCCCCTGCCAAACTCAGTTGTAATTGGTGATTCAGTTCCAAAGTTATTAGGGAGATGAGAACAGAACAAGGTGGGCAGATAAACATGGACAATATCATTGCACAAATCTCATTTCCTTAGGAAACTGGCATAAAACAAATCAATTATGGTTAAGACCCTCGAGTGCCTTTCTCCAATCACTTTGTAAGAGCAATGCCATGATATACAATATCTCAGTCCAGTATAGGATGAAACCTATTTTGACAGTTGTTTGCAAGTGTCCCAGTACAGGATAAAAACCTGGTGTTTCTGTGAACAGGAGGCTGAGGTTGTGGACCCTTTGGCAGCATCAGGATTCTCCCTGTGCAGGCTGCAGTTCCAGCTTGTGGGTTCAAAAGGACACAACCCACCCCTTTTATTCCCATCGGCGTTGCAAACACCCCTCGTGTGCTTCAGGGGTACATTTGCTGTTGCTTTCCTCTTTGTGACATTTAAATAGCAACTAAAATTTCAGGCGCAGCTGTTTTATGGTGCAGCCTCCTCATGACTCTCACCCAAAGAAAAACCACTGTGTGATCCCTTCATCTCTCAGGGCAGAAGGTAACGTGCACATCTCAGGTATGCAGGAACCTTACCCCAGAGCTTATGCCTACCGAGCTGTGAGGGAGAACAAGGGTGCTGGTCAGAGCATCTCATCACGTGCCACTCCAGCAGCAGGGGTTTCCTACCCCAAAGGCATGTGGTCCCACTCAGGATTTTGTTTCTGCATCCAGTGTGACCTCACACGCTGCTTATAGAATCATAGACTCATTCAGGTTCATCGAGTCCAACCATTAACCCTACTCTACAAAGTTCACCCCTAAACCATCTCCCCCAGCACCCCATCTAAAGGACCATTAAACACATCCAGGGCTGGGGACTCAACCACTGTTCCAGTCTCTGACTACGTTTTCCATGAAAAAATTTCCCTAATGTGCAGTCTAAACCTTCCATGTTGCAGCTTATCAAACAATTCCTTCTCTTGTGTCGTCAGTGGTTATCTTATTTGTTTCATGTTCTGGAAATTTCACTGGTTTTCAAATAATTCTGTTTTCTCTCCATCCCTGTGTCACTGACAGGTTTGGTTTGGTGTTTTTTTTGTGTGTAAATATTTAATGTTTCTTTAAGCCCCAATTCCTACCATCAAAAAGAATTCAAATATAACTTGTAAGTGGCAGACATATTGAGACACTGAATAAAACCCTCATGGTTTCACGAGCTGTTTTCTGGACTCTCTTCTAAATTACCATCAAAATCCCCAAATAAAACAGAACCCCCCAGACAAACAGTTTTGCTGTTCTGATTGCAAACCAAGCCTCTGTGAGCAGCCTCGAAATGCCAAAACCATCAATTTTCCTGCTCTCCTGTTTTACCCAGAGGAGATGTCCAGATTCAACACTTTGGGGCTATAGTTCCCTTTTCTTCCTCTCACTTCAGTATTTGTTATGCTAACATCTTGTTCTGCTGTGGAACTGTTTACAGTGAAGAAAATAAACACCCTTATTTGCTGAGAATCTCTATGGTGAGGGATTTTTGTGTGTGTGTGTGTGTGGAGAGAAGGAAATGAAAGATGGAAATGTTAATAGAGGAAGCGTGCATGTTTCAGATGATGTATTATAGGTATTGCCTTATTTCTTCTTTTACTTCCCTGCATTTTTTGTTTCTCTAAGGACACTTTATTAAAGAAGAAAAAGAAAATAAAAAAAAGTAGGAAAAAAAAAAAAAGTGGTGCATTTCCTGTGCATCACCTTGAAGATGTTCCAGTGGGGCTTTGCTATAATGTCACTTCAGTTATTTAGTTCCTCATGGAGCGATGTGGAACCAGGATTCAAACCCTGACCAAAACCTTTTGAACTCGAGGGATATTGTTTCCATTTAGTGACGTGCTATAAGGCTTGGAGACAATTCCTCTGGCTAAAATCAGTGAGGAAAACCTTGGCACGGGATCAACTGCTGTGTCAAAATGGTGGCAAATAACGTTTTCCAGAGCTTATTTATTACTACAGCAGCAGAATCACCTTTAGAGGCAGAGACTGTATTCCTAAAATAGAGTTTATGTCGTTTGCATGTAATGCACGATCATGGCTGTTATTAATTCCCTTAGTAAATATTTACTGTTTGGAAAAAAAAAAAGTTTGCATCACAGGAGAGCAAGGATCTGTCAGCAGGTATGCTTTTCTTTGGAGCTGCCTTCTAATGCAGCAGCTTTTCATCCCTCTATATAAGATTTACCTTTAACCTAGAATCTTTCACCCATTATCTATAATGTATAATTATAAATACATTGTAGTCTTGAGTAAGTACAATTAAAAAGGGTAATTCGTTTCCCTCCCTCTCTCCCATCCTCCCACCCAAGTCCTTAGGTTTAATTTTCATGATTATGTTAGATTATGAGTCATTTTAAATCATGGTATCCAGTAGAGACTACTCCTACTCTGCAGCTCTTTTCAACAGTTGTTTATGGTAGTTTCAGCCTCTTTCTGCCTCTCTGAGGCTCTTTATTTTTAAAGCAAGGCAGACAAGGCCTAAAATTATTCCATTAAAGAGGTGCAATTTTTGTAATGGGACTTAGAGTGCTCTGCAGAAGTGCAGGCAAGTTTCTTCAATATCCTGAGCATTATTCGCTCATTTAGTTAAATGATGTTTCTAATTCCCTGGTAATTACATGTAATGAGGCACTCTTTCTCTTCTTGATGAGACTTTAGCTTAATATGAGATGTCGTATTTTTTTCTTTTTCAAATTTTTTTTTTTTTTTTTAGGGATAATTACCCTTCCCAGGAAAAGCAGGGGGTTTGTTGTGCAGAATATATAGCAAATTATTTTATTTCCTGCCATCTTGACTGCCAGTAAATTATAAAATTAAGTTTCAGTGGAGCATTAGCACCATTTTGGAAAGGCTTGAGGTTTGGGGTTTTTTTTTTGGTTTTTTTTTTTCTTATTCATGTTTTGATGTCCTTTGGGACTGTTGAGCTATTACTCATAGAATGGATGTTTTTCTGCCAATTCCTAGTATTAGATGGTATTGAAGCAGCAACATAGGTTTAATTTAGTTTTTTTTTTTCTGGAAAATATCCAATGAAGAATGGTCTTGGTAGTTGCTTTTTATATTAGGTAATTATAAAGTTTTAGTTACCGTTCCGTGTCCCTCCATCCCCCCCCTTGTGAATAATTAAAGTTATTTTTATTCATCTTGGAATATTAAATGCTGGGGGGCTTTTTGTTTTCAATTGTGGATGGCTGTTCTTAGATTTCTTACATTTGAATAACATTTAGGGTATTGGAATGAATGGAAAGCTGTAGGATACATAAAGTTAATCACAATAATGCAGCGTTTAACTTTCAGTAAAAATAGAATCAACAGTAATTACAATTACTCTGCACTTCCTACCTTTTGTCAGTGTAATTTGCTTCCTGTTATTCTGATAAGGTGATTCTTGTCTGCTTCTTTTTTGTTTTAAAATTCAGAATACTGTAAAATTTATGAATGGAATAGCATCTGAGAATAAAATAGCATAAGGGTGATCAATGCATTAGGAGTTAAGTTGCCATTTAGTTGTCTAATTCTTACAGAAAACACAGGGATGGGTTTATATCACCTACTGGTTTTAGCCATCTAAGCCCAAGGTTTTTAATCCGAGGAAGCAAGTAGGGCTCCCCTATTTCCAGTTTTTGAAGCATTTTAAAATAACACTTGTTTGTGGAAGAAACTTATATGATGGGTGAGGTCCATTGATCACAGAGTTCCTGCTAATTATATATATATATATATATTTTTTAATTTTTTTTTTTTTCTCTCTCTGCTGTGACTTTATTTGATGCCTGGCAATGAGGAGAACCTGGGTGTAGGTAGACTTTCTGTGACTTGCTTTACCTTCTCCTCATCAGTGTCCATCAGTCCTGGTGTTAACGACAGCCACCTCCTCTGCAAAGCCCTGTGACAGCTACAGGCTGAAATTATTACAAAGCAGCTAGACCCAGCATTGTTATCATTTTCTAACACCTTTGCCACAAGCATCACTCCTGGCCATACGTGCAAGACACGTCTGCTCTGTACACTCACCTTGCAGGAGGAAATCTGGTTCTATGGGGGAAAACCTTATAGCGTAGCAGGGGTTGCTGGGGTGGGAAGGGGAGAAAGGAAGGCAATGTGTATTACCAGAGCTTTGTGTGATTCTCCCTTGCTCTCTGTCTTTGGAAGAGATTTTTTTTTTGCAGCTGGTTTAGAAGACTTGCCCTGCTCATCCTGGCAACAGCACGAGTGCGTTGGTAGGAGAAGGCCATGAAGAGCTTTTCTCAGTATGGAAGTAGATATCCCTATGTGTGAGTATATTGCATTTAAACCCTTTGAAGTCAATGAGACTACTGATGTACTTTAACAATATGTTAATTTAAGGGTTTTGTAGGGTCAGCATCAGAACCTGTAGCAACTGAAGGATTCAGTCTTGAAAATGGTGGGCTCCTGTATCAGAAGTGTACATTTTCAGTCTCAGAAACCATGGTGCTGCAAAGTTCTAAATATAAAGGCACATCTTCTGGATAAAACCAAGATTTTGAGAGGCTAAAGTGCAATCAGCGGTCGAAAATAAATGTCATAAATAACTTTTTTGATCCCAAATACTGTGACCCCAATTCTATAGAAAGAAGCTGGAAAAATATGACTGTATCTCACTCTTTATTTCATCTTAAGCAATTTGACATCAATCAAATGACTATAGAGGCAAAGGCATGAACGTTTATTTCCCAGCCCACAGGATTGCTGTCAAATTGCAATTTTCAAAATTGAAAGAGTTGTTAAGCTAGATTTTCTCCATTTTCTTCCTAGCTCTTTCCCTCAAACTTTCAGAAATGTGCCTCTCAATTTTGCAGTGTACTATTTTACAATGTGCGGGGAAATTAAAGAAGCTCCTGAAAAAAAATTCTTTACCATGCAGTGGTAAAATCTTTTGCCTGTCTGCAACTCAGTGTATAAATCTAGAGGAAGAGTGCATCAAAGAATAGGGAATGAATGAAATTTGAGCGTTAAGATATTACCCTAGAGAGGTTGACAGGCAAAAGAAACGAGTTTGGTACATTTGTGTTCCGTGATTTAAAGCTGCCTGGTTATGACTTGTTACCTCCAGTCTGCTGCAACTCAGAGCAAATACTCCCATCTGCTAAGAAGGGGAACGTACTGCCTGGTAGTTTTACTTTATGGGTGTCAGCTTTGAGTAAAAAAAACCTTTTCCTTGGTATTATTAGGAAGGCAGGACATGCATTCATTAAATGCTTATTGTGTTTAAACAAAAGAGGCAACTGCATCCTTCTAATACAGAGGTTCACTGAGATACCAAAATACAACAGACTTTGCAGGTGTTGTCCATCTACTGTTGCTTTTGCAACAACAGAGGTTGTAGCAATAGGATGAGGGGCAATGGTTTTAAACTAGAGAAGGGTAGATTTAGTCTGGACATTAGAAAAGAGTTCTTTACTCTGAGGATGGTGGAACACTGGAATGGGTTGCCCAGGGAGGTGGTGGAGGCCCCATCCCTGCAGACATTCAAAGTCAGTCTTGATGGGGCTCTGAGCAAGCTACTCTAGTTGAGGATGATCCTGCTTGCTGCAACGGGGTTGGACTAGGTGATCTTTGGAGGTCTCTTCCAACCTGAGGCACTCTATGAAGTCCTGGTGGGGATCTCTGCTCTGTTACCAAAAGAGCTATAAAAACCCCCAGAGGCAGCACCCACCCAGAAGAATTTCCACTCAGAACAGATGATACTGGTGATGGGCATTATTCTGATTCTTACCAGTCAGTCTCAGAAGTCATGGTCTGAAAAAGTGCCTTCTTATTTATTAAAGTACTTAAATGAAGTAGTATTTATGAGAGGTGTAATCACCCTCTCAACTGCTGCAATGCTTTGGGAGGTACCTAAATCTGATGGGTGCTTTACTTTCTCTTGTTTTTCTGAGTTTCTGAAAGCCAAAGCTTCTTGATAGACCTGAGCAGGTCAACACTTCCCTCATCTTTAAAACCAACTGTAATGTTCTGCTCATGTCTTCCAGTTGTCATTCCAGTAATAACTTCAAAGCCTGCCTTCGAAATATGCAATTTTCTCTTAACAACAAAAAGCTTCTAGTGGAGAGAGTGCCCGTCTCAGCTGTGGTGACCCACGTTCAGCTGTGAACTCTGCCAGAAGGAATTCCAGCTTCTTTCTAGGATGCTGACGCAACTGTAGGGATGCAGAGTTGGTTTGAGGTAGCAGGTATGATGCAGGAGATAATGATCAGTGGCACAATCGATTCGCTCTCAGATTTAACTAAGTACAAATAATTAGGCTTATTTTGCTGTCATTTCATGCTGCTGCAAATCTGTGGGAGCTCCTTGTGTTGCCTGATGTGTTTTAAGCTGCTGACCTTGGAGCAAGAGTACCTGTCTGACAGTTTTTTTCCAGGCTCTGGATGATCTCCCAAGAATGTCACCAGGTCATTCCCATTAAAAGCTTTCTTAGGTGGACATAGTTCACTTGGATATTCTTGGACTGTTGCTGATAAAGGAGCTGATACCCAAACAGAGATAATCCTGGCACATCCCTATGCCAGAAGAGATGGGTCTGAAGTCCCAGGCGTTTGGGTACATCAGTCATTTTCTGGGAACAGAGGACTCCTAAGCATGTGATTTCAATGCCCAGCTGCAGGCAGCTGACAGTTGGCCTGAGAGCGAAGGCCAGGGTGCCCCCATGGCACAGGAGGCATCAGCCTTGCTGTCTGCAGTTGCTGCCTGCACGCCCAGCTGCAGGCAGGTCACAGAATGGTGGGAGTTGGAAGGGACCTCTGGAGATCATCTCATCCAACCTCCCTGCTCCAGCAGAGTCACTCAGAGCAGGGGGCCCAGGATTGCATTGTCTGGGTGGGTTTGGAATCTCTCCAGAGGAGACTCCACAGCCTCTCTGGGCAGCCTGGGCCAGGATCTGACACCTGCACAGCAAAGAAGTTTTTCCTAGTGTTTAGGTGGAACCTCCTGGGTTCCCGTTTGTGCCCATTGCCTCCTGTCCTGTTGCTGGGCACCACCAAAAAGAGTCTGGCCCCATCCTCTGGACCCCCACCCTTTAGCTATTGATCAGCATTGATCAGATTACCTCTCCATCTGCTCTTCTCCAGCCCTAACAGCCCCAGTTCTCTCAGCCTTTGCTTGGCACAGAGATGCTCCAGTCCCCTCAGGACCTCTGTAGCCTCTGTGGAACTGTCTCTGGTAGTTCCTTGTCTGTCTTGAAGTGGGGAGCCCAGGATGGGACACACGGAGATGGCCTCACTGGGGAAGAGTAGAGAGGAAGGAGAACCTCCCTCAATCTGCTGGCCACATCTTCATGCACTCCAGGATACCATTGGCCTTCTTGGCCACAGTGACACGTTGCTGGCCCATGGTGACTTGTCCAACCAGCCTTACAGGACCTTCTATGCAGAGCTGCTTTTCACCAGACCAACTCCTAACCTGTACTGGTGCAGGGGATTCTTCCTCTGTAGGCGCAGGACCCTACACTTCCCTTGGTTGAACTTCATTAGGTTCCTGTCTGCTCAACTCTCCAGCCTGTCCAGGAGGTGGGTCAGGCTGTTTGCACGGTACCACAGCCCAAGCATGGCCTCTTGAAGCAACGGGGATGAAAGAAGATCCCAAGACAGCAGGCCTTCCTCTCCAAAGCAGTAATTATCCTTTCCTCTGCAGAAATATTACAGGATTTGGCCAGAATAAATGATGAGCAGCCTGAGGGGTCAGCAAACCCAAAGGACATGGGTTTGGTGGAGACTCCTGCGAAGCTCCAGACTCCAGGGACAAGGTGAGGTTTGCCACGGGAGAGCTGGCGTTGCAGATATCCCTGTGCCAGAAGCCACAGCCAGAGAATTCAGAGGTTCTGCCGTTGTCTTTGCAGTTTTCTTTGTTTGGTATTTGCTGCCAGTAGAAGTCTGAAGGATTCCAAGGTAAGGATGGCAACAGCTTCATGGTGTAGCTGGCTGTGGATGAAAGCATAAATCACAGTAGGCACGTGGCAGCAGGGCTTAGGGGGTGTTTGCAACCCCTGTAACGTGGCTGGGGAGCAGAGAAAGAGTAAGGGTAAGTTAGGCTGATATGGGAGGCTGGGCTTATCGGTACCCAATTTGGAATTTTTCAAATAGTATTTTTCCTGAGGTACAATGTTTGGATTTTCCAGTTTCATCTCCATCTTAGTCTTCCTTTTAATTTCGCTTTAGGATTTTCTGTCTTCGATGAAGGAAAAAAGTAAAAGAGGATGGGAGTGGAGTATGGGACACCCAGGCTGTATCAATTGCTCATATTATCCTTTTTTTAGATAGTACCATTTTGAGAGGCTTCAGTATAAAACCATGAAAAATCATGGTCATCTGTGGTTTATTCCAGGGCTTACATGTTGACAGAGGTTACCAAGTTAAGCTTGTCTGGCTTGCCAGTATTTAGGCATTTATATAGCTCAGACAAGCAGTTTTGAGTAGTATAGTGCCAGAGAATTATTTTGCCATTCTTTTGTGGAAATGGTGATAAATAAACCAAAACTCCCTGGTTTTGCTTTCTGACTCCTTGCTGCAGCTGGGCAGACTGTCAGGATGGTTGCTCTTTGTGCCTGCCAGATGTGAGGCTCAGGAGCAGCTGTTTGGAGAAGGGTCCACCCTTCAGGAGAGCATAAAGGAGCAGCAGCAGCACTGCTTGAGGGGGAGCCTTTCAGCCTGGCCTTAGCCTGGAAAGTTGCAGATTGCACAGAGTCTTGGCAAAAAGCCTGGTAGTTGTCTGCAAGGCAGGAGGAAAGTGGACTTGGATGGTTTTTGCTCCGCTGTAGTGCATCGTCCGACAGCCTCAGAGTCTCAGAGGGGTAACGGGTACCAGTTACTCCTGGGGAGATTCCGACTGGACGCAAGAGGAAAGCTTTTTCACAGTGAGAACAACTAGACGTTGGAATGATCTCCCCAGGGAAGTTGGTGGATTCCCCACCATTGGACACTTGTAAGATTCAACTGGACAGGGTGCTGGGCTAGTTTGTCTAGACTGGGCTTTTGCCAAGAAAGGTTGGACCAGGTGACCTCTAAGGTTCCTTCCACCCTGGTATTCTATGATTCCACCAGTCCTGGTAACACCAGTCAGTATGTGGAACCCAGTATACCAGGACTGGGCTAACCCCACCAACCCTTAAACACAGGCTAATTAGGATCCCTCAGGTTAAACTTGCTGCTGCTTTATCAGAGTAACTTTAAGCCAGTGGTCTACAGGCAAAAAAACCCCTGTTAGTAAGTCAGAGAAGTAACCATTTGCTGACATGTCTGTCTGTTAGCCCCAGACATCAGCCAGTGTCCTGGTGGTAATGTGGCTCTTTGTCATCTGCACTTGCACCACTGCAGATTAGGATGCTCGTTGGGATTGTTACAAATGCCTTTATCCATTCCCATTGACATTTTAAACAAACGGTGATATATTTAGTACAATAATTACAGTTATTTGATTACCTTTCTTTTAGCCTGAAGTAGAAGGCAACTGACAGATGTGAATACCTCCGAGACCAATACTCTGCAATAAACTAACATTATTTATTACGAGATGCATTTTATTAATAGGAATTGGCAGTAATTAATTCACTAAAGTTGATGTTACTAATAATTACATGTAATTCATGAAATATTTATGAAAGAAAACTCTGTGTAAAAATGACGCAAAGGTCATTTAGCTAATTAGTTAATAAATATCACCAATGTTTCTAGTGAGTCTCTCTGATTCCAAATAGTTTCAGATTTTCCTTGGTAAAATAATTTTTGAAACGTTCTTTTTCTTCGTACATGGCATCTTGACGTGGAAGGAAACATTTCTGGTTATTGTTTTGAGCCAATGTATGTACTGTTTCCTTTGCTAATTCACTTTGTCCTCTTTCCTTGTTCGTAGTGAAAGATCCTAATTAGAGATAGCACTAGCTCAATCTAATTTAGGTTTTCAGTGAGTTGCGGTGTCTCCCAGTTTAAGGATATATGAATATATCTCTGTCTTTTTAACTTGATTCCCCTGACTTTCCTTGGAATCAAATAACCATCATCCAAATTAATAGCTGACATCTCAACTGGAAAAATCTTAGCGTCATTTCTGCTCGCATTGAATTCAATGACAAAAGCACCCACTGACCTTGTGAGAGGCAGGATGAGGCCCTGGGCCACTCCACATTCATGCCTTGAACAGTAACATTGCACTAGTTTGTGGCAGCCTTTGCCATACGATAAGCTGGTGATATTTCTAGAGTAAGGTGTAGAATGAGGTTATCTTGTCGATTAGGTCATCCTGTGTAATATAGGCTATCAAGAGCTTCACCCTGTTAAGCCAAATGACTTGTGTTTGGTTAACAGTGGTCTTTCAGAGATCTTCAGATGAGATTTGAAACCATAAGAGCCAGGGAATCCACCACATCTTTTTGTCATATGCTCCAACGGCCAACCAAGCTCACCCTTCAAGTGTGAATGGATCTGGCTTTGTTTTCTTGCTGTAAGTCAAACACAAATTATTATGCTCGATGAAGGGTTTGCTGTATGAAATTCCATATTATCTTCTGAAGAAAGGCAGACTTGGTGATCTAATAGTGTTTGTTTCCGTGAGTCTGTGAGAGCCACCTTTGCACTTTCCTCATTCTGGGATTGCTTTATGCTCAGTCATAAAACAACCTTCAGCACTCAGCCTTTTGGCAGAGAAGAGAAATGTTTAAGGACTTTAGGGATGAGGAGGTGAAGAGAGCTTCATGCTCACTGCCTTAAGTCCAGGCATGAGGAGTGGTGGCTGAGGGCTGACGTCACTTCTACATACTGCTCTTTGGGTGGGTAAAGTGGCTCTGGTGTAGCTCTGAACAGGGATATGGGGCTGCCCTAAATCAGGGAGGGGCTGGCTCATATTCATAAGCTTTCCTGAGTAGCTGTTGAGAGCTCGGTGTTGCTGTACTGACCAGAAACAGATTGTGCTTAGACAACCGTCGTCATGAGGTCCTTAAAAGCAAACCTGTGAATGGAGCCATGGTTCCTCTTATTATGTGAATAGGAGAATGCTGACTGATGGGAAAACCTTGGTCTTCAGTGCTGAGGGTTTATGTTCCTCATACGTGTCACTCACAGTAACAAAATATGTATGATAATGTATTCTGTGTATGATAAAGTCTTTCATAGTCACCTACCAACTTATATTCCGAACCTACATAGATCAAACTCATAACTGATGTCTGTGATCTACACATAAACTGAGTTACTGGTCTGAACTTGGATGGCCTCACCAGTATCTCATGACTTATTCCTCTTTGTGGACTAAATAATAATAATTAAAAAAATCTCTAAAGAACAATTTCATTGTATGGTAAGATCTGATGTAGTAAATTTTCTTGCATTAGATAATAAAATAGATCTGCGTAGGCCATGTAGTCTTGAATAGCTAATGAGCATCAATAGAAATTACTCTGGCTGATAAACTTTTGTTTTCTACTTTATAGCTGTTATACTTTTGAAGCACAAATTGTGCCCCATGGAAGCTGAAGTTGTTGTTCAGCCTTAGTTCAACAGGACAGCACAGATCTTTGCATTTTCTGGCAGTGGTCTTAGCTAGTCCTTACTATAATGTGTTCTGCAGAAGTTACTCATTTCTGTGCAAATAGATTTCTATGCCATTTTTCATGAGGCAGTAGAGGTGGCATCGTGCCTGGTGGTCTGCGGTTAAGTGGATGAAATTGGCTTGCAAGAGCTTCCCTTGAATAGGTTAACTTTGAGAAGCAGCTTTACTGGAGGAAGAGCTGGTGCACAAGAGCATTTTTGCACCTTTCTTTGTCGGTGTGGGAACACCCATGATGGCAGCAGGGCAGGGATGTGCTGGCAGCACCCAGACCTGTTTGGTGCCCTGCCAGGGACACGGGTGAGGGAGCTGCAGTGGTTCTTGCAGGGGGTCGAGCAAACAGACCCAGACAAACACCTGCTGTCTGTTATCTTGCCACCCTGTCAGTTCACGTTCCCTTTGATGCACAGGTATAAAATGGGTCTTGAAAGAAAGAAGTCTCTACCCGGTCCTTGCTGAGCAGAGTCACATTGCTTTCAGGTGGTGAAGGCAGGTGGCAAAACAGTGCTGGTGATGTTTGGGGTCTGGATGTTACTGTCTGGTAAGCACTTGATGGAGGAGTTCAGATGGAAGACCTGCAGATGGAAATGACATCTGCTAATATCAGGAATTAATTACTTTGACTTTGCGCTTTCCAACTCTACTTTTAACAAAATAATGAGAGCCCCTCCTTTGAGATGGTGTTCCTCTGAAAAGGTACTGGACAGAGAAGTGGAGAGAGAAAACAGTAACAGAAAACAAACAGGTAAGAAAGGACAGGGAATGCAAAGCCATTCCTGATTTCTGGCTTTACCTCTTTTGCTTGGCTGGTTCCTGATGGAGAGAAAGCTCCTTGGGCTCTGCTGGCTTGTGTTATTCACAGCTGTCCTTCGGCTGCTGAGAGGTACCCCAGTCAGAGACCTGGACTGGCTGGGCTCAGGCCCTTCCAAATACCATTGCTTTATATGCTAATATACTGGTATATACAGAATAATACACTGATTATCTCAGGATGACTTTCTTTATGCATGGATGTATAAACAACCTCAAAACGGTAAAATGAGCACCATAAGCTGGTGGTTAGAAAGGAATGATTGCATTTGGTAACAAGGAAGGAGTTCTTCACCCAGTTATCCCTACTGAGGTACCCCCATCCTTGCCCGATGGCTGTCCCTGTGTAAAACGCACTCCACTCTGTGGTGTTGGGGAAGATGAGCTAGAACCATACCCCTCTCTTAGTCTTCCCCTAGCAAATCCATCTCAGCTCATTAGTAAATGACAAGATTTGGTCTTGCATTATTACAGAGCCTAACCGAATAGGGAAACAATTTTCTGAGATTATTTGAATTGCCTGCCTTGGGAAATAAATATGAAAAAAAACTCTTGTTATTTTCAACTAATAAACAGGCTCTCAGGAAGGAAAAGCTGCAGCAGCAAGCAGAAGAAATGGCAAAACAAGGTAAGGGAAGCATGCACGTGAGGGTCTGTCTGTCGTGCAGGATATGTACAGATCCACGGTACCTCTTCCTGCTATGTAAACCATTTTAGCCTTTACTTCAGTTACAAACAGTCCTCCTGATGGGCAATTGCCTTGGAGGGGGAAAAAAAAAAAAAAAAAAAA